>CM035411.1:1473148-1953148 GCA_020310875.1 Ceratopteris richardii
AACGAGAGAGGGTAATGTGGGGGGAAGAGAGGTCATACTGAAAAGGGGGGAGATCTGTAATGCTCATGCCATGGTCTGCTAACCATCGGTAAGTCTGTGCATACCATACTCTCTCATGCCCTGTCTGTGCCAAATCTCTAGAGCTCTCAAATGCAAGCCTGGTGAGTCTGTTGGTGGGGAGCTCTCTGACTCAGAGAATAAAGGTCACCAACTGGAAGAGGGCCTCCACTAGCATCGGTGGTGTGCCAAGCTCAGCTCGTATGATGTCATGTGGAACGGAGGGCTTGCTGCGGAGCAAGCGTGAGATCATGGTGACCTGGGGCCTCTCAATCCGCGCCCACATCGCCTCTGTGATCCCTGGTGCCCATACTGCCGTTGCGTACATCAATGCGGGTGTCACTAGAGTGTCAAAGAGCCACCCCTTAGTCCGAGGCTCCTGAAAATGTGTCTGAAAGCAGCGTCTCTCCAATCCTGCAAGTGCCGCATAGCCTCGCGTCAATCTATCTCTCGCGGCCTGTGCCATGCAGAATACCCCTATGCTTCCCGAGAAGGTGACACGTAGGTAGATGTAGGAGTCCACTACCTCTATCTGTCCTCCAGCTGCTGCGAAAGAGGCACGATGGCGTACTGTCCTGGAGGTATGGAAGATCATGACCTTAGTCTTGCCAAGGTTCACTGTGAGTCCTCTCTCCATGCAAAAGGTATCGAGCGCCTGTAAATGTGACTGCAACCCCTCCTGTGACTCTGAAAGAAGGACAATGTCATCAGCATATAATAGGATGTGTACTGGCATACCTCCGAGGTCTCCTCCTCGCCCTCCTGCTTGCTGTATATACTCCGTGATCTTGTCGATGTAGAGACCGAAGAGAGTGGGTGAGAGAGGGCAACCTTATTTCACACCAATGGTGCTAACAAGGATGTCTGATAAACCGCCGGGGCAGCGTACCCTGCCTGTGACTCGTGCATACAAAGCGTGGATGGCCCATAGCATGTCTGATGGTAGCTGTAACTCCTTGAGCCTCTGTAGTAGTCTCTCTCGAGGGACCATGTGGAAGGCTTTGCGGAAATCCACAAAGCAACAGTATAGTCTCTGCTTCCTCGCCTTCGCGCTCTCAATCAAGCAACGAAGCACGAAGATGTGGTCGATGGTGGAGAAAGTGCGGCAAAAGCCTGCCTGGCCGGGTGCTCTAATCCGAGCTGCCTCAGCGTGTGTACTGAGCTCTGCCTCTAGTACTGCCCCATATAATAGTCCTATAGTTCCCTGGGTCCATCATATCCTCGGACTTATGGATAGGCGTAATGGTATGCATAGTCCATGAGTCGGGTAACCCCTCAACCAAAGCACGGTTGAAGAGATGGGCGATCAAGTGGGAAACTACATCTGCTGCATATATGAAGTGCTCTCCCTGTAGCCCCGTGTGGTCTGCCGAGCGGCCATGCTGTAGCCTATGGATAGCTTGTCGTACCATGCTTGCCGTGAAGAGGGTAGATATCACAGGACGCGGTGTGGAAGGAATCGACAATGGTGGTTGTCTTGGGACGTCATATAATCTCTGGGTGTAGGTGTGCTAAGTCGGAGGATCCGCTATGGGTGTAGGTGGCCGTGGCTCACGTAGTGCCCTCCATGCGGTGGCACAATCCCTACTCATGAGAAGGTCGATCAACTCTGCCTCCTGTCGTTCCTCGAAAGCTCGCCGCTTCCGGCGTGTGAGAGCTCGCATCTGTCGTCGTGCTTCCCTCTCTGTGATGGATCCCAAGATACTCTGTGCTATGAGATATCGGTATAGTCGCCTACACTCCTCATCGTACCATCTATTCTAGGGTGTATGCCCCAGCCGTGTCGAATGTGCAGTGCTGTGGGTGGTGTATGGGAAGCTGAGAGTAGCAGATGTATGGAGGATCGAGGAGAAGTGGGTGGTGAGGGTGTCCAAGGAGGCAGAGGGATCAAGGGAGTAGATGCGCTCTCGAACATGGGAGCTATAGATATGTGCTAGCTCATGTCTAAAGTGAATGGTGGTATCAGTTCGTGGTTGTATGGTATCGGGGTGGGATGTGCATGGTGAGCCGCGAATGGATATGGCAAGATATGCGTGATCAGCTCCAATGGGTAAGGGTGGGATAGTGAATGAGGTGATGAGATGTGTCGCCTCCGGGGGTCCGATAACATAGTCTACCACACTGCCCCCTTGTGGTGTCGTTGGTGGAATGCAGGTGAGACCGCTCGAGGTGGGCCAGGTCCCCATCCCATTATATATAACGAGACGGTGTGCTTCTCCCATCTGGAGTAGGTGTCGGCCGTATGAGGTGGGTGTGGCGGTGTCGGCTGAGGCTCTGAGTGTAGGCATGTCCTCTATGGTACGAAGCATCTCAGGGTCGTCAAAGTCGTAGATATCACACTGGTGGCTCTGAGTGCGGGCATTGAAGTCTCCTACAAGGAAGACTTCACCCATCCCGGTATACTCCATAAACGTGTCACTGATGCAGTCATATGGCGATGTGGTGTCTGGTCCCTCCCCCCCTGATAGCTTCCCGGGGGAATGTGTGAAGCGCGAACCAATGGGTGCAATATAGCATACGGCAAAGTACACTGCTCTCCTCTGATAGCTTGAGGCGTATCCACATGAAACCTGCCTCTGGGTCTCTGGCTACCAATTGTACCCTATGCTGTAGTGACTGTCTGTAGAGACGGTGTGCTTCTCCCATCTGGAGTAGGTGTCGGCCGAATGAGGTGGGTGTGGCGGTGTCGGCTGAGGCTCTGAGTGTAGGCATGTCCTCTATGGTACGAAGCATCTCAGGGTCGTCAAAGTCGTAGATATCACACTGGTGGCTCTGAGTGCGGGCATTGAAGTCTCCTACAAGGAAGACTTCACCCATCTCGGTATACTCCATAATCGTGTCACTGATGCAGTCATATGGCGATGTGGTGTCTAGTCCCTCCCCCCCTGATAGCTGCTCGGGGGAATGTGTGAAGCGCGAACCAATGGGTGCAATATAGCATACGGCAAAGTACGCTGCTCTCCTCTGATAGCTGGAGGCCTATCCACATGAAATGTGCCTCTGGGTCTCTGGCTACCACCTGTACCCTGTGCTGTAGTGAGTGTCTGTAGAGCACGGCTACTCCTCCTGATCCGCGTGTGGTGCGCTGTCTCATCTTGCGACGGTGAGCTGACTCCCACATATAGCCCTCAATCCTCTGTAGGCTCCTCCCCAGGCTCTCGTGTGTCTCTGTCAAGAAGATAATGTCTCTTCCCTCCATCACCTCCTCGAGGCGCCCTGGATGTGTCCACAAAGATCCATTGCAGTTCCAGACTGCAATGTGCACCTCCTGCTGTGCTTTCTCATAGGCCGCGAATCCCTAGTCAATGGGCCGTCCATCAATGATGACCCGACCGTCTCTGTATAGGGCACGATGTCCCTCTCGTCTTGCCTGGAGGACACGCGGCATGCATGCTCGTCTGTCCTCTACCTGCATCCGTGTGAGGTCGTCATCCAAATAGATGGGGGTGCCCGGTGTAGTGCGTAGTACCGCCCGTCGTCTGAGGAAGCCTCTCCTCCCGGCCTCATCTGAGAACTGAAGGATAAGTGCTCTTCTCCATGTGGTGTCCCGTCCTCTCCAGGCTCTGGTGAAAGGGAGAGGCTGATCCGCGCGGTATCCAAGTAATGTGCACCAGCGACGCTCGTCCTGCTCTGGTGATCCGTCTGTCTCTGTGAGGTCGGAGACGCGAACATTGAGCCTGCGAGCCTGTCGCATCCGCTCCTCCTCAATGGTGGTATGCACTATGTGGATCTCCTCATGGTGGTGGTTCTTCTTTGCCTCCTGTCGAAGGTTCTTTTTTACAACCTCGACCCATCCATCTTTCTTAGTCTCAAGCTCTCTCTCCACCACCTCCATACACTCCTTCTTAGTAGTTAACCGAATGTCCTCTAGCTGTGGAGCGATCTCCCCCTCCTCGTGCATGCTGTCCAGTTTCGTTTTCATATCAGTAAGCTTTGTGTGCAACTCCTCTCGGTCCCGTGAGTGCTGCTTTCGGGTGGCAAGAAGCTCTTCCCGAAGGGATTCGTTTTCCTTATCCAAGGTTGCCACCTTGGCTTCGAGGGCGACAACTCTGTGGGTAACCCCGTTCAGGGCAGAATCTTCTTTTTTGTGTTTTCCTATCAACTCTCGGAGGGCATGCTCCAAGGTGGCCAGCTGTTCCTCCAGCTTGGGAGCCATGGGGGGGGAGAGAGAGAGAGAGAAAGAAAAAAAGAAAGAAAGTCATATTAACGTCTTTTGGAGGCCAAACTTGGCCTATGAGACAAAAGCCATGTACAAATGTAGTAACCATGTGTAGAAAATGAAATGAAATAAACACAAAGCTATCTAGGTCTGGTAAAAGGTTGGGGATACGTGGCTCTGACTCAGCAGATAGTGGCCACCAAATATAGGGGGATCCATAATAATATGAGTGAGCAAAACACCCTACCTACTAGTGATGGGGGGAGGTGGGTGTAGTATGTGGTACATCGGTGGTGGTCTGAGTGCCTCCTGAAGGAAGACAACCCAGGGGGTGGTGGTACGCCTATGCTCCATCATGTGGTCGTAGGCTGTCCTGATGCGTGAGATATCCTCCTGATATAGTCGCGGTCGATGATATCCCACCATGCGTGGTCGTCGTCGTGCGCTCTGTGCTGTTGCCTGGTGGAGCGTGAGCCCTATAGAAGGACCTCCCTGATGTAGCTCTGCTCGCTGAAAGAACTGGGTAATGGTCTGCTTGGTACTCACCCATGGCTCATGTGTGGGCTGTAGTGACCGCTCTCGCCTCTCGTATGTTGCTCTGAGGAAGCGCCCCAAGCGTCGCTGGTCTCCCATAGTCATGCACAACTGGAGTGACTCCTCTAGCTTGAACTGTGCTCGTAGGTCTAAGTATGCTCGGCATCTGATAACAAAATGCTCCTCACTCTCTACCTCTGTCTTGCATATTGGGCACCACCTCTCCTCACGGGGCACTCCCCTGGACCGACCCCTCTCAATCTCGAGCTGATGTGATGAGACCCGGAGCTGCCCAATGACGACTCGGAGGTGGTGAGGAAGGTATGTCTCCATGTATCTTGGGATCTCGATGAAGCCCGCGCCCGATATATGTAGAAAATGCTCGCGGTAATAGAGCATTTTCAGTAGCAATGTATCCCTAGGGCTCACCCATGTCCTCTGTATGTATGTATGCCATATCTCCTGACTAATGACCCTATTCCTCTCTTGGTGAGAGAGTGAGTAGGTGGGTGCATGTTAGTCATACTGTAGTGGTGGTAGCCTGTCTATGTCAAAGCCATGGTGGGCCAGCCAGTCTCGTGTCTGGGCATACCATGAGGAGGTGTCGCCTGCTAATGCCATATCACATGATGCCTGGAAAGCACGATAAGCAATGCGCTCTGTATCCATTCTCCGAAGTCTGTGTAATAGGCATACTGTCTGGAACAGTGCCTCAACTAGCATCGGTGGTGCAGCGAGCTCTGCTCTAATGATATCATGTGGTACTGTAGGCTTGCTGCGGATAAGTCTGGCAATCATGAGGATCTGTGGCCTCTCTAATGCTGTCCATACTGATGTAGCTAATCCCGGCCCCCATATGGCTGCCCCATACATGAGCGCTTGCGTAACCAAAGTGTCGAAGAGCCACCCCTTTGTGCGGGGTTCCTGAAAATATGCCTGTTGGCACTGTCTCTCCATCAAAGCTAGTGCTGCGTACCCACGTGTGATGCGGTCCCGAGCTGCCTGAGACATAGAGAAGACCCCTGAAGCTGCTGTAAATGTCACTCCCAAGTAAACATATGATCCGACCACCTCGATCGGTCAACCTGTGAACAAACTATGTCTGCGTACCTATGCAGATTTTTACCAATGTTCACAGATAACCCTTTGTGTCTGCAAAAGTCATCTAGGCCATGTAGATGATGCTGTAGACCTTCTGCAGACTCTGAAACCAATACAATATCATCAGCGTATAAAAGAATATGGACAGTGGATCCCCGTACCTCAATGCCATCTCCCCCCTGCTGCTCTATGAAGTCCACTATCTCATCAATGTAGAGACCAAAGAGGGTGGGTGAAAGAGGGCATCCTTGTTTCACCCCGATAGTGCTAGCAAGTGGATCGGATAAGCCCCCCTGGGCATCTGACTCTACCAGATACTCTCTCGTATAAGGCGTAGATCCCCCATATCATCTCCTCCAGAGCTCCGATATCAAGTAGTCGTCTGAAGAGACGGTCCCTGGGCACAGTGTCAAATGCTTTGCGGAAGTCCACAAAGCAACAATATAATCTCCTCTTCCTCACCCTTGCTTGGTCTATCAGGCATCGAAGAGTGAAGATGTGGTCAATAGTCGAGTAATCTCGTCTGAAACCTTCCTGTCCAGGGGCCCTGATACCCTCGCTCTCAGCGAGAGTACTCAACTCTGTCTCTAGTACTGCCCCATATAACTTGGCCAATATAGGGCCAATCATGATCGTCCGGTATGTAGCTGGATCCATAGTATCACCTGACTTATGAATGGGCACTATGATGTGCTCAGTCTATGAGTCCGAGAACCCTTCAACCAATGCACGGTTGAAGAGGTGGGCAATGAGCGGTGCGTGAGTCGTGCCTCCATAGATGAGGTGCTTTGCCTGTAAACCGAAATGGTCATGGGCCCTGCCATGCTGTAGCCGGGCAATAGCGCGTCCCACCATAGTAGGTGTGAAGAAGTCAGAGGTAGTAGGACGTGAGCTCTGCGGTCTGGGAATGGGGGGCTCGTATAGACTCCGTGCATAGCTATGCCAAGTGCTCGGCTCTCGGATAGGTGTCTGCTGTCTCCTCTCAGGGCTATAGTTAGGGTTTTAGGGCTGAGGTTTAGGGTGAGGGTTTGGGTTTAGGGTTAGGATCAGGGTTAGAGTTAGATTTAGGGTTAGGGTTGGGTACAAGAGTTCGAATTAGGCCTTGTGTTTGGGGTTAGGATTAGTTGACTAGGTTGACGAAGTCTTTTTCTGAGAGCAGCCATTGATCTAGGGTTTGGTGCATTACGGTTTCGCTGTCAGCAATGGTCGACTATGATTGGAGTTTTGGTTAGGGTTTGGACAGATCTGTACTTGCATCAGTACTTCACGTCAGAGACTACAGCACGCGTGAGCACAGCAGTTCGTGCCCTTGCAGTCTAGTAGCTCGCGTCAGAGAGGTGTGTAAGCTCGCGTCACACAGGTGTGTCGGCTCGTGTCAGACAGACGTCATAGATGCGCCAGCTCATGTCAGACAGGCATCAGAGATATGTCAGCTCCCGTTAGACAGGCGTCAGAGATGCGTCAGAGATGCGTCAGACAGGCATCAGAGATGCGTCGGCTCGCGTCAGAGAGAGAGAGAGAGAGAGAGAAGAAGAAGAAGAAGAAGAAGAAGAAGAAGAAGAAGAAGAAGAAGAAGAAGAAGAAGAAGAAGAAGAAGAAGAAGAAGAAGAAGAAGAAGAAGAAGAAGAAGAAGAAGAAGAAAGAAAGAAAGAAAGAAAGATATATTAACGTCCACGGGAGGCCGAAATCGACCTATGGAACCGATCAGGTACATCAAAACATTACATTCCACTTGGGGGGGAAGCCCTCAAGGGGCTATAATAAAGGGGAAAAATCAAAATAAAAATAAAAGGGGGGGGATGTGGTTTCAAAGCACTCTTATGACTCATAAGAGTTTCAAAATTACAGCAATATATATTACAAATGAGGGAGATAGCTGTTTCTTCCTATGTGGTATGGGTATGGAAATCTCTGATAATAGCTTGACCGCCTCTCTATACTGCCCACTTTCCATTCTTCCTAGCTTCTCTGACTTTAGTTAACTCTGCTGGTCGATTTTTAAGTTGGAGTGGGGTGAGTTCATCTGCTATCCATACTTTAGTACCTTGTAGTGACTTTGCTTGCTTCATGACAGCTATCTTATCTGACATGTCAAAATAGCTTACCCTTGCCTGAGTTCCTTTGGGTGTGATGAAGACCGGAGACCCTAGATTGATGAAGGGGACCACCTTGGTTAGTTGTGCTTCTAGTACTTCTGTTTCAAGGATGCAGTCATCTTTTAACTCGGGTGCGATGTCCTCCCTGTCCCATCCTAGGGGGAGGCCTCCAATCCTGATAACTTTCATGTTGCTGTCCACCAATTCCTGCTCCTAGAGAGAGAGAGAGAGAGAGAGAGAGAGAGAGAGAGAGAGAGAGAGAGAGAGAGAGAGAGAGAGAGAGAGAGAGAGAGAGAGAGAGAGAGAGAGAGAGAGAGAGAGAGAGAGAGAGAGAGAGAGAGTATGAGGATGTGTGAGGGAGGGAAGTGAGGTGAATGTTGGCGAAGGAAGAGTGAGGTGTGATGTGAAGAGAGAGAAAGAAAGAAAGAAAGAAGGAAAGTCATATTAACGTCTTCTGGAGGCCAAACTTGGCCTATGAGACAAAAACCATATACAAGTGTAGTAACCCTGTGTAGAAGATGAAATGAAATAAAAAGTATATCGCTACACAAAGCTATATAGGGCTGGAAAAGGTTGGGAGACGTGGCTCTGACTCTGCAGATAGTGTCCACCTAATACATGAGGGATCCATAATGTGAATAAAGACACCCTAGCTACCGGTGACTCTCTCTCTCTCTCTCTCTCTCGTGATTGTCAGACTTATCCGTAGCAAGCCTTCCGTACCACATGATATCATTAGAGCAGAGCTCGATGCTAGTTGAGGCACTATTCTAGATAGTATGCCTATTACACAGACTCCGGAGCATGGATACAAAGTGCATTGCCTATTGTGCTTTCCAGGCATCACGTGATATAGCATTAGGAGACTACACCTCCTCATGGTATGCACAAACACGAGACTGGTTGGCCCACCATGGCTTTGACATAGACAAGCTCACCACTACAGTACGACTCACATGCACCCACCTACTCGCTCTCTCATCAAGAGAGGAATAGGGTCATTCGTCAGGCGATATGGCATACATACATACAGAGGACATGGGTGAACCCTAGGGATACATTGCCACTGAAAATGCTCTATTACCATGAGCATTTTCTACATATATCGGACGAGGGCTTCATCGAGATTCCGAGATACATGCAGACATACCTACCCCACCACCTTCGAGTCGTCATTGGGCAGCTCCGGGTTTCATCACATCAGCTCGAGATTGAGAGGGGTCGGTCCAAGGGAGTCCCTCGTGAGGAGAGGTGGTGCCCAATTTGGGAGACAGAGGGAGAGAGTGAGGAGCATTTTGTTATCAGATGCCCAACATACTTAGACCTACGAGCACACTTCCAAATAGAGGAGTCACTTCTGTTGTGCATGACTATGGGAGACCAGCGACGCTTGGGACGCTTTCTCACAGCAGCATATGAGAGGCGTGAGCGGTCACTACAGCCCACATATCAGCCACGGGTGAGTACCCAGCAGACCATTACCCAGTTCTTTCAGCAAGCTGTGCTACATCAGAGAGGTCCATCTATAGGGCTCACGCTCCACAAGGCAGCAGCACAAAGAGCACGGTGCCGACCACACATGGGTGGATATCGTCATCCACGACTATGTCAGGACGATATCTCACGCATCAGGACAGCCTACAACCACATGATGGAGCATAGGCGTACCACCACCCCCTCGGGTGTCTTCCTTGAGGAGCCACTCAGACCACCATGTACGTACGTGCGTACGTGCGTACGTGCGTGCGTGCGTGCGTGCGTGCGTGCGTGCGTACGTACGTGCGTACGTACGTACGTACGTACGTACGTACGTACGTACGTACGTACGTATGTATGTATGTATGTATGTATGTATGTATGTATGTATGTATGTATATATATATATATATATATATATATATATATATATATATATATATATACATGTGTGTGTGTATGTGTGTGTGTATACAAGTGTGTGTGTGTGTATATGTATGTGTGTATATATATATATATATATATATATATATATATATATATATATATATATATATATATATATATATATATATATATATATATATATATATATATATATATGTGTGTGTGTGTGTATGTATGTATGTATGTATGTATGTATGTATGTATGTATGTATGCATATATGTATGTATGTAGGTATTGTTAGGCCACCCGAGACAACATGATGTAATTTTGGTTTCACGGAATTTCGGTATGATATTATATTTTTGGGGAACAAGTCTGACCAAAGAGGAAGGACTGTAGAGTGTAACCCTCCACTTATTAATGAAGAGGTGTTCTTCAGCACGCTGTGAAGAAGACAGACATCCGGCCGGGTTGGAGTTTTTAGCTTTTGGTGCCGTAGGCACATTGTTTTGTGTATATTGTGAGTAATTGATTTGTTTGTCTATTTTGTTTGGTATTAATTTGTGTATTGAAGACAATTATAATTCGATCTTTAAGTACCCTTTTTTTTGGAAGTCTGCGTAAGGGCAAGTGCAACAGAGGACGATCAGTTTATTGTCTCTGTGATTTTACTCTATATTAGTCTTTCCGGTGTCGTGGCATGTACTATGAGTTCGGTAATAATTAGTACAGAATAGAGTCGAGTATGCTTTATGTAGTCAGGAGGTACACTACTGAAGATATGCAATATTGAAGCTTAAGGAAGTGGAGAAACTAAGAGATTTAGAGTAATCTAAATCATCCCATCCAAGAACCCTTAGTTGACCCACTGAGCACTCCTATCCTTAATCGGAATTGAGGGAAGAGAGGTTAACACCAGGAATTGAGGGAAGAGAGGTTAACACCAGCAATCCGCCGCTCAGGAGTCGTCTTTGCTGACTACATGTTGGTAACGAGATTTGGTGAAACATACCCGAAATACAAAAGTGATAATCGCCTTGTACGAGTGAATAGTGCCTTAGGTTCATCGTGTGGAAGGACAGAATGTACCATGATACCAATCGAGAAAGTTGCAAGGAGTCGTAGGGAATCAGTTTCCGGTCTGCAAGACATATTGAAAAGCTCTTTGGTCTCTTCCGGTAAAATTTGAGTATTTGGTGAAAGTTTGGCCGTCTCAAAACTAATGACCAATCAAGAAAAGAAGAAGGATAATCAAACTGCTGAGAGGGAATTTTGGCAAGAAACATCTGTGGATATCTCGAAAGTCGCGAACGATTCTCTTCGTAAATGTGCGAGTACCAGTGAAGGGTGGAGGAATCCAATTGAAAGACGAATGGCTACATCTCTCTGAAGATTTTGGAGCAACAAAAAGGTACTTCTGGCTAGTGAACAGAACCCATTCAAGAGCTGAATTCAAAACTTCTAAGGAAAGGAGTACAACTTGTAGGACAAGCATCATCCACAAGTTGAGATTCTGAAGTAGTAGTATTTAGTCCTAGGCCTATGGGGGATCTACACTTATTCCAGAGGAGACAAAATCCGACAAGAATGACTTACACCGAATTTGGTAGATTCTGCATGATGATCGAGATGCGCATGTCCACTCTTTTGAGATTAACTACAATGTATTGGATAATCGAGATGATAATGCATACGAAGCCCAAGTATTCCAGTCAACTCCTTCTCAAGTTTTGGTTTTTTGGGTTGCGGTGCATGTGCACTTTTAACTGTGCAAGTTGACTTTAGAGCATAGGACAATGAATTTCTATAGCTGAGAAACATTTCTAGCAGTGGCACTAGGGCAGTGGCACTAGGGTTTTACCCCAATTTCGAAGCCATTCGTGTAGTCAGAATTGCCATGAGAGAGGATTTGTGAACTGAAATTTCAGCATTCATTTTAGCTTTCGCCGAAGTAAAGATTTTGTCACATTCTTGTTCTTTAGTGAAATGGCGGGCAACAAGCTTGATGGGTCCAATGTATGCATGCATCAAGCTGAATGGGACCAACTATCCAATGTAGTCTTACATGATGAAGCATGTTCTTGTTGGAAAACAACTTTGGAACATAATAACAAAGATAGATCGAAGACTTGCATGTTCTTCTACTTCACAGTCTACCATCACAGATGGAGCTTCTTCTTCAAGTACAGTGGTTACTCCTCCTCCACCTACATAAGAGCTCCTTGGATTGGATGGAAAAGATCTTCAAGCTCATGCCACTCAAATTTCCTCTTCCACTCATTCCTCTAATGATGTTGATTTGCAAAAGAAGAAGAGATGCAAATATTGCCAAAAGGCTGGTCATACTATTGATGAGTGTAGAAGGATTGCTAAGCACAATGAAAAGAAGAAGGAATCCGGCATGTCTATTGCTGAAAATTTAGCAAATGCAAAGAATGATGAAGCTAGCATGGCTCAAGATTTTTGGGCATGTGTTGTTACATGTCATTATGATGCATCTTTGCATTCTAAATGTATGGTTGTGAATGATGTTGATTCGGATTGGTTCTTTGATAGTGGCGCTTCAAAGCACATAACCTCATGCAAAAGGTGTTTTGCATCTTTGAGAGATGCACCCAAAGGAGGACATGTGGTGTGTGTGAACAATGCCTCTTATACTATCATTGGAGTTGGAGAAATTGAGCATACGGCTGCAAATGGAGGTGTGATTCTCTTGAAAAATGCATTGTATTATCCGGTATGAAGAATTTTTTAATGTCAGTTCCGTTGATTGCCAAAGCTTGACTTCATGTACAATTTGTTGATGATAAGTGTATGGTTCATGATTTCAGCAATGGTGATATTATTGTGATGTCCGGTACATTATGTAATGGTTTGTATCGCTTGGATACATGCAAGAGGGCTGCCTCAAATGCCTTGGTTTCTCATACTCCTTTGATGGCTGAAATTGAGCTTTGGCATGCTCATTTTGGTCGCTTGAACTTCAATAGTTTGCTTTACTTGCAAAAGGAGGACATGGTTATTGGTTTGTCAATACTTGAGTCCATTGAAAAGCATGCATGTGAAGGTTGCATTCTCGGAAAAATGCATCGTGCTTCGGAAAAATGCATCATGCTTCTTTTCCAAAAGATAGTCATACACACATTACAAGAAAATTGCAGTTTGTTATTAGTGATTTATGTGGTCTTGTATAGACTCCATCTTTTGGGAAGCATGGTTATTTTGTTACCTTCATTGATGATGCTACTTGCCATACATGGGTGTATCCTATGAAAGCAAAGAATGAGGTATTTTTTTGCTTCAAAACATTTTTAGCTATGGTTGAAAATTTTTCTTCAAGCTTTTGACTCTACGCACGGATTCTGGTGGTGAATACATGTCACATGAGTTTACTTCTTTTCTTCGTGAAAGAGGAATTTCACACCAATGTACAATGCCATATACACATCTGCAAAATGGTGTTGCCGACCGTAAAAATAGAACTCTCTTTGAAATGGCACGATGTATGGTTAAAGAAAAGCACCTTCTTGATAAGTTTTGGATGGAAGCGGTCATTTGTGCAAACTATGTGTTGAATCGTTGCCGTAAAAGAGGAGTGAGAGTCAGCACTCTTTATGAGGCTTTGAATGGACATAAACCTATGGTTAGTCATATGTGCGTGTTTTGTTGTTTTGCATATGCTCTTGTGCCATCACGACAAACTTGATGACAAGGCAAAGAAATATATATTTGTTGGTTATAGTGCTGAAAGTAAAGGATATCATTTGTACCATCCATTGACAAGCACAATTATTGTGAGTCGAGACGTGGTATTTGCTGAAAATTCAGTTTTCCGTCTACGTGAATGCAAAATACACCCAACAGTTAGCTCACAAGATGTGTTCGATACACTCATGCCTTTGTTCCAAAGTGGTGCGCTTGACTATGGCCATGTAGGCCAGCCAAGAGGCTCAAAGGGCTAAAAGATTCCAGCCAAGTAGAGCTGAAAACGTAGAGAATTTCCAGCCAAACATGGCTGAAAAATTTCAGCCAAAATTTTTTGGAACTGCCTTAAATTTTCAGGCATGTATGGCTGAGCGTTTGCGTCAAAATATGGCTGAAAATGAGCATAAAATTTAATCCACACATGATATACATGTTGATGATGTATTACATATTGAACACGTCTATCAAGAGTGCACAAACTATGCCAAAGTGGTTGAAACAAACTTTGCAGGAAATTGAGTGCACCTTTACTTGGTAGAACAAGATCGAACTCTTGTCATGCATCAAGTACTATTGTGGATTATTCTCTTATTCCAACATGTAATGAAGAGCCACTTACTTTTGAAGATGCATATGAAGATCCACAATGGATAAGTGCCATACAATCAGAAATGGATTCACATAGGAATGGTACTTTGGAGTTATTTGAATTGCCGAAAGGAAAAAATTCCAGGGTTTACAATATTAAGAGAAAGTCTGATGATAGCATTGATCGCTACAAAGCTAGATTGGTTTCCAAAGGATATGCCCAACAATATGACATTGATTATGAGGAAACTTTTGCACCTACTTCACGCATGACTACCATTCGTACCATGGTTGCATTGGCTGCCCATCGAGGTTGGAAAGTACATCAGTTGGACATAAAAATAACTTTCTTGAATGGTGATTTGTAAGAAGAGGTCTATATGAAAAAACCTCCTTGATTTGATATGAAAGGGAAAGAGCATATGGTTTGTCGCTTGCATAAAGCCTTGTATGGTCTCAAGCAGGCTCCAAGTGCATGGTATGGCAAAATCCATAAGCACTTGATTGCTCTTGGCTTCAGATGTAGTCCAATTGAAAGCACACTCCATGTACCCAAAGATGGGGCTGATCTTACAGTGCTTGTTCTTTATGTCGATGACATACTCTTGATTGGTTCATGTGATGAAAAACTTGACATTTTTATGGTTGATTTGCAGCATACTTTTGATGTCACTTATCTTGGTCGTTTGAGCTACTATCTTGGTCTCCAATTTGTATTTGCTGAGGGGGGAATTGTTATGCATCAAGCAAAGTATGTTGAAAAACTACTTCAGCGTTTTGACTTTGTTGAGGATTATCATTCACTCCAGGGGGGTTTGTTACAATTATGTTTTCCTTGAGTAGCTTTGATGTGAACTTTTTCCCTATTCATGGTTCTGGCTAGAGGTTTTTTACCCATGTTACCGTATACATGATTCACTCATATGTGGTGGTACTTATACTTAAGGACATTATTCAGCTCTTACTTCAATTCTGAACATCGTCAACAGAGAGAGCTATGTTTTGCTTTGTTTGTGCTCCTTGTGTGTGCTTCTTGTTTGTCTCTTACACTCTTACACACACCCAACAGTCTATGGGTTTGTCTCAGGTCACAGTGATTCCTGAGTTTGCATGCAGGATGTTCCTTTCTAGGAATGGCAAAAGCTTCATGCTGTAACTTGTTTCATGAGTATTTTATCCAAATTTTTTATGCAAGAATAACCTTTTTACATTGATTTTATGCAATTCAGAGTCTAGAGGAGCTATGGGAGGGCAGGAAGATTAGTAATTTTTCTCTCTAGGGAAAGCATTATCAGAAAGTCAATGCGCTTATCTTGTGTACAACCTTTAGAGTCTAGCTTTTTTCTTCGGTTTTCTATCAACTGTTTCAATTTTGTATCCCTGTTTCTTACTTAGGAATCTCAGAGTGCTTGAACTCCGAAGCTTAAAGTATTCATGCAAGGATTTGCCTTACACTGTCATGGTTGGACAAAGAGGAAGAAATAAGACCTCTTGTTTGTTTGAAATTGGAGGCTAGGCATTTATTTGTGGATTGAAGTAATGGTTAGATGCCCCAATACTAACAGTAGTTTTAACTCTTTGTCTGTGTTGGCTGTTATCAACTTGGTTTGCCTGGATTCATCCTGGTATGTATGTTTGTCCTATTAAGGGACATGCATTTTCAATTGTGGATTCTTTGTCAGAGTTGCAAGCAGTTGATATGTGTGTATACTCTATCAACTATGCATTCTCTTTAATTTGTCCTATTTCTGCGTGCATCTTGTGTGACCTTGGTCCTTCATTATGGCTGAATTTGCCTATCACTTCCAGACGTGATAGAAAGTCAGTTTGAGGAGCTTATTGTGAGTTCATGCTCATGGTGTGTGCACGTTGTGGGAGGAGTGTGCATGCGTGAGGATGTATTAATTCTTAGTTCTATACCCACTATTGGATGGTGGGCACTGACGATGTTAATGAGGATGTTGTAGTATTTAGTTGATACTATGCATAATGAAGCGGATGGCTATATATAGTCTTGTGCTTAATACCCTGAGCTTATTGTTGCACTTTCATTTGAGGGTTTTAGCTTGGTGAGGAATTCGTTCCAAGTCTGCATACTCCAGTGTCGTGACCAGGGCACTGGGTATCTCACCGCACTGACTCCTTGGGGTCAGTTGATCACAATCTTCGGGTTGCAAGGTCACGTATAAGTCTTCTTCGGAAGATGAAGCGGCGGATAGATTCTGCCTTCTGAGCGGGTTAGCCTCCTTTGGCCCCCAATCCCCGACTCAGAAAATCAAAAAATTTCATTTGAGGGTGAATCTGGGGTTCCCCTTGATTCATCCTGGTATATATTATCAACTGCGATGAGCCTAGGCATCATCTGGTTTTGTTTTTGATGCAAACATTATATTGTCTCTTTTAGAGAGTGCTTATTATTCTGAATCAATTTATTATTGTTGTGGATGGACATTTTTTAGCTTTCATATCAGTCTACACTTTTCAATAGCTTGAACTCGTTTCTTCAATGGAGAAGGGGTAATTTCTGTGAGGTTCTTTCTGGTGGACACATGCATTTGTAGGTGATAAATGATGTGCTAATGAGTCAGACATGTTTAAACTTTTTTTTTTTTCCCAAAAGAATTTCTGAATTATATGGTTCCTCTTTGTTAAAGTAAGTGAGTTAAATGCTTATCTGTCCCCTCCCCCTTTTTTTGTACTAATGGGCCTAGAAGCTCCCTATGAGAATTGTAGATTAATAAAAAAATGACTGGTTGCAGTGTCATTGAATGATGGGGAGATCTTTGATGTCATCTTCAGTGATAAGTACATCATGCACATTGTTGGCATGTTGGAATGTAAGTTTAATTACATGGCCTTCTCTATTCTCATTTCATGTTCTTTTCTTCTGGGAATATTGTATATTTTTGAAAATATAAGAAGCATTGACTTATGTGCGTATAACTTCTACCTTTATATAGATGATCCGGATGTCTCAACTCATCAGAACCATCGTACTTTTTTGAAAGAGCAAGTTGTCTTCAAAGAGGTGGTGCCTTTTTCAGTTTCAGAAATTCAATCTATAATTTGGTTTGAATGTCAGTTATTTAACATATTTTTCTGGACTGTTCAATCATTTTGCTCTTTGCAAGCATGCAAAATTGCATTCATACGGCTGTCTCTTTCGATAGATATATGCACGTGCTCATTTTGCATTGACTGCATTTTTACAAGAAGTAGAATTTCCACGTTCGTGCACTTGTGTGCGTGTACATGCATGCACAAAGACAACTACATCTCCACCCTTCTGTGCAATGATGCATTTGAGCAGCTTTACTTATCGTTTTACATATTGTGTTCATTGAATGCAGACAATTTTTGTGCTTTGAAGCCAAGGCATTATTAACATTACTATTGCTACTATCACTACTACTATTCATATTGTTATCATTAGATTCATCACTGCTTCTATTATTGTCATTGTGGTTCTTATTTTTGAATGCAACTATGATCATGGGTCTTGCTTATTAATGTTGTTTTTTTGGGGATCTCTTCATAAACATTGTAATCTTTATGGGTCAGGCAGTACCAATACCAGATCTAAATTTACTGGCGAAAATACATCAGACATATCGAATTGGATACCTGAAAGTATGACAACATTATTTTAGTATTTTGCTATGTTAGCAATTATGAAAGGATCTAAGGATCTAATTGCAAAATATGCAAGTTCTGTTTCTTTGGGTGCCTAAGCTTGTGATCGAGGTAAAGTTTCAAAAGTTTCTTGCAGGATGTAGTGTTACCCAATGTGCTGGACAATCCTACAGTAACAAGCATAAACTCAATGATCCTGAACAATAATGTTACTGTGAGTGGTTGTTTCTTTGTCTTCCTTATCTTACATTTATGCAAAAGACAATCATCGGAATGTGAAGTAGATATTTAGAATTTCTATTTTCCTTTCCCTTCAGTGGAACTCATTGATGTTTGAGTTATCTTCTTTATTGATAGCAGGTTGTGTCTGGCCTTCTGGATCATCCTACCTTTGTAAATAATCTATTTACAGAGTTAAAATCCTCAATCTTGTCTGAAGAAGCAAAAAAAGATCTCGTGAGCTTTATCAATCATATCTTGCTTATCATATGATTCAAGCTGGAAGTTTCTTTTTTAAAGGCCTAATGTTAACTTTGTCATTCGTAGGTTCATTTTCTTCAGGAGTTTTGCAGTTTGAGTAAAAGCTTGCAGCTACCTCTTCGTAATGGGCTTTTCAGGTTGTGTGAACAGTGTCTATTTTCCATTTGCTTGGAAGGACAATGAATGTATGTGGGGAGGGGCAAAATTAAAAACTATAATTCCAGGAAAGTCAGTGCTGGTTAGCATTCACTCAACATTATCAGCTTGATTGGCATTGTTAATGATCTTGTAAAGAAATCTGTGACAGTTCAAGCTTCATATGAACTCATTGATAATTAGATATTCTTGACAGTTGTAGAGTAGAAAGCTTAATTTGTATTTGAGGGATGTGAACATAGGGTGAGCCAGGTTCATATTGGAAGGCTGGTAGGCTCTCCATACTAAGATTGTGCTTGGAAGCATAAAGCAGACTTTGTGGAACAGTGCCTCTATGATATAGGTGGTGTGGCAAGCTCTGTTTTGATAATGTCATGGGACATTCTCTGCTTGTTGCCGAGCGAGTGTGAAATCATACATATCTGAGCCTCTCAGAAGGGGGGAGAGAGGGAGAGGGGGAGGGGAGAGAGAGAGGAGAGGGAGAGGGAGAGAAAAGGGGGGGAAGGGGGAGAGAGGGGGTTGGAAGGATGGTAAGATTGTAAGATTGAAACTATCTGCTAGAGGGATACAATTATGGTATGTGCATAGGGTGTTGCAGCTGCATCCTGGGTAGGATGTGTATTGTGGCAGTCCTGGAGCATATGGTAGTCTGATCCTCTTGATCTCAGACTCATGACATCTGATATATCTGAACCCTTGGAAATGTGGTCGTCTATTCAGTCTCTGTGCCTCTGCTTAAGCCTCTTGGTGGATTGATTGTACTCTGCCCTTGACTTTGGAAGATATCTGCAAGGGTCAGCTGGTGTAATCCTCCATCTGCCTGGTAAGTTTGAGAGGCTTTTGCTCAACTAAAAGAATGGGAGAAACCATGAGGCTTGTCACCTTTGTGCTCTAAGTCGATACTGTGGATAGTGGAGCTGATATGCTATATAGTTTTGTGGTTGACTACCATGAACTTATAGTTGCACTTTCATTTGAGGGTGGATTTGGGGTTTACCTGGATTCATTCTTGTATATATATGTTTATGGAGATAAAGAAGTTGACCCTCTTGAAGGATGAATGCACTGTGATCAGTTGGTTGTATGAAACTGACGGTCAATTCTGAACTGAAAGTTTAAACAGGGAGAATATTTTCGCACGACGCTCTAAGTGAATTCATATGTGTACAGGATAAGCTTAATATATTATGAAAATTTACATCTTCAGTTTTTGGCTGTTTAATTTGCATTAATCCTAACTAGAATTACACTATTGGTATCAGTACATTCGTGCGAGAAGGACTGTTCGAAGTTGTTACTAATTTGCTACAAAGCACTGACGAGAACCTTCGCCAAAGTGGGTAAGTTTTCCCTGTGGGAAGTTCTATTTATCAGGTTACATTTTTATTTAACTTTCAAAGCTCGTCAACTGTTAACATATTTACAATTTGTGTCTTATTCAGGACGGACATTTTGCTTCTTGTTTTGAGCTTTGATGCATCACAGCTCCGGAAATTTCTAATGCAGCAGTCAGGATACACTCTCTTTGGGCACTTGGTGGGGGATTGCTTTCTGGTATGTTGTATGAATTGAATATCCCAGCAGAAATCTGAGTTGGTTTGTGATAACAGGTGACTGGTATGCTTACACCAAGCCAAGGTGGTCTTCAAGCTCAATTACTTGAAGTACTCCGAATGCTTTTAGATTGTGAAGCAACAGAACGGGTCGGTCTCTCCTCTCTCTCTCTCTCTCTCTAAAATCAGGGGACTTTTTGATAATTTTTTTTTTTTTTAAATTTATAATTTTTAATTTATGATTTATAATATGCTATTTGATAATTTTAAAGGCTTCAGAAGAGTCTAAAGCTTTTCTTTCTTTGTTTTTCTCTTTCTCTTCTCCTGCTTCCCCCAACCATCATTGCAACCTCCCCCAAGAAACATCAGAAAATATTTCTTTTTTACTTCTTGCTGCAAAGAGGAGGGCGGAAGATGGTTAAAAGAGAGAGGCAAACAGTATAGTGTGAGTTGAATATTGCTCAACCCTTGTATTTTCTTGCGATCTACATACACAAGGTTTTAGAGAGAAGGACATGGAGTATGAAATATTTGAATGAAAGGAACCGCCGAGTCTTGTTTTGGAGCCAGCATATACTACTGTGTCATTGAAGTCTGCTTTAAAGAAGTATTAAAAGGACCAAATAATTTGGATTCGAGGGGTATGTTGCCGAAGTTCTGCACTTCTAGTAAGTCTTGTACGAAGCTAGGATGGAATGGTATTCTCAATCTCTTATTGTGGGAAACTCTGTCTGCGATGGAGTGGCACTCTCCTTGATTGAGTCTAACATAAAAAATCAAATTTATCTTCATGATCATCTGTCTGTTTTTGCCGGCCCACACCCCAGTGGGGTCCCCCCCCCCCAAAAAAAAAGAAAAACCCGGTTCTCTTTGTTAGATTTTTTGTAAACATGTCATATGCTCGAACACTGGAGCAATATTTTAATATATTAGGCATACATGCAAGTACAGTAATATAAAATTTGTAAATATATGATGCTTCAACACATGAACAATATCTGACTATATAAGGCATTAAGTGTAAGTACAGTGATATAGATGCTACCCTAAGAGAAAGGATTTTGCTCGTAAACTAATGTGATCATGTCTATTTTCTGTGCCATGGCAGACACCACCTGAGAAGAGTCCATTTCTTGAAGTTTTTTATACACGGTATATGGATCAAATAATTGAAGTCTTGACTGGCCCTTCAACCAAAAAAAGAAGTGATCAAGACAGGAAAATGGATGCTTTTCTTGATAAAAGAGGACTCGTTTCAGCAGAAATTCTTGGGAACATTTGTGAATTGCTCTGTTTCTGTGTACAACACCATTCCTATCGGATTAAGTAAGTGTTTCTTTTAAAGTTAAGTAATAGAGTTGTCTCCATTTTATTAGAAGTGAGTGAGGATCAGGAAAATTTTTTCATCTGTAGGTACTATGTGATGAAGAATCAGGTCATGGAGAAGGTGTTACAACTAACAACAAGGAGAGAGAAGCATCTTGTTGTTGCAGCTGTCCGGTTTCTACGGACATGCATTGGCCGGAAGGTAAATGCTTTACTTAAAAGGAAGTTAAACCTGATGTTTTTTAAGATTTGACCCATGCATCTCTGTGAGTCAATGCTGTACATGACCATACGATAGCGTATGCAGGGATTTCTTTTTACCTATTATGTAATGTTGATTGTTTCTAATTCATGAACTTTTGCAGGATGAGTTTTATTATCGATACATAGTAAAAAATGATCTTTTTGGACCTGTAATCCAAGCTTTTTTGGTGAATGGGAATCGTTACAATTTGCTTAATTCTGCAGTACTCGAGCTTTTCAAATTTATCTATGATGTGAGTAGTATAATTGTCTTTGTTTGAATTTCTTATGTAGTGTCTCTTTATTGTAGAGTTACTTCGTTACTTCTGTTGTTTTAATTGTAATCAGGAAAATGCAAAAGCGCTTATTATTTACCTGATTGAGAAATACTATCAGAATCTTGAAAATATTCAGTATGTTGATATTTTCAAGAAGTTGAAGACTAGGTATGATCAGGTAAGTTGGTACTCGGAGCAAACCTGCTGGTGGTCTTGTGTGACTCTCTTTTTTGTTTATTTTCATGCTTAGGCTATTGAATATTATGATCAGGCCTCTGAAGGAGTGATCACGAGAGCACAAGACAGTGGGGCTGTAGGTAGCAGGGAAAGAGGGCTAACACCATGGGATAAGCTTTTCGATTATCCCGAGTCACGGAGGAGGAAAGATGATCGGGCACCAGAGAAAGAAGAGGAGGAATATTTCAATGAGGACAGGTTTGTAGACCGCTAAATTGAATATTCTCTTGATTATGACTTTCCAAATTCTCAGCAAATGTTTTGGACTTGCAGTGATGATGAGGAAGATACTGCATCTATTCAGAGAACAATTTCAGCTGGGAAGCCAGCACAAGCGGTAATTGTGAATGGTGGTCCATTGAGGTACAAAATTGTGTTGGCACCACCTTACATCAGTGCAATCAGAATTTCGAGGTTAATCATGTAACATTGTTTATCCTTTGATGGTAGTGGGACTTTTGGCCTGGTTGATTATGAAGATGAAGACGAGGACATGCCACCTCCTGTTAGGAGTAATGGGAATGAGGATGTGAACTTCAGTGCAGTGGCTTCAGCAACTATTTCCAAGGATTCTGTCTGGCTGGACCGTGAGGAAGAGAAAATTTTTCAAAATGTGAAACGAAAGCCACAATTGAATACAGAAATCAGAGAAAAGGAAACAGATATTTCAAAACGGCAAAAGACCAGCTCGGAATCATCATGTGGAAGTGAGCATGAAGTCAGGCCGTCAGCAGGTGAGCCAGCAAGTCTAGGCAAGGCAGAATTAGAGTCATCTGTGCCAGTACTTCCTGCTGAAGATGGTCTGGGCAGCGGTTCAAAGGATAACAGCAAGGAAAGTTCAACTAGTATTTGTACAAAGAGCACGTCTGAATCAAGTACGTCTTCTGTCGACACTGTGAATAAGGGTGTTGAAGTTTTGGGACCCCTGACAAATGGGCCGAATCTTGTGAAGGCCCATGGAGCTGTTGGTTCTTAGTAGAGTGTGAAATCTCTGAGACCTATCTTGCTTTTGATGGTAACCGAAACCGATGTAGCTGAGCACCTATTCTTCTGAACGTTTACACTTGCAGTTTGGGAGGTTTTCTTGCAACCCTGGTGCACTAGGACCTACCTCTTCGGGTACTGGAGCCTTGATATTTGGAAACGAAGCAAAATATCAGACATACAGATTGCAAGTGGTGAAGCAAAGGGTGCCTTTACTGTTCTTCCATAAGCAATGGAGGACTGCTGCAGTCAGGGAACTGCAGTGCCTATGTGTGGCTTGTGATGATTAAGAAATTTTGTAAGGCCGTCTCGACTGTACATGGATATGATTTAAAGATGATTCTATTGGATGTAGTTGTAGAAATCTGTCTCCTGAACAGTCTGGACGAATTGTCCTCGACAAAAAGAATGCTCTCTCAATGTGATCGACTAGGGGGTTTCAAAAGGCTGATTGCCTTGTTGAGTTGTAATTTATTTCCTAATTGTGGGAAATATCTGCTGCGCAGATTTGTCTCAATTTTATGGTCCTGTTAGTTGCAATATGCAGCTCCTCTAATATCTTCTGTCCTTAAAGCTGTGCAAGGTCATAAAATGAGTTCATCATCATCTGATGCTTCCTTTCAGTGATCCTTCCCTTCAGAGATGACAATAAATGTGGTCCTCTGCTTTGCAGTTTCAACCATGTCTTAAGATTTTTCCCTCTAAATTATGAGTTCAATTCAAAGTCCACACGTTCATTGGGACATGACTTATCGTCCATATGTGAGTTGCACTCAACAATTGTGTATAGCAGAGTCTTTAACTTGGTTGATTAGTTTTTTTTTTCTAAATTTTTCAATTTTACTTTTTTTGTTTCGAATTTGATGCTGTTGCTTTTATTCTTAATAAGTGAAGGCCTACCTGTAATAAACAGGAGATTATTGTACGTGAAGGACCACCTGTAACAGACAGTAGATTATTGTAGAATGTCAGAAGCATAACATGTTAGGACAGCTTTCAGAGAAACCTGGTTGGTCAGCCGGTTCATTGAGATAATTTTTGTCAGAGAGATCTGGGATATGCTGTACTGGAACATATATGTATCGTTACAGAATAAAGCTTGCAGGTAAAGAATATAACTCAACAGTTTCTCATGTGATTGCAATCTTTTGGTACAAGATATATGAACTGCTGATCTGTACACTTTTTCTCACATTCTGGGCTGATGCTCCCTAGTGATTGTGTAGTCTTTACTGTCACAAATTTTACTGTTGCAAATATGGACAATCCATTGTAAATGTCTTAATTATTCACCTGTTTTTGGTAGAGGTTCTGTGAAGGACTGATTGTAGGAACAATGACTGATCATCAGTCTTGCCTGCATCTCATGTAATTTGAACAGATACAAGCAAAATACTATGATAATTTCTAAGTTGGAATTTTTTATTCTACTTGTTTGAGGAAATATACCAATGCAGTTTCTTGTCATTGGATCACACCACTGCAAACTTGTCGAAAGCAATGGTTCGGAATAGAAATATGTTCTATACTCTTTTTGCCCAAAGGTAGCAGTATGAGAAAGCGATGCCGCTGAAAATTATACACTACCTACAAGTAGTATTGCGAACATATGGTGTCTGTAAGTCTTTGTTAGATTGTGTTATGATCTAGGTAATATCATTGGATTCCTCATTTTCACATATTTAGCCTGTATTTACATGGGCTAAGCAGTGTTTAACATGGGTTTAGTTTTGTGTAAGGTTGATGGTTTGTGTTTTATTATGGTGTGACCGACGTTGATCCTGGTTCAATATGCTGTTTTAGCTTCTATTCAATCTTACCGATTTCTTACATGCTAGCATGAATAGATGTGACAGTCATTCTATTACTGATATGTATCAATGAACGTATGGCTGCGATGGAAGTATTGAATAAATGACATCCACAATGATCATCAATAGCGCAAACGACAAATACGTAGCAGATAAATTTACATCAATAGTGAGAGAGAGAGAGAGAGGGGGGGAGAGAGAGAGAGGGGGGAGGGGGGGAGAGAGAGAGAGAGAGAGAGAGAGAGAGAGAGAGAGAGAGAGAGAGAGAGAGAGAGAGAGAGAGAGAGAGAGAGAGAGAGAGAGAGAGAGAGAGAGAGAGAGAGAGAGAGAGAGAGAGAGAGAGAGAGAGAGAGAGAGAGGGAGGGAGGGAGGGAGGGAGGGAGGGAGGGAGGGAGGGAGGGAGGGAGAGAGGGATGCGAGATGTCTTGGACCACCGAAGGCCCGAAAGGGAACTCAAGGCATGTGCAAGACCACGTGAATAGAGAAAGCCAAGATGTTTGCTAAGAAAGTGTGTTGAATTATGTTCGTGAAAGGATTACAACAGGACGACAAAGAGAGCTTGGCTGGGGAGGTGGCATCCAGGTGCACTAGTACCCCTTATAGTTGCGCACAATTCGATGCCACAGAGAAAAACTTCCGTGGTACTGAAATGGTTTGGATAGAAAAACAAGGGCTGTGACATCGTCCCATGGTTTGAAGAGCTTGTTGCCCTCAACAAGTGGGTTTTGGATTTACAAAATTTTGGGTGTATACAACTTAGTGTGACACAAAATTTTGGGAACATTAGAAAGGGATCAAGGGCCAAAGTTGGCCTAAGGTGTGATAAAATTCACGAACCTGGGGGTGATCCGGACTGAACGTGTTGGCTGGGATCCAATCCGTATCCACAAGGGGGTGACTGTGCCACTTGATGAGGAACTTAGGGCCTTCATGTCTCGAACGTTCTCGTAGAATGGCCTCTGATTCGAACGGGTTCTCACCATCCTGCACTACTGGAACTTCAGGTCCATACGTCGTATCTGGTGAAGAACTTCACGTCATGTGTATGAAGAACAGTCAGGCCATTGTCTTCACGTTCAATGGAGGCTATGCCGGAATGAAGTGAGCATGTGTGGTGAAGTAATCTATTACCACGAAAATGATGGTGTGTCCCTAGGATGGGGGGAGGTAGCTTGTGAAGTGCATGTTGATCATGCCCCAAGGTCTATTTGGATTGGGTAGTGGTTTATGGAGGCCCGTCGACTTGATTCGGTCTTGATGCATGAGTTGGCATGTCAGACATGTTTCCACATACTCGTGGACTTGTGCCTTCATTTTGGGCCAATAAAAGTGCCTATGTAGTAGCTCGTAACTTCGATTTTGACCTCCATGTCCTGCCATTTCGTAGTCATGTGCCTCCCAGAGCAATTCTTTGCGTAGTTTGGACTCATCCGGGACATAGATGTGGCCTTTGCGATAAAGCATGCTGTCTTCGATTACGTATGGATCTGAGTGAGTGTTGTTCCGAATCTCTTGCATGAGCTCTTGGACTCAAGTATCTCGCTCCTGAACCGACTTGATCTGGCTCTTTAGGTCAGATGAGATCGTTGAGATTGCTTGAACTTCAGGCCTTCTACTTAAGGCATATGGTATAATGCTTTGCTTCCTTAGCTTGTGAATGATTTCAATATCGAATTTTGCGAGGAAGTCTTGCCATCGTGCCTGCTTCGGAGTTAACTTTGGTTGGGAGGCAAAGTGTTTGAGGGAGATATTGTCCGTGAAGACTTTGGTATGTTTGTATTGGAGACAGTGTCACCATTTGTGTAGGTAGTGCACGATTGCCAACATCTCCTTCTCATGTGTGCTCCACTTGAGCTCTATGTCCCTGAACTTATGTAAATTCATAGGCGATTGGTTGGCCGTCTTGCATAAATACACCTACGATTGCCATGCCGAATGTATCTATGTGAACTTTGAAAGGTTTATCAAACTCTAGCAGCTTCAAGAGGGGAGTGTTGCACATTGCCACCTTGAGGGCTTTGAACGCTTTTTCTTCTACTTGGCTCCATTTGAAAGTCTCATTCTTTTTAATCAGCTTGAGGAGTCAAGCTGCTAACTTGCTGAAGCCTTGAATAAAACGGAGGAGAAATTGGCAGAATTTGATGAACTCCAATACTTCTTTGAACAAGGATGGGGGGCCATTTGAGTACTGCTTCCACTTTCTTGGGATTGATGTGGAGCCCAAGCTCCGAGACGATAAGGCTTAAGAATTCCACCTTCTTCATTGCAAACTCGCACTTGCTTGGCTTGGCGAAGAGGAGTCACTCATGGAGGTGTTGACGGACTGCTCGGACATGTTCATAATGCTCTTCCAATGGGCAACTATAGATGAGCAAATCATCGATGTAGATGATGAGAAAAAGGTCCATCATATCTCGAAAGCCATCATTCATCCCCTGACAGAAGGGTGCGAGGGTGCCGATTAGACCGAATAACATAACTAGCCATTCATAGCTTCCATAGCATGTGCAAAAAGTTGTCTTTTCGATGTGCTCTTGAGCCACCTTGATCCAATGGTATCCCGAACAGAGGTCTATGCACGTGAAGTAGTTGGCCTTCCCAAGGAGGTCTAGAAGCTCTTCCATGATCGGGACGGGATACTTACTCTTGATCGTGTTTTTGTTGAGGGCTCGATAGTCAATGCAGAGGCGAAGTGATCCATCTTTCTTCTTGACAAAGAGACTGGGGCCCCATGTGGAGAATTCCTAGGTCGAATGTAGCCTTGTTCTTCTAGTTCATGTAACTGTCATTTAAGGACTTTGAGATTTGCGTCATTCATCTTGTATGGTGCTCGTGAAGGGGCTGGTTGGTCTCGGAGCGTGTCGATGCGATGTTGCACATTGCGAAGGGGTGGGAGCCCGGGTGGGAGCGTGTTGGTCAGGACATCTACATATTCCTTGAGATGGAAATGGAAGCTTGGATGGTTGATCTTTGACTTTTCGATTTGGGTTGGTTCCTCTACTTGCTCCATGGGGTGTGCGACACATAGATGTGTGATCCCATCTTGATAAACCGCTTTGTTGAACTGCTTATGTGACAGTGGCTTCGATGTATGGTTTGATGAAGAGGCACGTGCCTTAGCCTCCGGTTTATACTTCTGTTTGTGATGGTGATTGTTGTGGCCGCCCTTGTGTTGATGCCCATGTTTGTGTGTCTGCTTGGGTTCATGTTCTTCTCTAGGCGGGTTGATCCGATGACAGTCGACCACAATGGCCTGTTCATTGTGATCCAGTAGCATTTGGTCTGATCCTTTTCCAAATAATTGATCGTGTGTTGATCCATGAAGGAAAGTTTGATGATAGCCTCAAAGGACTCCATGGGAATGATAAGGAAATCAAGGTACCCAAATCATTGACCCAAGTAAACTGGTACCCCCTTAGCATGGCGAACATGGCTGTCCTGACCTTGAGCAAATATGATGAACATTTTAAGTGGTTTGCTTATTTCTAACCTGAGGCGTCTAGCACAATCGGGGGTCATGAAGTTATGTGTAGCTCAGTGTCAAGCATCATAGGGATGTTTAGGCCTCTGATTTTGCTCATGATGAATACTTGGTGCACAATGGGTAGTGCAATCGGGTTGCACTTGGCCTTGCCCTCTGGGGATGCCGTTTGAGATGGATGCTCATCATCCGAGTCACTGCTATCAATCTCTGTGATCCTTGGTTTGGATGATGATGCCTCTTTGTGTGAAGGGCCTTATGTGGACTGAAACTTGTGCCTTGAGGTTGGCGTTGACACATGTGAGAAGGTTGTGTGCCTTGACAGAAGCACCACACGGGTCGAGGATCTCGATGAGCTTGGTCGGTCATGGTTGGAGAGTTTTGTCTTGCATCTTGAGGTGCAGGGAGGGCACATTTCTCGGTGCTCTATGTCTGGCCCTGATCCTGAGGATACTCGATCTGTTTGCATTGCGATTGGCTTTGATTGGACGAGGCATTCGAGTCATGTCTACTCGCTTGCCCTTGGTTGTTGGATTTTGACTATCGGTTTGAGTAGGCATCATTTAGGCATTTAGCTATGCGTATGGCTTCCTCCCAGTTCTACAGGTTTTGCTTCTCACCTCCTTGCCATAGTAGGGGGAGCACCTGTAAAGGAACCCGTGAAGTTAGTCCATCTCCGACATGTTAGAAATGTGGAGCATGATCTTTTGATATTGTGATATGTATGGTCCGATGTATCTATCTTGGTGCAGATTCTGCCATTCATCCCTTGCCTGGAAGGCCCCGTTGCGAGGGACAAAGTAGTCGGTGAGGGAGGTCTTGAACTGTTTTTAGTTAGCCCATGCATGCTTCTTCTGCTCCATGTACGAGACCGAGGCTTCATCTTAAAGGAATTGGTGGGCAATGTCCACCCAATTGCTATGGCCAACATGGAGCATTTGGAGGTAGTTCTCTATTGCATTGATCCACCACTTGATGATGATAGAGTTGGGACCGCCTCGATACTTTTCGGGAGGGTTTGGTTTGAAGAGACCAAGGGAGTCGAGGTCATCAATATCCTCCGGTTGAAGGTGGTTGATAGGGGAGGGGTTGGTGGGATCTGGATCCGGTTGAGAGTTTGGTTTTGCATTCCATTGTGGGCTAGGTTGTGGGTTGGGTTGCTTCGTTCGGAAGAGGTTTCATTCAACTATGTCGGCTAGCCAAGTCAGGGGATCCTCTAGTCCTTCGATGCAATCGATTACATTGTCATGATTGGGTGGAACCGAATGGGAATCGGGTTCGATGTTCAGTTTGGCTTCTTGAAGGCGTTCATGGAGATCGACAGTGGAAAGAAGGAGCTAGTTGATCTCGACTTCAAGGCCTCTCGTTGAGCCTGGTGGCTTCTATGACGTTTGGTGATGTTTGGGTTGTGGTCCATTTCCGAATGCATACCAGTCGGGCCATCGTCGAAGTCATCGGCCATCATGACTGAGAGCTTGATGGTGGCAATTGGGTGGGAAAGCGGAGGTGAGGGCATGTGGCAATTGTGAGAGAGCACGGTGATGGCTCGAGGCATGACGACGGTGCTGGGAGAGTGCCACAACAGCGAGAAAGCTCGATGATGGCAGGAGAGCATGATGATGGCAATCGGGTGCACCGATGATGGGATGTAGGGATGGCGGAAGGTGTGGTGCATTGACAATAGGACGTAGTGACGACAACACGTGGGCACATCGACGACAAGGCATAGCAACGATGGCGCGAGGGGTCACCAACAGCCGGGCATAGCAACTAGGGGACGGGGTGCACCGATGGCAGGGCGTAGTGACGACAGCATGTGGGCACACCAATATCGAGGGTTAACGACGACGCCACTTGGGGGAGAGAGGGAGGGGGGAGAGGGAGGGTTCTTTGTATGTATAACATGAAGATGATATACTTTTCGCATTGGAGTTTTTATCAATGCTATGTTACTCATGAGACACACATTACTAAGTTTTAAGATTGATTTACAAGCATCTCTTGAAATGTCAGATTTGGGAATTTTTAACAATTGTTTGGGCATCAAATCTATGAATGGTGATGGAGGAATTGATTTGTCTCAAACAAAGTATACTAAGAAATTATTGATGTTTAGCCTTGATGAGTGTAAAATTTTGTTCCCATGGAGATGCTTTTGAGATCGAGTCTTCATGAAGATGGAGATGCTTGTGATGTTGTTCTCTATCAAGAAGCTATGGGACACATTGTTCATGGATGCATTACATGTCGTTTGATTCAAGTTGGTATATCTTAAATGAGAAAGTTTCATGAAAATCTCATGTGTTAAGCAGTTGTGGAGGGGGTTGAGTAAATATTATTCTTTTTGAGTGGTTCTCAATAGCTATTGGAGTTTGAGGCCTACTAAAGTGTTGGAGCAAAACAATCTCTTAAATTCATCTTCATTGATATCCAGTTTGTTTGGCAACAAAATAGCTTTGTAAATTCCCGCATATGATCATTATGTAGGTTTAATGTGACTCTTAGCTTAGAGCTTCTTATTTTTCAACTCATAAAAGAAAAAAAGAAAAAAATGTAAGCGGACAACTTGCATCTCTCCTTGAATCAAGGATTTTAGTACATTAGAAAATATGCGCATGATTTTATCAAGCAGTCCGCAACGTGCCTACCTTAATTTTAGGAAAGAATGATGGAGAGTGTTAATCTCCAAAAGAACAACCTATTCTTGAAATGAGAGCACCTCTATATCAAGAATAAGTCTAGACTCCTCTTAATTTAGAGAACAATCACTAACTTATCAAGAAATTAACTATTCTAGAAAAAACTCAACTTCTCAGAAAAGTCTGCTGCAGATTAATCTCTGATTGACTAACCATTTGTGTAAAGTTTTTGATAAAACTTTGTAGGATGTGTCGCCTTAAGGTTGCGCACCTTCTCCAACTTAAATCTCCTCAAATGATTGAGTATACTTTGAGAAATGACTCAAACACTTTACCTATGTGTAACACTGCTTCTCTGCAGTAGCGACTTTGACACCTGCAACTTCTTAGCTATAGTTCTCCCAATGTCGAACCCGTTTGGTCAAATGCTTTTAGATGTAGATAGCTTATCTCTCAACTTAGATTTTGAGCTATGATATGTGTAAAACTTTACAATGTGCACTGAGCACTGTCCATTTCATTGAACTCAAAATTTGCGCCTGTTTCAGGAGACTATGAACGTTCTTTACATATGAATGTTCCTACACACAATTCTCTTAGCTTGATCACAATTAGATTCTCAAACTCTAGCCATAGATTGATTAACTATGGACTTAGATATCTCCAAAAGGAATTCACAAAAGATCTACTACACGAAGAGAAAACACAGAATCATCGGGCGTAATTTTTCTTCTATTTCTCAGAGATTTACAACTGAGTGAGGATTAACAATTCAACTCACTTCTAAGAGACTTAATGACTCTTACAACTCCTCAATACACTATTCTCATGATCTCCTATTGTCTCCTCTTGTCTCTCCTCCTTTTCTCTACTTGCCCCGACATTTTTCCAAAGTTATTTATAGGCAAATATGTACAGACTTATGTGAAAGCATAAGTATAAGTAACCTATGTCTTAACTAATGTACATATGTGTACATGTCTTACACTCTGTAAATGTATCCTTCTTCTATGCTTCAAGAATTGTTCTTATCTTCATCTTTTGTCTTCCAAACTTCAATTGGTGATTGGTTTGCACCAACAGCTCCCCCTCAATCATCAATTGAGGTTTCTCTAACCTTCTTTATGCCTGCCATGTCTTTAAACTTCTGTAGCTTTGGTCCATCCAAGCTCTTTGTAAGCATATCAGCTATCTGATCTTTTGTTGAAGTATGTATGACTTCAATTTCCTTATCCATCACCTTCTCTCTTAGAAAGTGATACTGTATCTCAATGTGTTTGGTCCTGGCATGAAAAACAGGATTAGCAGCTAGATATAATGAACTCATGTTATCACCATAAATGATAGATATGCTCTGTATAGTGTCAAAACTCTTCATGAGAGTCTTAAGCCAAATCACTTCTTTTGCAGCTTCAACCATGCCTTTGTACTCTGCTTCTATAGATGACAAAGCAACTGTATGTTGCTTCTTTGAGCACCAGGAGATTAGCTTATCTCCCACATAACACATGTATCCATAGGTTGACCTTCTATCATCTGGATTACCTGCCCAATCTGCATCACTATAGATCTTGATATTTGTATCTGATGTAAAACCATAATACAAACCTTCCTTGAGTGTACCCTTAATGTACCTCAACACTCTTTGACCTGCAATCCAATGCTCTTTCCTAGGACAATGCATAAATTGAGACAAAACCCCAACTGCATACGATAAATCAGGTCTAGTTAATGTAGCATAGATAAGAGTACCAACCAAACTCTGATATTGCTTCATGTCCTTGAACTCTTCACCTCCAAATCTGCTTAATTTGTGATTCACCTCCATTGGAGTAGGTGCTACTCTACAATCATCCATTTTAAACTTGATCAACAAGTTCCTCAAATACCTTTCTTGAGTCACATACACTCCATGTTGAGTGTATGAAATCTCCATGCCCAAGAAATATGACAAGTCTCCCAAATCACTGATTTTGAACTCTTTCTCCGTTTGCTTCTTTAGGCTTTGTATGCCTTTCTCATCTGTACCTGTAAGAATGATATCATCAACATATATGCACATGTAAATAAATCCATCATCACTTGCTTTGACAAGCAAGCTACTATCAGCTTTTGATACTTGAAATCCAAGTTCTTTTAGGAACTTTACAAGTCTATAGTTCCATGCCCTTGGGGCCTACTTCAAGCCATATAAAGCTCTCTTGAGCTTACACACATGATCTGGATATCTTCCATCTCTGAATCCTTGAGGTTGCTCCATGAAAACTTCATCTGAAATGTAACCATTCAAAAAAGCATTCTTCACATCTAATTGACACAATTTCAAACCTTTACATGCAGCAATTGCTATAAGTATCCTGATGGTTGTCATCTTTGCCACTGGACTATAAGTCTCATCATAGTCAACACCATATGTCTGAGCAAACCCTTTAACAACAAGTCTAGCTTTGTACCTAGACACACTTCCATCTGCAAATCTTTTTGTCTTATAAACCCACTTACATCCAATGATCTTCTGACTATTTGGCTTTGGAACCAAATCCCATGTTTGATTCTCCAACAATGCATCATATTCTTCCTGCATAGCTTTCTCCCAATTTTCTTTACCTTTTGCCTCTTCATATGTAGAAGGGACTTCATCTGCTTTAATCATGTAAGCATAATCTTTGGTAGCCAAAAATGAAGTATCATAGCTATACCTTGTAGGTTGCCATTTGTTCCTTGTAGACCTCCTAAGTTCTCCACTTCTTGAGGTTTCTGGTTCTTCATATTCAGGATCAAATCTTGGTGTTTCTTCCACTTCAACCTGCACTTCATTATTCTCTTACTCATCAAATATCTCAACCTTTGATTTACCTTTCCTTTGGCTCACAATTTCTTCATCATCTGTATTAATATTGATAGTACCTGCATACCAAGTACCTTGCTCATCAAATGTAACATCTTTTGATACAAGAAAATGTTTTGTGGATGGATTCCACAACCTGTATCCCATCTGCTTATCATCATAACCAATAAACACATATTTTTCAGCTTTAGGTTCCAATTTGTGCCTTAATTGTGATGGCACATATGCATAGGCCAAACATCCAAATACTTTGCAATGGTCTAGTGTAGGTCTCTTACCCCACCATGCCTCATAAGGTGTCATTCCCTGCAAAGCTTTACAAGGTAGCCTATTGACCAAATAAGTAGCTGTATTTACAGCCTCAGCCCACAAATAATTTGGGCAATTTTTCTCCTTCATCATGGACCTTGCAAACTCAACAAGAGTCCTATTCCTCCTTTCTGCTACACCATTTTGTTGAGGAGAGTACCTGCAAGTAACCTCTCTTTTTATACCTGCATTCCACAAGTAATCACTGAACTCATTAGAGAAATACTCTCCCCCTCCATCTGACCTTAGTCTCTTCAACTTATGTCCTGTAATTCTCTCTGCATACATATGATAATGTTTGAAAGTATTGAATACTTCTGACTTATCTTTGATCACATAGATAGTGATCCATCTGGTAGCATCATCAACATAAATCACATAATACCTTGAACCATTGATACTGAAATCCTTTGATGGTCCCCACACATCTGTGTGTACCAATTCAAGTTTCTCTGAATACATAAACCCATGCTTAGAATAGGGTTGCTTATGAGCCTTACCTAATTGACATGCCTCACATCTGTATGTCATATGTTGACCTGCAACATTAGGCAATCCAAGCACTGAACCATTATTAATCATGTCTTTAATACCTCTTTCATTGAAATGTCCAAGTCTCTTGTGCCAAAGATCTAACTCAGAGATCTTATGTCCTCCATAGGTGAACAAGGCATGACCAACATTACCTTGAATCTTCAATGTGAACAATATTCCTTCTTTCTTCCCTGAAACAATTTGTTTATACCCATTGCTAGGGTCTTCCACAAACACTCCTTCATTAGTGAACCTTACTTCATAACCTTTTTCCACAATTTGTCCTACACTTATCAAATTCTTAGGAATTGTAGGAACATACAAGACCTTACTCAATAAGGTGCTACCATCCTTGGCCTTCACTGATCCAATTAACTTCACATTGTGCTTTGTGTTGTCACCTGTTTGAACAACATGATTAGATACCTTATTCTCCAAATCAATCATTAAGGCTATATTACCACTCAGGTGATTGCTACACCCTGAATCAATGTAGAAGACTCTTTGATCTTCATTCTGCCTTTCACAAGTTGCATTCATTATCAATGTTGAATCTTCCTTTTGATCTGAAGCATAATTGTAGTAGGTATTGTTATATTGTTGACTTTGGAAACCTCTACCTGCATTTCTTCCAAAGTAACCCCTACTACCTCTGCCTCTGAAATTACCTCTTTGATTTCTGCCACCTCTTCCTCTTGAATTATAGTTTTGATTGTATCCTCCATTACTTTGATTATTATGCCAACAATCATTAGCTAAATGATTTGTCTTACCACAAATCCAGCATGCTTTGGCTCCATCTTTGTTGTTCCTGCCTCTTCCTCTACCTTTGCCACCTCCTCTACCTCTTAGGAAGTTGGCTTGACTAGTTGTGCCTTCATCTTCACCTGATTGTTGCTTTCCTTTGTTAGCTTTCTTCTTGTCCTTTGAGTACATTGCATGACCTGTACTTTTGTCACCATCTCCTTTAACATCCTGCTCAAATGTTAGCATATGACCTAGCAACTGATTTAAATCAGGAGTGAAATGATCAAGTGATAATTCTGTAGACAAAATGAATGGCTTCCATTTGTCATCACCTCTCAAACCTGTAAGGATTTGCCTTACCAATTTATCCTCCTCAATATCCTCATCAACAGCTCCTAATGCATCTGCAATGTCTTTCATCCTTGTTACATAGTCTGAAATGGATTGAGAGGCCTTCTTCTTGAAAGTTGTAAATTCTGCCCATAAAGATGCCTTCCTTGACTTTGTAGTGTTTTGGAAATGCTCCTCCAAAGCATTCCATATCTCACTTGCACTTTCAAGACCTCTAATGTGAGGTAGTAAGTAGTCATTGACTGCCATATAGATGATACTCCTAGCTTGAGCATCTCTTTTCATCCAATTCTTCAGATCTGTTAATTCCTCCCTAGTTGGAACACTAGGATCTCTGAATTGTGGTTTTTCTTCTTCACCTGTAATGTAAGCTATCAAATCTTTGCTCATTAGATGAGCTTCCATCCTCATTGACCATGCAGGATAGTTTTCTCTATCCAACTTCTCTATTTGAAGTGAGTCTCCCATCCTTCCTTCACCTGTATATTGAATTCTTCAACCTTTATAAAGTATAAGGTTACCTTTACTTCGAATGACACTCCTTTTGACTTCCTTGATGTCGTATGATCTCCTTCTCAAGCTTTTCCTTCAGGCTTTCACCTTTTAATCCTTCAGATGTTGAATTCTTTGCAACTGCAGCAGTCGGGATCCTCCTTTTCTTCAATTTTGATGCTTCCTACTCTGATACCACTGATGGAGAGTGTTAATCTCCAAAAGAACAACCTATTCTTGAAATTAGAGCACATCTATATCAAGAATAAGTCTAGACTCCTCTTAATTTAGAGAACAATCACTAACTTATCAAGAAATTAACTATTCTAGAAAAAACTCAACTTCTCAGAAAAGTCTGCTGCAGATTAATCTCTGATTGACTAACCATTTGTGTAAATTTTTTGATAAAACTTTGTAGGATGTGTCGCCTTAAGGTTGCGCACCTTCTCCAACTTAAATCTCCTCAAATGATTGAGTATACTTTGAGAAATGACTCAAACACTTTACCTATGTGTAACACTGCTTCTCTGTAGTAGCAACTTTGACACCTGCAACTTCTTAGCTATAGTTCTCCCAATGTCGAGCCCGTTTGGTCAAATGCTTTTAGATGTAGATAGCTTATCTCTCAACTTAGATTTTGAGCTATGATATGTGTAAAACTTTACACTGTGCACTGAGCACTATCCATTTCATTGAACTCGAAATTTGCGCCTGTTTCAGGAGACTATGAACATTCTTTACATATGAATGTTCCTACACACAATTCTCTTAGCCTGATCACAATTAGATTCTCAAACTCTAGCCATAGATTGATTAACTATGGACTTAGATATGTCCAAAAGGAATTCACAAAAGATCTACTACACGAAGAGAAAACACAGAAACATCGGGCACAATTTTTCTTCTATTTCTCAGAGATTTACAATTGGGTGAGGATTAACAATTCAACTCACTTCTAAGAGACTTAATGACTCTTACAACTCCTCAATACACTATTCTCATGATCTCCTATTGTCTCCTCTTGTCTCTCCTCCTTTTCTCTACTTGCCCCGACATTTTTCCAAAGTATTTATAGGCAAATATGTACAGACTTATGTCAAAGCATAAGTATAAGTAACCTATGTCTTAACTAATGTACATATGTGTACATGTCTTTCACTCTGTAAATGTATCCTTCTTCTATGCTTCAAGAATTGTTCTTATCTTCATCTTTTGTCTTCCAAACTTCAATTGGTGATTGGTTTGCACCAACAAAGAAAGCAGTGAAATTTTACCGCTCAAGTCACTGTATAAATACCCATCATTCTAATGAAAACCTGGGCGACTCTGTCACATACTGTTGTACTTTCGCGTCGACCCCTTTATGTTCATGCTTCTCTCTCTTTACCTTATCAATAGTATTAATATTCTCTGCGTGTCGCAACTCTTCTGATATGATGGAGAGTATTCACTCTGCCTAATCATATAGTGGAGAGTATGCACTCTGCTTGATCATACAATTAAGTATATACATGATCAATCACTGTCACACGTAGTTTTTGGCAAAGGTCTATCTTAACTCATACGATCAATCATCATTGAAGATTGAGTTTGCTTCAGTTCGTGAATCAGTTGATGAATCAATCTTAGTTTATCTTTTCATACTTTATTATTTTTCGACATGCTGATCATTCACAGTTAGAAGATTGTGCCTACGTACATCAATTCCAAATGATGAATATCATATTGATTATGATCCTTAGAACATACAACTCTAGAATGAGTCACATGATATGTCTTTGGAACTCAAATAATGTATTTGTACATCAACGTGTTTGTATATCAGAGCTATGCATCTTTTCTTCTCTGTAATTATCATTGATATTTACATCAGTTCATTGCGCAGATTATATTTTTTCTTGCAGAGATTTGAAGCCAACTTTTATCAAACGTGCATAAGGCTTTATCACTCAGATCATGTCTGCCACAATATGAATATTACATGTGCATATATTAGTTGATTGCAGACTTATAATATTCATTTTTGCAGTGTCCATAGATTCTTGCCCAGTCATCTATTATGCTGTTAGAACGCAGAGTTGAATATGTTGATCTGTTGTTCTCAATGTAATATTACAGAGCATGAAGCTCTCAAATTGTTTACTCAGTATTCAATATTTAATTTGGAAGAATCATTCTCAGAGATTAATCATGAGGTGCAAAGTAGTTCGCATGATGGATTTGATTGAAGCTCAACTTCTATTGATGTATTCATAGTTTGATATTTGTGAAGATGACTTGTTCATAAACAAGCACACGATATGTCATTTCTTCAAGGCATTATACAATTTCCCTGTCATAATGTAACTCATTCTTTTCATCATACGTCTTGGATAACTCATATATAGTTTGAGCTTAAGAAATGTATGGAGCTATTGTGTCATGATGGTTGAGATCATTATTATCACAATTGCTTATGAAATACATTCGAGTATATGATTATCATTTATTGCAAGAACGAGGAGAATTGAAGCTATTGTTAACCTTTTTTGCTTCTCCATCCATGTTTCCGTACACATGAGTCTATAGCTTCATGCTATTGTAACTCACTTCGTACAATGGTATCAGAGCCATCCAAAGCCATTGAGAGCTACTCCAACTCTTCAACAACTCTCATCAAGACTTCATTATTTGGCATTTCTGTATGGAGCAAGTGGATCAACACGCTTTGAAGGAAGGTATTCCAATAGGCTCACGAAGAGAAGAATTAGAAGAAATTCAACTACATCAATGGCCTATACGATGTGTGCTACATGCTACACATACCTTACATGGATTCAACTCAAAGTGGACATACAAGTGGACGCAAATTGGTGGTTTCTATTGGAAGATACTTATGTGAGAGATCATATGATCACGCTTATGATCATCTTCTAAAGTCAAGTCTCTTGATTTATTCATACTTATGCACCATTTTATTTCATGATTACTGAATGTAATCTTGTTATGTTATGGCTACCTGATTTGTAATTTGGAGGGTACTTTAGGCCTCAACCAAGCACTTCATTGCATACTACACTTGCTACACTTGAGGCATGTCAAATCTTATGTTCATGAAGCTTGTAGTAAACACATTTGACTACACAACTTACCCATATTGGCAACAAGGGGAGTGTGAAGCAATTGGTTTTGTTCCATGATATTAGAAGCAATATGATTTTAGGATGGACGATAATACATGATGCAGGTTTACTTTCTTGCAACATCAACCATGTAAGAGGACGAAGAAGTTTCAAGCCCTCGAGCTACACTTGCAGATCAAATTGCTATATGGAAGCATCAAGGAGAATGAAGACTATTCTTCACCAAGTGACCTTCAAGCATGTGTCCAATCTTATTTATGTTGGAATCTTTATGAGACCTTATTCGTGGAAAGTATTCCATTGTATCTCTTGCACTAAGAAATTGAGATATCATATGTATGATATACTCAATTTAACAATTCAATGAAGAGCAATGATTAAGCTATCTCTCATATACAATATGTTGTTAGAATGTATTTCTATGATTACTATGTTAGGAGATGATTGAAGCTTGGAAGATGATTCAAGCAAAGTCAAAGACCGTGAAGCAATGCATTGAAGAATCGGCATCAATGAGGATAGCATCATCAAACTATGAAGAAAGCATAGAATGAAGATGAAAGCTCAAAGGACTCGACACTAGAAGATCATTTTCAAGAAGACAAATAGGGGTTGGAAATCGAGGCTCAAGGCAAGGCTCGTCATCAACTACGAATGATTTCAGGATGAAGATAACAAGAAGATCTACACAACCTACAAGCCAAAGGATCAAATTGATGGTAAAATCAAAAGCTCCTATTCACAAGCTCCTAGTGATTGAAGATCAATTAGTTCATTTGAAGAAGGTGTTCTTTCATTAAAGCACTCATTTGGTATTTTTCATCAATTTGGTATCTCTCTTGATAGTATTTCATTCCTCATGATCCTTGTGCACTTAAAACCATGGTTAGGATCAATGCTCTTATAGTTCTATCTAGAGGAATACCCATTCTTTAGCATCAAAATCACTCTTATGCCTTCGCTTATTACATGAAAGATTATCACCATTGTAAAGTGAATCTCTATCATTGACTCTTGTATCACAAAGAAGATCTCATAGATCTTATGTCCATTAATATATACTTCTTAAACATCCACACTCTCTTTATTGAGTCATAAACACAAAGCAAGAAATTTGTATTTGTAATTGAATGCTACTCAAGCACATCAAAGAGTTGTATTTGCAACCAAATTCTATCTAAGCACTCTTTCATCATTGAAGAAGATTAAAGAAGAACAAAATTCAAGTTTTCAAGGCAAATATCGTGGACATCACTACTCAAAATTCAAGTGATCGAAGCAAAGACCGTGGATGTCACTACTCAAAATTCAAGTGACCGAGGAAAAGACCACGGATGTCACTACTCAAAATTCAAGTGACCGAGGCAAAGACCATAGACGTCAAAGATCCAAGTGACCGAGGCAAAGATCGTGGACGTCACCACTCAAGGAAGCTCAGTATGAAGCTTACCTATCTACATCAATTACAAGAAGAAGAAAGTGCATTCAATGCACTCAAATGAAGAATTCCTCATCAATAGGAAGAAGAAGAAAGTACATCCGACACGGTCAAAGATGACGATGAAGACTTCCTCACAAAAAAGGAAGAAAAGAAAAGTGTATTCAACACGTTTAGAAAAAGGTAAAACATTACTTCAATCTACTTGCAAAAATATAAGCACCCTAGATGTGCTATCATAAGTCATTGTGACTTACATTCATAGCAAAGTTGTATAGACTCTCACTTATGAAGAGTTGTTCAAAGGATGCGTATTATCATACACATTGAATCATATGTAAAAGCAAGTAAAGCACTCAAATCCCCTTCATTACCAACCATTGTAAATCAAAAAGTTGATCACATATACAAGTGGTGTGAGCACTTGTCTCTACACATAGAAGGTGAAGACAAAATGGAGTTTAATCAAGAAGCTGGGATCTTGATTAACTTCATTTCTTTATGTAAAAGAAGTCATCAAACAAGTGAAGGAATAGAATCACTCTAGAGCTAGAGCAATGCTCGCTCCAAAATGAGTGAGGGAAAACCACAACCTCTGAACTTTGCATTGAAAAAGTTAAGTTGTTATACACAAATGGCAAAAGCCATAGATAAAGCACGTTTGTAGCTTTGTAACTTGTTTGGAAACTCCATTATGTATTAAGATGAAAAAAAGAGCTCATGTATTTAAGCTCTTGTACTTCCTTATTTGGAGTACTACATAAAAGATTATATCTTTCAAAGATCACATAAAAGGGTTCTCAAATTGAGGGGGAGATATTCTTGAAGAAAGGATCTACATCAACATGAAGCATTCAAAGGCAAAAGATATTATCAACCAAAATTGGAGCTACTTTTGAAGCAAAGGACAAAGTGAAGAGGAAAACTAGTCTACTACAAAGAAAGTTTGAAGACATCAACATATGGAAATCAAAGACACTTCAAAAGGAGTAGAAAAGCTATTCTACATTTCAAGAAGATTCAACTGTCAAAAGCAATTTCAAAGGAGCTATCTACACTACGGACAAGGAGGAACATCATCAAAGGAGCTATTCACAAAGAGGAGCATCATCAACCACAAAGAAGAAAGGACTACATCAAGGTTTTCAAAGTAAGATTTCATGGAGAAGCCTTACTTCGACAACTAGGGACTACATCATTGTGAAGGACCTACAATTCTTAATAAGAATATATCTACATCAACATTATGGAGAATCAATTATGAAGATACATGAAGCAAATTGGAGAAGAAGGAAGAAAAAACAAGGATGCATAGAAAGGAAGAAAAGCCACATCAAAGGGGAGATAGAGAATATACAAGAAGGACAAACAAAGCAAAAAGAGAGAGAGAAGAACACATAAAAGAGCTAAAGATGAATTTAAAGATTGAAGGGGAGCTGTTGGAGCAAAACAATCTCTTAAATTCATCTTCATTGATATACAGTTTGTTTGGCAACAAAATAGCTTTGTAAATACAATCAAAGTGCATTGGCAATTACGAGGAACCCTATGTTCCATGCTCACACAAAACACGTTGAGGTGCATTATGATGATGAGAGGGAGAGATTCTCTACTGGAGAGATCACTTTGGCTTATGTTCCCAAACATGGTAATGTTGCAAATTTTTTTGTAAGGGCCCTCCCTAGGGACAAGTTTGAAGCTATTTGCGAAGATTGGGCTTCCTTTTGGATCGATTTCTTTCCACATAGCTTTGCACTTCCTTATACATGAGTGCCAACTCCTTGTTAATCACATCACTTTGAGGGGGGATTTGTTGATATATTTTGTTAGTGATGTGTTTGAACACACTTGGAAGCATCCGGTAACATTTTTCCCTCCTTAGGAGGTTTTTTCTCAGGGCTTGTATATATACATATAACCCTAACCAATCACTTATCTTTGAACATTCACTTTCAAAATACATTATGTTGTTCTTGATGCTTCTTCTTCTTTCTTGTGCTATTTGTGCACTTTATGTAGGAAGTGAGTTACAATAGCATGAAGCTATAGACTCATGTGTGTGGAAACATGGATGGAGAAGCAAAAAAGGTTAAGAATAGCTTCAATTCTCCTTGTTCTTGCAATAAATGATAATCATATACTCGAATGTATTTCATAAGCAATTTTGATAATAATGATCTCAACCATCATGACACAATAGCTCCATACATTTCTTAAGCTCATACTATATATGAGTTATCCAAGACGTATGATGAAAAGAATGAGTTACATTATGACAGGGAAATTGTATAGTGCCTTGAAGAAATGACATATCGTGTGCTTGTTTATGAACAGGTCATCTTCACAAATATCGAACTATGAATACATCAATAAAAGTTGAGATTCAATCAAATCCATCATGCGAACTACTTTCATTAGGAGATGCGCCTCATGATTAATCTCTAAGAATGATTCTTCCAAATTAAATATTGAATACTAAGTAAACAATTTGAGAGCTTCATGCTTTATAATATTACATTGAGAACAACAGATCAACATATTCAACTCTGCGTTCTAACAGCATAATAGATGACTGCGCAAGAATCTATGGACACTGTAGAAACGAATATTATAAGTTTGGAATCAACTAATATATGCACATGTAATATTCATATTGTGGCAGACATGATCTGAGCGATAAAGCCTTATGCACATTCAATAAAAGTTGGCTTCAAATCTCTGCAAGAAAAAAATATAATTTGCGCAATCAACTGATGTAAATATCAATGATAATTACAGAGAAGAAAATATGCATAACTCTGATATACAAACACGTTGATGTACAAATACATTACTTGAGTTCCAAAGACATATCGTGTGACTCATTCTAGAGTCGTATGATCTGAGGATCATAATCAATATGATATTCATCATTTGGAATTGACGTATGTAGGCACAATCTTCTAACTGTGAATGATCAGCATGTTCAAAAAATAATAAAGTATGAAAAGATAAACTAAGACTGATTCATCAACTGATTCACGAACTGAAGTGAACTCAATCTTCAATGATGATTGATCGTATGAGTTAAGATAGACCTTTGCGAAAAACTACGTGTGACAGCGATTGATCATGTATATACTGAATTATATGATCAGGGAGAGTGCATACTTTCCATTGTATGATCAGGCAGAGTGAATACTCTCCATCATATCAGAAGACTTGCGACATGCAGAGAATATTAATACTACTGATAAGGTAAAGAGAGAGGAGCATGAACATAAAGGGTTCGACGTGAAAGTACGACAGTATGTGACAGAGTCGCCCAGGTTTTCATTAGAATGATGGGTATTTATATAGTGACTTCAGCGGTAAAATTTCACCACTTTCTTTCCTAAAATTAAGGTAGGCAGGTTGCGGATTGCTTGATAAAATCATGCGCATGTTTTCTAATGTACTAAAATCCTTGATTCAAGGAGAGATGCAAGTTGTCTGCTTATGTTTTTTTTTTCTTTTTTTCTTTTATGAGTTGAAAAATAAGAAGCTCTAAACTAAGAGTCACATTAAACGTACATAATGATCATATGCGGTGAAGACATGGTGGTGACAGAAGACTGACCAACTCTTAAATCAACTAAATGAATCTAAGCCATACGCACACTAAACACTCACTATGAAAGCTTCCCTACAATCAGCCTTACAACTAGAAGTGAACACAATAGGTTGCTTCTTCAACCAATATATACATGAGCTACCAAGCATGAAACAAAAAACATTGATGGACACATGAGTTTCATAGCAACCGTGCGAGTTTGAGTTAGAAAAAGCATGTAAATCATCATTGGGAAATGACGTTTTAATGTCTAGCTGATGTTCATTCCCGACCATGATGAATGGCAAGTACATGAATGCTATGAATGATAGTCATTTGACATGTGGGAACAAAAGTCTTGAGCATAATTGTTGGAGGAGGCCTTAAAGTCACCTTAAAAATTGCCAATCAAAGCACTCAAAGATCAATAAAAGGTTGACGATGGTGGTAAAAACGAAGCAAGAGAATGGAAGAAAGGGAGGAAGGATTCTACTAGTTTTTCCCATCTCAAATCCCTCCTCATATTATGTTTTTCCCATGTTTTAACCCAAAATACATATAAAAATGCTCATTTTAGGAATAAATTCCTATTTTTAGCAATAATCCTAATTAGATTATAAAATCAGAGTAGTACTTGAGCTTCATTTGCATGAATAGAATAGCCATACCAAATTTCTTATTGTTGTGACACCATTTTGGCCTCCAAATGGCTTTTGTACACTATTTTTAAAGTTTGTCCAGACACTATAATGTGGAAAAAAAAGTCTATATAAGTGAAAGAGACCTCATTTGTAAAGGAGAGCTTTTTTGATTCTAGACCTCCTATGAGCTTTGTTAGGGTTAGGTTTCTTACATTTGGTCCAAGATTTCCATAAATCTTGCATTTCATCTTTTCATCTTCATCTTCACCATCACCAAGATTTCTCAAGTCTAATGCAGAGTGTATGGGGCATATTAGGAGATGAAAAATAAAACATAGGTCCTTTGATGTGAGATTTATAGGTCTGTAGACACTTGATGCATAGATATGAGTAAATATTGAGTGTTGTGGTATGGGTTTTTGACTATAGAGTGATCACTTTGAGAATCCAGGCACATAACGGGATAGATGAGAGAGGGGAACACATATACACTTTCAAATTAAAATCCGAATCACTAAAGTCTAAGTATCATTGCATCTGTATTGAGTCAAGTGTCTTTGACACCCGATTCTTTGAGTATCATTAATAGTTGGTTGATTGGGAGGCCTTGGTTGAGGCATGCTAATGTTTTACGTGACTTGGATAAGGATACAATGTGGGGTAAACATGAAGGAAAGGAGCTAAAGAGAATCCATTTACAAGAAGGACCAGATAGCCATGGACAAACCAACACGACATAGACAATTAGCATTAGTATGGAGAAAGATATGATGGAAGGCCTAGGATTGGATGTTGAAGAGGAAAAAGACATTTTAGCATGGTTGGAAAGAGGTAACTCATTTCTAAAGGGCATGAAGAAAAAGAAGAGACCATATAAGGTGCTAGATTGGGTGAGCCTACGACATGTCATAGAAGATGGAAGAAACCACCTCTCAAGTGCAACGAAGATGAAGCTAATCTGAATGCGGAGAAGGAAACTATATCCAAGGTAAAGCAACCTATTGAAGAATCTTTTTTTCCAATTCAAAAAATTCATACAGGGTGGATGCAAGCAAAGAAATAAATAATTGATATTCAAAGTGTTTCTGCATATAGCACTAGGACTATGTGGAGCAAATTCATGGAGGATGCTAAAGATGAGGTAGAGCCTCGTCACATTGATGAAATGGAACACAATTATAGAAATTGAGCTAAGAAACAAACAAAACCCTTGTCCTATATTTATGGCCACATGGTTATGGATCTATATTGAGTTGCTCTCAAAGGTAACTTCTTTTATGAAAGCTTATGCTAATGTATTTGCATGGAATTACAAGGATTTGGAAGAATTGCATGCAAGTTTTGGAGAGCATAGGATTTCATTAGTAGGAGCCAAATGAAGTAATTGGTAAAAGCTACATGCTGAATCCAAAGCATGTTGAAGCTATTTACAAAGAGATCCAAAAATGGAGGATGTTGGAATCACTCGTCGAGTGGAGCACTAAGAATGGATTCCTCCCATGGTCATTGTGCTAAAAAAAAACACTAAGAAAATTTAGATATGTGTGGACTTTAGAACATTCAACAAGGTAAAGTTCCTGTTGGGTTCCCTATGCCAGAACAAGTTATTGAAGAAGTGGATGGGCAAACACTATACAACTTCATGGATGGATTTAGTGGGTACAATCAAATATCCATTCATCTAGAGGATTGAGATAAGATGACTTTCATCACACCTTGGAGTACCTAGTTTTATGTAAAAATGCCATTTGGACAAAAAATGCTCCTACCACTTTCAATAGAACTGTGAAGCTTATTTTTGGACCCCTGCTTTTGGAAGCCCTTTGAATCTTCATGGATGAATTTTCCTCCTTAGGTACTTGTATTAGAACTCTTGTGAATTGCTTAGATGATCATCTAGCACAATTGCAATGCTTTCAATATGCATAAGGAAACTAAGATGAAATTGAACCAAACAAGTATCACCCTCTAGTGATAGAGGATACTCTTCTTTGACATATAGTATCTCCAAAAGATGTGGCTCCTAATTCAAATAAAATTATACCTATATTGTAGCTATCTAGGCGAAAGACACTGAAGGAAATACAAAGGTTTTTGGGCCATAGTGTATATCATAGAAGGTTTAGCAAAATGTATGCAGACATAGCTCGACCACTTCTAAGGATTATACATAAAGATGTCCCATTTAAGAGGGATGAGGAAGAGGAAAACTCTTACCATGTTTGTATATCAAAGCTTATGGAAACACTTATCCTAGTTACTAAATATTGGTCTAAAGATTTTCATGTACATATGGATGGTAGTGCATATGCAGTGGGGCCAATCCTCACATAAAATAGTGAAGTGTACAAGTTAGATAGACCCATCCAACGTGCAAGTCAAATATTGACTAAGTTCAAGATACCACTAAGAGAGAAGCATCTACATCTTGGGTGTGTGTAGAAGTGCGAGAGACACACTGTTGGAACATCAAGCTTACACTATGCTTGAGATGGATTTGATCTACATCAAAGGCTATCACGTTGAAAGAATATCCGTTGGAGAGTTCTTTTTCATATGCTCATTATTGTATTTTTTTGAGAGATTTTTGATGGTTCATTTACCGTTGTAAAAGCCTTGAGCTTTACACATGTAAAGGTAGAAAGATAGAGCCCAAATCCCACAAATTTGTGGTGGTTGAAGTTGCATTCAATCAAGCAATCAATCACCTAAAAGTAGATCAAACTAGATCTTCACTTTTCCTAGATTGTAGGAAAGTGAATTGATTCCCTCCAACAACCATTCCCACCTTCATTTGAATTCAAATTCAACTTGTAAAAGTCGTGGAACACTCCTAGAGGCTATATAAGGACTTGAAATCACTTGTACATTACATGGAAGCAATATACATACACTTGTGACCATCATTGTCTTGCTCCTTCAATTCTCTGCATCATCTTCTTCGCCAATAGTAATCTTGCAGAGGCTGCTGCTCTCTCTCCAAAGCTCCAAATTGAGTGAAAGATGACTCATTGGAAAGGTATAAGTGTCAAGTTTATGCCTGTAAATTTTCAAAGCAGTTGGTTCAGTAGATTGGGAGAAATCTCAGTTTTTCTGCCTCATGGTCAATCTCTGCGTATTCCTGAAAAATAGGAAGTACCACCGGTGAATGTCGCATTCATTTCTATAGCATATTTTGCTTATTCCTTATACTTTTGTGAATTCCATACACTCAACCATATGTGTATCACTCCCATAAAAGGATTGTTTCTAATTCTAATCACGCTAGTCGCTATGGGCATTTGAAGTTCATTGTCTCTTCCATAGATAGTAAGTTTTTTGAGCTAGTCGACCCGCGAACCTATCTGTTTTGTATCGACTCATTCTCCTTGATGATCCAAGGTACATAGTGTATTTCTTTGCACGTATTGCATGCCTATAAGGTCTATTTGAGTCTCCATAAGCTCAAGGGCTGGTCTTGTGCCGGTTGGCTTGACCAAACTTCGTTGCTTCGAAACGCACTTTTCTACCTTCTACAAGCTTCTCCAAGTTCTCTCAAGGGTATCAAAGCTAGATCAAGATGGGTGACGACTTTCCCTCAATGATCGAGAAGCTTGATCGGCACAACTACGCGGCTTGGCAAATCAGAATGGAGGCCTATTTGCAAGGTAGAAATCTTTATGGAATTATAGCAAGTGATGAAGCTATGCCTATTCCAAGATCCAAAGGAGGACTTACACAAGAGGAGACAGATAAGCTCACACTTTGGTGCACAAGGGATGCTCAAGCAAAGTCGTACATACTAAACTCTATCTTTGACTTTCTATTACCACATATTAGAGGATGCAAGACATCTCAAGAGACTTGGGATGCCCTCGAGACTTTCTTTCTTGCTAGTACCAAAGCAAGAAAGAATCATCTTTGGAACGAGTTCAACCAAATGAAGAAGACACCTAAACAAACCATCACAGAGTTTGTTACCAAGGTCAAGGAGATTGCAGATCAGTTAGCATCCATTGGAGAGCTAATTGAAGAAGAGGTCATCATGAGGCAAATTCTCAATGGCATTCGAAGTGATAAGCAATGGCAATCCTTCACGATGGCTTATGATCTCATCATGGATGTGCAAACTCCAGACTTCAATATCTTTCTTGGACAACTCTTCAATCAAGAAGCCAACAATAGCATAAAGGAAGGTAACTCTTATCATGGTAATTCAACTAGTACTCTATATGTAGATAAGAAGGATAAGAAGCAGAAAGGCAAGAAGAGGGAAGAAGATGAAGAAGAGACTTCTCAAGCCAACTTTGCAAGCAAGAGCAAGTGGAAAGGGAAGAAGAAAGGACCAAAGCAAGACAAAGCCAAAGGTCAGAATGTTCAACCTTGCGCCACATGCGATAAGACCAACCACACCACTCAGAGTTTCTGGTTCAATGGGAAGACCCAAAAAGGAAGTGGAAGAGGTGGATATGGCAGCAATAGAGGCAGAGGTGGACACAACTTCAACAATAACAATAGAGGCTATAATAGAAGGGACTACAACAATTATTCAGAAGATCAACCACATGAAGACTCATTGCTTCTCATGAATCTAAGCCACAAAGAAGGTAAAGAAGATGATCATTTGTTCTACATAGATTCAAGATGTTCGAATCATGTTGCAGGCAATATTGCTCTTCTATCTGACTTGGAAAGTCCAAAGCATAGACATGAAGTGCAAACAGGGGATGACACAAAGCACAATGTGGAGAAGATTGGTAATGTCAAAGCTTCCAATGGAAGGACAAACATTCTGAGTAAGGTTCTCTATGTACCCACTATCACTAAAAACCTAATAAGTGTAGGCCAAATAGTTGAAAAAGGCTTGCAAATTAGGTTCACTCAACATGGAGCTTTTGTGGAAGATCCATGTGAAGGCTTCAAGAAGATAGCCCGAGGTGAGAAGCATGGTAGGATCTTTACTTTTGAGGTAGGAGAAACCAGGAACATAGCTCTATTCAACTTTGGGTCTCAAACCCTAAGTGAGCTTGAAGTGTGGCATAAGAGATTTGCTCATGTGAATGAAAGAACCTTGAAGGATATATGCAGGGATCAAAGTGTTCTAGGACTACCAAACATATCAAAGCAACACATGATCAACAGGTGTGATGCATGTTAGATTGGGAATGCACAAAGACAACCATTCAACCACAAAGGCTACATCCACAACAACTTAATGGACTTAGTACATACAGATGTATGGGGACCAAGTCAAGAACCTTCATTGGCAGGATAAAGGTATTATGTCTCATTTATTGACGACCATAGTAGATGGACTGTTCTATACTTTATCAAGAGTAAGAATGAAGTGTTTGATTGCTTCAAGAAGTATCTTGCACATGTGGAGAATCATACAGGTAGATCACTAACGAAGCTCAGATCTGATGGAGGGGGAGAATACTTCTCCAAAGAGTTTGATGAGTTCTTGCAGGACAAAGGTATCAAAAGGGAAGTGACTACTAGGTACTCTCCTCAAGTAAATGGAATTGTAGAGAGGAGAAACAAGACATTGGTTGGATCAACCCGAACAATGCTTGAAGAGAAGAAGTTGCCACATTATCTATGGGTAGAAGCTATTTCAACTGCAGTGTACCTTGTCAATCGACTACCATCCAAATCACTTCAAGGTATGACTCCTTATGAAGCATGGCATGGAAGAAAACCTAGTCTTGGACATTGCAAGGTTTTTGGTTGTTTAGCTTATGTTCATGTACCATCACAAATAAGAGGTAAGCTACATGAAAGGGCAACAAAGGTAGTGTTTATTGGATATGATTCAACTCAGATGGGTTACAGGTTCTTCAATCCTTCAACCAAGCAATTCACTACAAGTAGAGATGTTATGTTTGAAGAACACAGGTCTTGGTATGATGAAGACAAACAAAAGGTAACACTACCATATGATCTTGATTTTGACTCTCATCAATTAGGAGGCAAGCATGATACACAGGTCCAGGATCCAAGAAGTGATACAGACGATGACCAAGATGAAAGGGAAAAGGATTACAAGCTATGGAAGTCAAGAGGCAAAGCAAAGATGCAAGAGGTTGGAGAATGCTCAAAACAAGCACGTAGAAGATCAACAAGAGAGAAGAAACAACCAGAAAGGTATGGATGTGATTCCACATTTGTTACGAAGCATTCAATCTACTTGGCAAAAGACTCTATTTCAGAGGAACCCTCAACCTATGAAGAGGCAAAGGGAAGCCCTAATTGGGAAAAGGCCATGAACGAAGAGATAGATGAATTGAAGGAGATGGACACTTGGGATTTGGTTCCAATGTCACCGAATCAAAAGGTAATTAGTTGGAGATGGGTATACAAAGTTAAAAGAAATTCAAATGGATCAGTTTGCAGGTACAAGGCAAGCTTAGTTGCCAAAGGATACTCACAAACTCATGGTACAGACTATGAGGAAACATTCTCACCAGTTGCAAAGATGACTACAATCAGGACATTGATAAGTGTAGCTGCTGCAAGGAATTGGAGACTCCTCCAACTTGATATGAAAAATGCATTCTTAAATGGTTGGATAAGTGAAGAGGTATACATGTCACAACCACTAGGTTTTGAAAACCCTAATCATCCATCTTATGTTTGCAGACTTAAGAAAGCATTGTATGGATTGAAACAAGCTCCTAGAGCTTGTAATTATAGGTTGGTTACATATCTTCAAGATCAAGGGTTCAAAGCTAGCAGCTCAGATCCTTCTCTATTCATCAAAAGGGATCAGGATGAGGTTATCTATCTATGTGTATATGTAGATGATATTATTGTGACAGGTGATGATCTAAATGGCATTCAAAGGATCAAGAGACACATGCAAGAGGAGTTCAAAATCAGTGACCTAGGTGAGCTCACATATTTCCTAGGTATGTAGGTGATATATATAGATGAAGGAATGTATTTGACTCAAAGAAGATACATTCAGGATCTTCTTCTCAAGTTCAAAATGGAGAACACTAAACCTGCAGGTCACCTTTGGAGATGAATCATAAACTTAGTGTTTATGAAGGTGAGAAAATTGAAGACATTAAAGAGTATCAAAGCTTGGTAAGTAGCTTGATATATGCTACTCATACAAGGGCATACGTCTCATATAGTGTGGGAGTGCTTAGTCAGTTCATGCACTCACCGAGAAGACAACACATGGATGCGGCTAAGAGAGTACTTAAGTATATCAAAGGTACAATCAACGAAGGTATATTCTATCCTTACTCTTCAGATTTGGATATCAAAATCTATTCAGATGCAGATTGGGCAGGAGCTAAGGATGATAGAAAAAGTATATCTGGTTACTTAGCATTTGCAGGTTCGAAGCTAGTGTCATGGAGTTCCAAGAAGCAACCAACAGTTGCTTTATCTTCAAGTGAAGCAAAGTACAGATGCTTGACCATAGCAACTCAAGAGGCAATATGGTTAAAAGCATTGTATACAGATTTGGGACTTGTGAGTTCCAAACCTCACATATTTGGAGATAATGTAAGTTCCATGCATCTAGCGGCAAATCCTATTTTTCATGCGAGAACCAAGCACATAGAAGTCCATTACCACTTCATCAGGGAGAAGCTCATGGCAAAGGAGATTGACATTTCTTTTGTTCCTACTGAAAAGCAAGTAGCAGATATGATGACAAAGGCACTTGATGGAATAAAGCTTTATAGATTCAAAGCTATGGCTGGTATTCAACCTATCAGAGAATGAAGACTCAAGCATACTTTAGCTTGAGGGGGAGCTGTTGGAACATCAAGCTTACACTATGCTTGAGGTGGATTTGATCTACATCAAAGGCTATCACGTCGAAAGAATATCTGTTGGAGAGTTCTTTTTCATATGCTCATTTATTGTATTTTTTTGAGAGATTTTTGATGGTTCATTTACCGTTGTAAAAGCCTTGAGCTTTACACATGTAAAGGTAGAAAGATAGAGCCCAAATCCCACAAATTTGTGGTGGTTGAAGTTGCATTCAATCAAGCAATCAATCACCTAAAAGTAGATCAAACTAGATCTTCACTTTTCCTAGATTGTAGGAAAGTGAATTGATTCCCTCCAACAACCATTCCCACCTTCATTTGAATTCAAATTCAACTTGTAAAAGTCGTGGAACACTCCTAGAGGCTATATAAGGACTTGAAATCACTTGTACATTACATGGAAGCAATATACATACACTTGTGACCATCATTGTCTTGCTCCTTCAATTCTCTACATCATCTTCTTCGCCAACAGTAATTGTGCAGAGACTGCTGCTCTCTCTCTCGAGCTCCAAATTGAGTGCAAGATAAATCATTGGAAAGGTATAAGTGTCTAATTTATGCCTATAAATTGTCAAAGCATTTGGTTCAGTAGATTGGGAGAAATCTCAGTTTTTCTGTCTTGGGGTCAATCTCTACATATTCCTGAAAAATAGGAAGTACCACCGGTGAATGTCGCATTCATTTCTATAGCATATTTTTCTTATTCCTTATACTTTTGTGAATTCCATACACTCAACCCTATGTGTATCACTCCCATAAAAGGATTTTTTCTAATTGTAATCATGCTAGTCACTATGGGCATTTGAAGTTCATTGTCTCTTCCATATATAGTAAGTTTTTTGAGATAGTCGACCGGCGAACCTATCTGTTTTGTATCGACTCATTCTCCTTGATGCTCCAAGGTACATAGTGTATTTCTTTGCAGTTATTGCATGCCTATAAGGTCTATTTGAGTCTCCATAAGCTCAAGGGCTGGTCTTGTGCCGGTTGGCTTGACCAAACTTCGTCGATTCAAAACACACTTTTCTACCTTCTACAAGCTTCTCCAAGTTCTTTCACACACAAGAAGCACACACAAGGAGCACAAACACAACAAGACACATGGAGAAGATGATGCCTAGAATAGCTCTCTCTATTGACGATGACTTGAACTGAAGTAAGAGCTGAATAATATCGCTAAGTACAAAGTACCACCACATATGAGAGTATCAAGTATGTGGTAACATAGGGAAAGAACCTCTAGCCAACACTAGAGTAAAAAGTGCCCATGTATAGGGAAAAGGTTCACATCAAAGCTACTCGAGGAACACATAAGTGCAACAAACCCCCCTGGAGCGAATGATGTGAACACACATATCAGCCGCCACAAGGTAACAAGCCTAAATCTTTGCAAAAAGCTTCAAACTTTTCCCGTTTAAGGGCTTTGGTGAATATGTCTACCACATTCTTCCATGAAACACTGGGTTTCGTGCAACAGCCAAAGCACTCTGACTATGAGTGAGAATATTTGTAGCAGCATCAATCTCCATGCAAAGATCCATCAGTAGGCGTCTCAGCCATATGCACTCCACAGTAGCTGTGAGAACTGCCCTGTACTCAGCTTGACAACTCGATGTTGCCAGTGTAGGTTGCTTCTTACTCAACCAAGATATGCATGAGTCTCCAAGGAAAAAGGAATTACCACTAGTGGACACGCAAGTATCATAACAACTAGCCCAAGCACTATCTGTAAAAGCATGCAAGCATGGCTGAATATCTCTGCCATAAAAGATACATAAGCTCAAAGTGCCTCGGAGATATCTAAACACACGTTTCACCACTTGCCAATGCTTAGTGCCAAGGCTATGCATAATTCGACTCAACTGAGAAACTGCATACTATATATCCGGCCTTGTGTTGCATGCATATATAAGACATCCCACAGCTTGCTGAGAAAGAGAAGTGTCAAATGCATCACTGGAATCCTCAACTGAGAACCTGAAACCTATCTCAATTGGTGTGGAAACTGGCTTGCAATCCTCAAAGTCAAAACGCTGAAGTAGTTTTTCAACATACTTTGCTTGATGCATAACAATGCCCCCCTCAACGGATACAAACTGGATGCCAAGATAGTAGCTCAAAAGACCAAGATAAGTGACATCAAAAGTATGTTGGAAATCAGCCAGAAGAATGTCAAGTTTTGCATCACATGACCCACTCAAGAGTATGTCATCGACATAAAGAACAAGCACTGTAAGATCAGCCCCATTTTTGCGTACATAGAGTGTGCTTTCAATCGGACTACATGTGAAGCCAAGAGCAATCAAGTGCTTATGGATATTGTCATACCATGCACGTGGAGCTTGCTTGAGACCATACAAGGCTTTATGCAAGTGACAAACCATATGCTCTTTCCCTTTCATAGCGAATCCAGGAGGTTGCTTCACATAAACCTCTTCTTGCAAATCACCATTCAAGAAGGTTGTTTTTATGTCCAACTGATGCACTTTCCAACCTCGATGGGCAGCTAATGCAACCACGGTACGAATGGTAGTCATGTGTGAAGTAGGTGCAAAAGTTTCCTCATAGTCAATGCCATATTGTTGCGCATATCCTTTGGCAACCAATCTAGCTTTTTAGCGATCAATGCTACCATCAGACTTTCTCTTAATCTTGTAAACCCACTTTGTACCAATGGCATTCTTTCCTTTTGGAAATTCACATAACTCCCAAGTACCATTCCTATGTATGGAATCCATTTCTAATTGCATAGCACTCATCCATTGTGGATCGTCACATGCATCTTCAAAAGAAAGTGGCTCTTCATTACATGCTATAGCAATAAAATAATAATCCACAAAATTACTTGATGCATGGTGAGAGCTTGATCTTGTTCTACCAAGTAAAGGTGCACTCAATTTGCTGTCCTGCAAAGCTTGTTTCAGCCACTTTGGCATAGATTGTACACTCTTGATAGACATGCGTTCATTATGTAATACATCTTCAACATGTACATCATGTGTGGGCTGAATTTCATGCTCATTTTCAGCCATGTTTTGTCGTAAATGTTCAGCCATATGTGGCTTGAAATTTCCAATAGTTTTGACAATTTTTGGCTGAAAATTCTCTACATTTTCAGCACTATTTTGCTGGAATTTTTCAGCCCTTTGAACCTAATGTATCTTTGCTCACTAGTCTGATAATTGTAGCAGCCTGTGAATGTCGAGATGGAGCTATGACTTGGTAAAATTCTTTCTCTACATGTAGTCCATCTTTTTTTATGAAATCACTCATGATTGATATCTTACTAAGTTAATTAGAGTTCCCCAAAAGGAATTAAGCCAATTGTTGTTGTGCTCAGAGAATTGTTTACAACACTGAATATGTGTAAGAACAAAAATAGCAAGTTTACAAGCTGGGTGAAAAAACATCCTAAAGAGGGAAAAAAGTGCCCCGGCGATCCTAGAGTGTTCATACACATCACTACCTAAATAATCAACAAATCCCCCCTCAGAGTGATGTGGTGAACAAGGAGCTGGCACTCAAGTATAAGGAAGTTCCAAGCTATATGGAATCAATCCACAAAAGGAAGTAAGCCCAAAGCTTTGTAGAAAGCTTCAAACTTCTCCCTACGGAGAGCCTTCGTAAAAAGGTATGCAATGTTCTCCTACATGGGCACATATGCCAAGCTGGTCCCTCGAGCAGAGAACCTCTCCTTGAAATAATGATAATGCAACTCAATATGCTTAGTGTGAGCATGGAACACAAGGTTCCTCGCAACTTCCACTGCACTCAGATTGTCAGTGAAGATGGTGGTGGCAGAAGACTGACCAACACCCAAATCAGCCATAGGGCATCTGAGCCACACACACACTCAACAGTCATTGTGAAATCTGCCCTATACTCAGCCTCACAACTGGAAGTGGCCACAATAGGATGCTTCTTTCTCAACTAAGAAATACATGAACTACCAAGCATGAAGCAAAAGCCACTAGTGGACACATGAGTGTCATAGCAACCAGCCCAGTTAGAGTAAAAAAAAGCATGCAAATCTGGCACTAGTGATCCCCCCTTGGGATAAAACAACCCAAGTAGCTAGGTACCACTCAAGTAGTGAAAGATACACTTAATCACCTGCCAATGATTGACACCTGGGAAATGCATAAACTTGCTCATCTGTGAGATAGCAAACTAAATATCTAGCCAAGTATGTGTAAGTAAATCAAACATCGAACAACCTGCTGATAGAGGACATCATCATGAAGTCTCGATTGTAAACCTGTCTCCATAGGAGTGGAAACAGGCTTACAATCTTCAAGGCCAAAATGCTACAATAATGTGTCAATATATTTCATTTGACACAAAGCCATTCCACCATCAACTTGCATAAACTGAATACACAAATAGTGATGAAAATGCCCCAAATTAGACGTCTCAAATGAGGCATGCAATCAACCTTAGAATTAGTAATATGCATGTCATGAGGACTAGTCAGTAACATGTCATCAACATACACCTTAATGATAAGAAGCACATCATTAACACACTTAACATATAAGGTGCTTTCAGTTGGACTATTCTCAAAACCATGTGCAATGAGATAGGCATGTATCTTTTCATACACTTTTTCATGCAAGTCACCATTCAGAAATGTTGTTTTAATCTCCAACTGATGTATATTCCAACTATGATGAATTGCAAGTGCACAGATGCTACGGACAATAGTCATTTGGAAAGTAGGAGCAAAGGTTTCATCAAAATTAATGCCTCTTTCTTGCGCATAACCCTTTGCAACAAGCATAGCATTATATCTGTCAATTGTTCCATCAGGTTTACGCTTCAGCTTGTATACCCACTTAGTGCCAATGGCCTTCTTGCCAAGAGGCAAGTCAAATAAAGACCATGTACCATTTTTCATGATAGCATCATATTCAGATTGCATTGTAGCCATCCAATATTCAAAGGTTTTTGCTTCATCAAATGAAACAGGTTCAGTCTCATCACACAGACGAGAGACAGGCATTGCATAGCAATCTAATGCAAAAGAGGCACTATGAGAGCCTAATCCTGTACGATATGACAGAGGCACATCTAATTTGTGTCACACAAAGTCTGTTACTATTAGTGTCCATGTGAATGGCCAAATGGCCACCAGACAATTCTTTGTATGTGTTCTTTAATAAAACATATAGTGGCCTGGTCAGTCACAGGCTGTAAGTTCGACTACATTTGTAAGACCTAAGAAGTCTAGTTCGTGCTCCCTGTGTACTATGTTTTCCTACAAATTCTGTAACCTCTGTGTAGAGTACGTATGCAGTCCTAGGAGCTCGGATTTCTACTCCAAGGATATCATCTTGGAGTTCTCAAGAGAGGACAGAGCACTATGGTGCATCGCCATCGGAATACTTCACTAGTATTAGAGAAGTTTGATGCAAAAGCTTTGTTCCTTTTGTGCGAGCAAAGCGATAACCCCCCCCCCCCCCCTTGGGTTTCTCCAAGGCTTATGATTAAGGCAGTGACCAAGGCATAGAACTTGGCATACCTTGTCATTCGAGTAATTGTTGGCACTTTTGGTTGCATGCGAGGGAGGACTGCAACGATCAAGGAAGATAGAGGTTCTTGGTACTCCTCGGGAGGTCACCCATCCGAGTGCTGTTCCCCCCCAGAGCTCACTTAACCGTGGCAATCTCTTGCCACTAAGCCTTTTACGTTTTGATAAAGAGGGTCATGGTGAGGTTTTCTTAATTGGGAGACACCCAGATGTCTGGGTATTGTTGGTGATGCAAGTGGAAGACTTACCCAACCTCGCCATAGGAGATGTATGATAGTTTTTCATAGGTGCTTGATAAGCCTAGTTGGCTTTTATTAGGTAACTGATTATATGCAGTCGAGTCAGTAATTCACTATGCAGGTAAACATGTCAGTACTTGTAGTTTTATGATATTTTGACATTGGTCATGTGCTCATTTTGCAAAGGATACTCTGGCAAAAGAATGTGAAAGGAAAAGGATAGAATGTTGATGGTCATGTTAAACATTTACCTACACCATCTACTTTGACTGTGAAGATTGAAGAAATTAATGCTATTTCTGATGATGCTGATGTGTTGACACTTGATGGTACTATGTCGATTGAGGCTCTTATGGCTGATTCTATTTCCCACATGTGGCTACTAGATTTTGGTGCTTCTTTCCATGTGACACCACACAGAGAATGGTTCTCTAATTATACAGCAAAATCTATTGGTACCGTGAGACTTGGTGACTCTTACCAGTATGATGTTTGTTGAAGATAAATGTACAACGTCATTTTCACATGAGCTATGCTTGGATAAATTTACCAAATAAAAAGATAAAGGAAAAGAAGATAAAAGAAAAAAAAGGAAAAAAGTAAGTCAAAATTCATGATGAGTAAAAGATATAATATCTGCCTTGTAGTAAGTAGCATGTAGTGGGCAATCAAATGAAAGTGGTGAGTTAAGAAGGATGCACAAACTTCTTCACATGCTCATTGGTTATAAAAGTGTAGTGGGATCATGTTCTAAACAAGGAGATAAAGAGGCAAGAGCTCCCAATAGTAGGATCTGGTCATTTTGTCATTTTGTCTTCGAATAGATGCCTTCCAGTCACACGTCATTTTGTACATAGCTCTATTGTGAAGCTCATATCTCAGTGTATGTGTAACCATTTCTTACGTTTAAACACTGATTAGAAAGCTTATCTTGTGAATGTTTTCTGTCTTAAATATCTTTTTCAAAGCTTATATATTCTATGAGATATTAGTCAAAGAGTGAAGTCTATTTTTTTAGCATACCTGTGTAGACAGGTAGTCTATTTTGGTTGGTTAATTTTTCCAACCAAAAGTTATTCAAATTTCTTGATTTTTAGCTTCTTGGAAAGCTCTTTGCATGTACGTTCTTTGTCTCAAATATGTTATTCAAAGGATTTATATTATGTGAGATATATATCAGAGAGCAAAGTCCAGTTTTCCAGTATACTTGTGTATGCAGGTGGTCTATTTTGGTCAGTTGTGTTTCTTGACCAAAAATCATCCGAGTTACTTGATTTTTAGTTTCTTTGGAAAGATATTTTTGTGTACTTCTTTGTCTCAAATATCTTCCTCAAAGGGTATATATTCAAGGAGTTATCAGTCTGAGAGTGAAGTTCAATTCTTCAGCATACTTGTGTGGATAGGTAGTTCATCTTCGTCACTTGCGTTTCCTAATCAAAACTTGTCCAAATTAAGTTATTTATAGCTTGTTAGAAATCTCTCTTTGTCTACTTTGATTGAATAAAGGCATAGGTCCTCTTGAGTTTTGTATTGAGAGCAGCAAGCTATCTAAGATGCAGCTATTTGTCTAAGTGCTGGACATACAAGGGTTCACTATACATTTTTGTTGCGCATAAGAGAACTCATTCTCCACAATTGGTATCAGAGCAAACTTGGTGCTGAAGATTCATCAACAAATTTGGAGTTAAAGCAAAGCATAAGAGGAGCTACAAAACAAGGGGGAGCTTCACAAACACAAGAGCAAAAGACAATATAACTATTCAAGGTAACTCTCAAAGTTTTTGATAGTCTTCAATGGATGAGTTGGTTCAACAAGTAGAGAAATTAGATAAGGATAACTATCCCATGTGGAAGTTTAGAACGACCAACTACCTAATGGGCAAAGGCTTGTGGGGTATTGTGAGTGGCCATGATGCTCAACCTCAAATCCATCAAGCTACGGCCACCAAAGTCCAAAGGAGGCAAGCAAAAGAATGGGAAGAGAGGAATAGGAGATTCATGTTCCTCATTTCACAAGTCATTACTAATGCCATGGTAGGGCATATTCACCATCTAGAGAAAGCTAAGGATGCTTGGGAAGCTCTTGAAAGGATGTATTCAACAAATGAAAAAGCTACAAAACTTCAACTCAAGAATGAGTTGAACACAATCAAGAAAAGTTCGAGTCAATCCATATCTGAATATACTTTGAAGATTAAGGAGCTAAGTGATGCTTTAGCTTCTATTGGCACAACAATTGAAGACAAAGATCTTGTGTTTTATACTCTCAATGGATTGAGAGAAGATGAAAGATGGAAGCCTTTTATAACTTCCAAGATGCATATCCAGGTTTTGAACAACTAATCCCTCATCTTGTCACAAAATAGCTTAGCTTTGGTGGTCTCAAAGGAAAGGACAGCCACAACCAAATGTTATACGCACGTCGAGGTAAAGGAAGGAACTCAAGAGGAGGCTCAGGAGGAAAAGGAATAGGTCACAAAAACTCCAAATACAATCAAAACAATTCGGGAGACAACAAGGATGCATCAAATGCCAACACACAAGGAAGAGGTCAAGGTAGAAGTAGAGGAAGAGGCCAAGGCTCCTACAATTCTCATAAAGGTATAACATGCTATCATTGTGGTAAAGTAGGACACTATGCTAGTGATTGTTGTCTAATGAATGGAAGACCAAATGGAGGCAATCAAAGGAGCCAAAGCAACTATGCAAGCACCTCAAGTGAAGGAAGCAAGGAAACACTACTTGCAATGAGACATGAGTATAGAAGATCTTGTGAAGATGACAAAAAATGGTACATTGATTCAGATTGTAGTTAACATATGTCATACCAAGGAAGTTTTTTCACTAATCTACAAGTACCAAGTGGAAAAGGATGTGTTGAAATAGGTGATGATACTCAACACATGCTTGAACATATTGGAGATATAAGGCTTGGAGATACAAGTAGAGCAAAGGTACTATCTAATGTTCTTGATGTTCCTACAATTTCAAAGAACTTGATTTCAGTAGGACAAATGGTAGAGAAGGGTTATCATGTTATATTCAATGAGAATGGGTGCTTCATAAAGAATCCAAGAGAAGGCTTGAAGGTCATTGCTTGAGGTAGAAGAGAAGGAAGGATGTTCACTTTGGACGTCCAACATCCACATGGAAAGGTCATGTACATTCTATGTGGGAACAAGAAGATTTCAGAGCTGGACTTATGGCACAAAAGAATATGATGCATCAACATTCTAAAGCTCAAGGACATGAGCAAACATGAAGTCTTAAGAGGTCTTCCAAAATTTAATAGCATTGGACTACATGAGTTATGTGAAGCTTGTCAACTAGGGAAGCAAACGAGGCAGCCATTCAAGAGGTGCAATTATGTGGCCCCAAATGTCTTGGACTTAATACATATGGATGTATGCGGACCAACCCAAGAGGCATCAATGGATGATAATAGACTTTTTGTCACCTTCATTGATGATCACTCAAGAATGGTATGGCTTTTTTGTATGAAGCAAAAATCAGAGGTGTTTTCTATATTCAAAAGATTCAAAGTTGAAGTTGAAAAAGAAATAGGAAGATCTATCAAAACCTTAAGGTCCGATGGTGGAGGAGAATACTTCTCCAAAGAATTTTCAGATTTGCTACAAGAGAATGGGATCAAAAAGCAATTTAATTATAGGTATACACCACAACAAAATGGAGTAGCTGAGAAGAAGAATAGGCAAATTGCTAAAATTGCAAGATGCATGATGCTCAACGAGATGAAGGTATCATTGTCCTATTGGGTTGAAGCTACCACAACTGCCATTTATTTGATGAATAGGTGCACAACATCGGGAATATATCACTTGACTCAACAAGATGAAGGTACCATTGTACTATTGGGCTGAAGCTACCACAACCACCATTTATTTGATGAATAGGTGCACAACATCGGGAATATATCACTTGACTCTAGAGGAGGTATATTCTAGTAAGAATCCTGATCTTACACACCTCAAAGTGTTTGGATGTGTTTGCTTTGTTCACATTCCACAAGAAGTTAGAACAAAGATGAAACCAAGGTCAGAAAAATGCATTTTCATCGGCTACTTGATGGACCAAAAAGGATACAAGTGTTACAACCCTAGACCAAAGGAAGTAAGAGTCTCACGAGATGTGGTCTTTGATGAACTAAGATCATGGTATGAAGATAAAGGAAAGGAAAATATTCTTGAAGAAGATTGTGATGATTATGTAGGAAAAAATCAAGAAGAAGTTCACAATCAAGCACAAAGGTTTCAGGTCCAGAGGCATCTACATCAAATGAAGAATGTTCAACATGGAGGGGGAGTCATTCTTTGTCTCCAAATTCAGCTCATAGTAGAGCCGAAGAAGCAAGTGCTACTCCAAATAGTGAGATAGATGCAAGTGAAGAAGAATATGAAGAGGTAATCACTCCGAAGGTAAAGATGAGTAGGTTAAAGAAGCAACTTTCTAAAGGCAATGAAAGAAGATCTTCAAGGACAAGGTATCCAACTCAAAGGCTGAGTTATGATAGTTTCATGGTGAAACATTTTGCATACATGATGTAGGTTATCAAAGACAAAGAGCCTGAGACATATGAAGAAGCTTGCACACAAAAGGAATGGAAGCAAGCTATGAAAGAGGAGATCAAAGCTCTCAAAGATAATCACACATGGGAGCTAGTGCCAAAGAAAGAAGGTATGAATATTGTTCCAAACAAATGGGGGTTTAAAGTAAAGAGGAATGTTGATGGCTCACTAGCTAGATATAAAGCTAGATTAGTTGCCAAAGGATTAAAACAAGCACAAGGCATAGATTATGATGAAGTTTTCAGCCCTATTGCAAAGATGGGAACAATCTAACCATTAATAACAATTGGTGCTTCAAGGAGATGGCCATTATATCAACTCGACATCAAAAATGATTTTCTCAATGGAGAACTACAAGAAGAGGTATACATGAGTCAACCGGTTGGATTTGAAAATGAAAACCATCCAGACTTTGTTTGTAGGTTGAAAAAGGCACTTTACGGCTTGAAGCAAGCACCAAGGGCATGCAATCAGAGATTGGTAGAATATCTAACTAAGTGTGGATACAACCCAAGTAGTGCAGATCCTTCATTGTACATGAAGAAGGAAGAAAATAGAGAGGTATATATTTGCATATATCGACGGTTAGAGGGAAGGAGTTTAAAATTTCAGATCTTGGAGAGCTGAAATATTTTTTATTGAAGTTGTCATGGAAAAAGTGGCATCTACTTGATGCAAAGGAAGTATCTGTTGAATGTTCTTTTCAGATTTGGAATGAGTGAATGCAAACCACTCACTCAACCCGTGGACACAAATACAAAGATTTGCTCAAATGATGGAGAACTATTGGAAGATGTAATGACATACATAAGCATTGTAGGATCATTAATCTATGCAAACATTACAAGACCTGATTTATCTTATGTTGTTGGTGTACTTTCTCAGTTTATGAAAGCCCCGACAAGTAAACATTTAAATTGAGCCAATAGAGTGTTAAGATACATAAAGCATACAGTTAATCATGCTTTGCTTTTACAAGTTTGATGAAGAATTGTAGGTCAAAGGCTTTAGCGATGCTGATTGGGCAGGTTCAAAGGAAGATAGGAGATCAACCTTAGGTTATGTGTTCATGATAGGAAGCAAACCTATCACATGGAGCTCAAAGAAACAACCTACTAATGCACTTTCATCCATGGAGGCTGAATATAGAGGATTAGCATTTGCCACATGTGAAGCAATGTGGATTAAAAATCTTTTGGCTGATCTTGAAGTGCCAGTTGGAACCATTCCTATATACGGTGATAACATGTCAAGTATTTACTTGGCAAGCAATCCTATGTTTCATGCAAGGAGCAAGCACATAGAGGTCCACTACCATTATGTAAGGGAGAAGGTATTGAGCAAAGATGTGGAGATAAAGTTCATCAAAACCAAAGATCAGGTTGTAGATATGTTTACAAAGTTTTTGGATGCTTCTAAACTCAAAGGTTTCAAGGATGTGATAAATTTGCAGGACATGGTTGAAGATAACTCCCAAATGAGCTTGAGGGGGGGTGTTGAAGATAAATCCCCAATCACACGTCATTTTGTACACAACTCTATTGTGAAGCTCATATCTCAGTATATGTGTAACCATTTCTTGTTTTCAAATACTCATTGGAAAGCTTATCTTGTGCACTTTCCCTATCACAAATATCTCCTTCAAAGCTTATATACTCTATGACATACCAATCAAAGAGTGAAGTGTAGTTTTTTAGCATACCTATGTAGACAGGTAGTCTATTTTATTCGGTTAAGTTTCCCAACCAGTCCATATCCAAATTCCTTGATTTTTAGCTTATTGGAAAGCTCTTTTCATTTACCTTCTTGTTTTAAAATATTTCATTCAAAGGATTTATATTCTATCAGATATATATTAGAGAGTGAAGTCCAGTTTTTTAGTATACTTGTGTGCAGAGGTGGTCTATTTTGGTTAGTTGGTTTTCTTGACCAAAACTCATCCAAATTACTTGATTTTTAGTTTGTTGGAAAGACATTTGTGCTTAATTTATCTATCTCAAATATCATCCTCAAATGATATATATTCATGGAGTTATCAGTCTAAGAGTGAAGTTCAATTCTTCAGCATACTTGTGTGGATAGGTAGTTCATCTTCGTCAGTTGTGTTCCCTAATCAAAACTTGTCCAAATTAAGTTATTTATATCTTTTTAGAACGCTCTATTTGTCTATTTTTGATTGACTAAAGGTATAGGTCCATTCGAGTTTTGTATTGAGAGTAGCAAGCTATCTAAGGTGTAGGTGTTTGTCCAAGTGTTGGACATACAAGGGTTCACTACACATTTTTGTTGCGCATAGGAGAACTCATTCTCCACAATGTTGTGGGGATTGGAGATGTGGTTGTGCAATTCATTGATGGTTCAAAATTTACGATGCATAATGTACACCATGTACCTCAGTTATCACTTATTTTTATGCTAGTTGGTCAACTTGATGACCTTGGTTACAAGGTGGTCTTCTATGCTCAGTCCTTTCATATATCAAAGGGAAATATGGTTATTGCAAAAGGAAGCAAAGTTGGTTCACTTTATCCTTTATTTTTATCACATAAAGAACACTTGTTAGTTGTTACTAAGTAGCCTATGACTTGTATTTGGCATGGTTGTTTGGGCCATATATCTCGTAGTGGAATTGAAAATCTTTCTTGTTTCGGCTACTTACTTGTGTGATCTTTCTCTAATTTTTCATTTTGTGAGCATTGTCAATATGGAAAACAAACCAGAAATGTGCATAGAACACACATTGATTCTTCAATTCAACCTTTAGATCTTGTTCATACAGATGTGTGTGGTCCTATGCCCACTAGGTCCTTAGGTGGTTCTCTTTACTTTGTCACTTTCATAGATGATGTTACTAGAAAAGTTTGGGTATATTCTATCAAATCGAAGGATGAGGTATTTCCTACTTTTAAAAAATGACTTGCTTCCATTGAGACCGAAAAAGGAACTAAGCTTAAGGCTTTACGTTTAGATAATGGGGGTGAGTATACCTCACATGAATTCAGCCTTTTCTGTGAGTCTAGAGGAATTTGTAGAGAGTTTATAGCTCCTTATACCCCATTACAAAATGGTGTAGTTGAAAGGATGGATAGAACTACTCAAGATAGAGTAATTTCTATGTTGCATCATGCCAACCTCTCACAAGGCTTTTGGGCAAAAGTAGTATTGACTGCAGTTCATGTGATTAACCTTTCACCTAATACTGCTAAAGGTCTAAAAGTCGCACAAGAGTTATGGATAGGGAAGCCACCATATATGATTATCTTCGAGTTTTTGGGTGTGAAGCATATGTTCATATACCCAAGAATCTTAGACAAAAGCTGGACCATAAGTCAAAGAAATGCATTTTTCTTGGATATGGTTGAGAAGGACAATTTGGATATCGCTTATGGGATCCTAAAATATGGTCAATGATTAGAAGTAGTGATGTCATTTTTAATGAGTCTAAGATGCATACACAACCCATTAAAGAGGTTGAGGTGAGAAGAGTGGTGTTTCATGATACTAGTCCTCCAGTTAGCATGCATAAAAATGTTGCACATAGGGATGTTCAAGAGAATGTTTGATCAGATCAGTCTGCACATGTTCCTGTTCAGCAACCATTGAGACACTCTGCATGTGTCTCACATCCACCTGATATATATGTTCTAAGTTTAGTTTTTTTTATGCTAACAGATGCCGGTGAGCCATCTTGCTAGAAAGAGTCTATGCAAACAGAGGATCATGTCAAGTGGGAGCGTGCCATGCAGAGTGAGTTGGATTCTATTCACAAGAATGGTAGTTGGGATTTAGTACCTTTGCCAAAGGGCAGGAAAGCTTGACCATGTAAATGGGTATGTAAGTTGAAATTCACATCAGATAGTACTTCTCCAAAGTATAAAGCATGACTTGCTGCAAAGGGTTTTAAGCAACAACATGGTGTTGATTTCAAGGAAATCTTCTCTCTAGTGGTCAAGATGACTACGCTACGAATGTTGTTTGGATTCGCTACAATGGAGGACTTAGAGCTAGTCCAAATGGATGTGATACTGCTTTCTTGCATGGAGATCTTATAGATGATATCTATATGAAACAACCAGAGGATTATGTAGTTCCTGGCAAGGAAAGTCTAGTTTGTAAGCTCAAGAAGAGCTTGTATGGACTTAAACAATCCCCTAGATAATGGTACCAAAAGTTTGATGCTTTATGAAGTCTCAAGGCTATTCTCAAAGCAATGAGGATCATTGTCGCTACACAAAGAGATGCTTAGATGGCAGCTTGATACTTTATGTCGATGATATGTTGATTGTTGGGAAGTCCTCTTATGACTTGTCAGCTCTCAAAAAGAAGTTGAGTCAGAAATTTGATATGAAGGATTTGTGGGATGCTAAACATATTCTTGGCATGCGCATTACTCGTGATAGGAGTCAAAGATGCATATACTTGTCTCAAAGTGAGTACATATGCAAAGTACTTCACAAGTTCAATATGCAAGGTGGAAAGGCATTGAGTAGACCTTTACCCACATATGTGAAACTGTGCAAGGATGATTGCCCCAAATCAGATGAGGAAAAGGAATTCATGACCAAAATTCCCTATCAATCTCCTATTGGTAGTCTCCTGTATGCTATGGTAGCTATGACACCAAACATTGCATTTGTAGTGGGAGTTGTGAGCAGGTATATGTCTAATCCTAGCCAAAAACACTAGGAAGGGGTCAAGATGATTTTGAGATATCTGAGTGGCACTAAGGACGAGTGTCTATGCTTAGGTAGAGAGAAAGCATCCATTATTGGTTACATAGATTCTGACTATGCTGGTTGTGTAGACAATCGTAAGTCTATATCAGGGTACATTTTTCATTTTGCTGGAGGTGTTATCTCTTGGAGATCTTGTCTTCAAGAATGTACAACTATTTCCACCACCGAAGTAGAGTATGTTGCAGCAAGTGAGGCATGTAAGGAAGCATTGTGGCTTTCTCGTCTTGCTTGTGATATGGTTTTACCTCAGCATGTACCTTGTTCGCTCAATGATAGTTAGAGTGCCATTGCTTTGGCCAAGAATCCGGTCTATCATGCAAAGACCAAGCACATTGAGGTGAGGTATCACTTCATTAGAGATTTCTTAGCCACTGAGCGCATTATTCTTGAGAAGGTTGTTGGCATAGAAGCAATGAGGAGACAGAGCAATCAAGTACAATCCAGCATATAAGAGGCCCAATCATTTTTTACATAATTTATTTTCTATCAACGTGATTTTCATCACTACAAAAACATTGTGAATACCATTTTTGATGGATTAGAATCCATTTTGTTCAAGTTGAGGAGTCCTCAAGCCTGATTAGAAGTACTTGCATATCAAGATTCATAATTTTTTTATTCCGTTTGAGCCCCCAAATATGCCCTAGAGCCTAATTTTTAACTAGGCTGGACACTAGGTTTGGACAAGGCCAAAGCTAGTCAAAGAACTATAAAAAGAGCTAGAGAGCTCATTTTTGAGGTTACCTTGTTATAATTTTGAGCTATTGTAAAATACTTTTTGAGCAATACAATGAACTCCATTGTTCCTCTCTTTGTTCTTGCCTTGTGTGCGCATGTGTGTGTATCTGTGTGCATGCTTGTGTGCTTCTCACTCATGCACTTGTGCCATCACTTGCTTATAGTCATCATACTAGTCCTCACGTCTCCACCGATTGACAATTATGAGGTGGATCTCCTTACATTGATACTTGCCATTGTGCTAGAGTGACACCAAATTTGGCATCGTTGCCAGGGAGAGAGCTTCGAGGAAGAGCTTGTGATGGTAAGATGTAGAGTTATGACATTGGAGTCATAGGTAATATCTTTACTGTTCTTTATTTTTCATCATTTTTTCTTGTTTTTTTGCATCATCATCATCCTCACCATCTCCCACCTCCATCTCCACCCTCACAAAAATTTCAGTTTTTTGTTCATATTCTCATCCCCACCTCATTCCCCTCATTTCACTTGTGAGAGAGAGCAAAAGAGAGCTTGTGTGCAAACTGTTTTTGTGTGTTTTTAAGCTTTTGCTATAGGTTCTGGCTATATCACCATCTCTAGTAGCTTGCATAGGTACGATAGACCTTTGCACAGGTTCCGAGGCGGTGACCTCTGTCTATTGCAATAGACAGAGGAAGTTGGTATTTTGTGTTCATATGCATGGCATGATAATATACACCATTAGAGCACTCCCAATCATCAAAAGAATCCAAAAAATTATGTTTTTTCTGTCTATCATGACATACCAAAACCACAATAGATGACAGATAGTGTCTATCACGACAAACACCGTCTATCACGACAGACACCGTCTATCGTGACAAACATCATCTATCATGACAGACATCATCTATAGCAACAAACAGCCACGTGTGATAGACACCCGCCTATCACGACAGACACTATCTATCGTGACATACATCATCTATCACAATAGATCGAAACCCATGACAAACACCCGTCTATCGTGACAGACAGGATTCCACGGTAGACATTGCCTATCGGGAGAGACACCTATCTATCATGATAGACATGACCCCATGATAGACACCCATCTATCGTGATAGGCAACCCTCACAACAAATGATAGACACCCATCTATCGTGACAGATAGGACCCCATGACACATGATAGACACTATCTATTGTGATAGACACCCATCTATCATGACAGGCAGGACCCCACGATAGACCCTATCTATCGCGACAGACAACCACATGCGATATACACCGTCTATCGTGACAGACACCGTCTATCGCGATAGACATGCAATTTTGGCAAAAATTAAAGTGATTTTTTTTTTTGGGAAATTTGGGATAATTTTGAGCTTATTCACAAACCCTTTTACCAATACAATTATAGAGGCCTTAGGAAAATACACTAATATCTTGTGAGGGCTTGTTTGGCTATTTTAACCCCTAGAATCCTAAATTGACATAACTTTTTCATACAAAATTCATTTTTTGAGCTCTAGAGCTCGTTGGAAAGCTCATGGTGAATCCTACATAGCCTCAACTATTTTTCTTAAGAATAATGCATTGATATTCAGATAGGGTATTTTGAAGTTGACCTTAAGTGGGATTAGGAAATCTAGGAGGCCCTAGAAAATCTTTTGTGCAATACCAAAGGGAAATGGGTTTTTGAAAGTTTCTGAATCAAATTATCTATCAATTGAAGTTAAAAGCTTGAGCTAAACTCGGAACTTTTACAGGTTCATTGAGAGCTCTTGGAGAGACCGAAGCAAGGTGCTAGTGTGTGCAGGCTTGGGAACGTGCATCTTGAGCATACAAGTACAGCAAGAGAAGCGACTTGAGGTTGGAAGATCTCTCAAACCCCTCAGTCCATTCCTAGTTGTGGCTAAGTGTGGATAAATGTTTTGATTGACTAGGGGTAGGATAGGAACCCTCAAGTTCTAAGAACCATTAAATTCTCGAGTTCAAGCATGGAATTAATTGCAATCAAGGGACAACCTAAAGAAAAAGAATTTAATCTAATTGGATGAAGAACATCAAGAATGAAAAACTTAAGTACTCCTTATGATGCATATTCAAAGACAAGGAAACACATCATTAAGAAATTAAAAGAAACAAGTGAGTGATATCAAGAAATCGGGAACGTGGTTGTACAAGGGTCATTGCGAAAATCGGTAGGAAGACACCTAGGGAGAGATTGACAAAGTATTAGATCATCAGAGGCTAGTGTCAACCATAAAACTAGGTCTTGGGCCCAACAGTTGAGTGATTACCCATACATTTTAAGTTCAGAAACAAGTGACTTCGAGATGTCTTACGGCATGGAGAGTCCCATAGGTAGCTCAGGAGTGGCATACCTAGAAAAACCAAAGGGTCCTTACAAGACTCAACTAGAGTATATCAAGACCAACCGATTAGGTGCTCGCATCTATGAGGACAGTCTGAGAAGAGCTATTGTCCAAATTAAAAACCCGGATCAACCTATTGGATTAGAACATCCTGTAGTCAAATTTGAAGATGGGTCATACATAGATAAAGAAGGAACAATGTATGTAGTCACCACTCAACTAGACAGCACTGAAGAATTTGGCAACATAATCTCAAAGGCTGAAATAGATGACATAGAGCATAGAATGGGTTCTCCAAGACAATAAGAGCATAGAATTTCTCTTAAACCGAGAAACAGATGAGGCCTTCTAGAGGTATAAACTTGAATAGCTTAACGAAGTGGAAATGCTTACCATATATGAATACAAAGATTCACATACACTAGGCAAAGTGGCCTACTTAGATAGTACTTCTGAGAGGGTCTTTGTGGTTTGGGAGCATGGTAGGCATGCCTACACTTGGAAGGGTAAAATTTTTTCCCCCAAACCAAGATCTAATGTCTCTTATGGTCACCAAGGAGTTGGAACATCTCAAGCTCATGGAACCCAAGGGGATAGGAGTAGAGATAGGCCAGAAGTAGGTTTCGATAACCCACTGGGAAGAGAAAGAACAAGAATAGAGACGGATAGAATGGAAAATGAGAGACATAGGGACCCAAGGAATCAAAGAAATGCAGATGAATTCCCTCTGCCAAGACTTAGAGAACACACAAGGACCTTAAGGCCTACACAACTAGTCAAGTCTATGAAGAATCATTTCGATGGGACAGGGGACCCTTATGATCATGTGGGGAAATTTTTAGAAGCCTTCATCACTGAGTTTTCTAAGAGTGACATAAGGCACATCACTTCCTCATTGATACATAGCTTCAAACAGACACCTCAAGAAATAGTTAGACTTGCAGGAAGGAGGTTTAGACACACCTAGAGAGATGCCCAATGCCAGAATTACCCACTCCAGTCAAACATGTGGCTTTATTCTTAGATGTATTGCTAAATACCAAATTGAGATCTTATGTGTACTTGAAGGACCCTAGAACCATAGAAGAGTGTGTACACATGTGCATCGATATTGAGGATAATATAGGGGAGGAATTAGAGCTTTCAAACGTCTACAAAGATTCAGGTAGCTCTACTAGCCTCAATTCAAAGCCATCCACATCTATTGAGGAACTCGCAGAGAAGGTAGCTCAAAAGTTAGGAGTCTCTAGCAAACAAATATCGAGATTTTCCCCAGTGAAACGGTGCTACATCTGTGGGGGAGGCCATATGGCTAATGTGTGTCCAATCATGGCTCAACCCCAAGTGAACCCTAATAGCCAATACTGCACCATAGAAAGGAGATATACCAACCACATTGTAAAAGATTGCCCATATAATAAACAAGCTATTAGACAAAATTATCATCAGCCATATCCACAACAGGGAAGATACCAGAACTAGTACCCACCACAACAATATGGTAGGTCCCAACAATCCTACCAACCACCCTATCAAGGGCAACAAAGACCTCAACCAGTTTTAGTGCATCAACCTCCACCTCCAGCCAATGTGATCCTTGTAAAGTATGCAACTGCTGAAGAAAATCTAAATAGAGCCTTAATGCCAGTATCATAATTGCTTTCAGAAAGTGACTCAAATGATCATAGTTTTGACTCGACTCATATCAATAGCCCACAATCTTACTATATGCAGTCATCAGAGCATAATGAGTCATACTATTATAATGAGTGAACCTAGTTGGGAGCCAGAATATGCAAATGTCATGTATGCAAATCCTAACTCTAGGCCCCAACCTAGGTAGATAAGACCCCCATTTCCTAGAGGACCATGCTACGGATGTCAGGGAGATCACCTCATTCGTGATTGCCCTATGCATACACCTACACAACCCCAATCTGTGACAATTCAGCGTTTTTGCTCAGAGTGTGGGAAGGAGAACCTGTCATGTGATTGTCCTAAGAACCCCACCAATATGCCAAAAATCACTCCTATCAACATCATTGGGTTAGTGGTAGACTCCACGGGAAGTGTGACTTCCACTGCCCCAGTGCAAATAGTCACAAGAGCTGAAGCATTTAAGCAAAACCAAGACTTAGGCTAGGAAAAGAGTTATGAGGTTAGTGAGAGCAAGAGTCTAACTAAGAAGAGGATAAGAGCTTGAAGGGAAAGTTGTCAATGAATGAAAAGGCAATGTGCAAAGAAGATAGGCGAGCTTGAGGAAAGCCTGAGAGAAACAAAAGGCAAGATAATTGAACTCACATCTCAACACTCCCACACAACTCCACCACCACCATTCCCATCACCCTCCAATCCACCACCTTCTAACCCACCCCACACAATCCGGCCACCACCTAGAGTAGGATCGGTGCCAATCCCACTCCCAAAGACCTAGGCATGATGCTTAAAGCATATCAGGCCAGAATACAAGAAGGGCCAAATGTAACAGATCATGAAAAGTGTTACCCTAGAGCTGACTTAGAGATTGAAAGAACAAAGATTTGTGCTAAGATGGTAGAATTGGCTCAAACCATGTTTGAAGCTAATCACCTTTTCGATTGCTCTAGTTCAGCTAGGACTCAATTGCATTTTAATGGACTATTAGATAGGATGGAGAGGCTAGTTGCAAAATCCGGAAAGGAAGCCACCTCCTAAGGTAAGGATAGGGCAAGTGAAAGAATGAGCATTCCTCCCAAGGAAGCTTATGTGCCTAATTCCATTGAACCAGACACCTCTTCATCTATGAATCGGTATTCACCAGAATTTTTAAGAGAGATTCAAAAAGAGAAATGGGTGAAAGAAAGTGAAAATATGCCTCCCATTGAACTTGTGGATGACTACGTGATCAATTCCCACAAGATATTCCCTCCATTTATGGAGAACAAGAGGAGGTCCAATCCATTGAACGATTAGACTTTGAGTCTAATTCTTCACAAGAATTACCTCATTTCATAGGCCCATGGGAAGCAAAGTCCACTTGTATGAGAGCACCCATAGTCATGGTAAGAAATGAAGATTCAATCATACCTAGGTAGTGAAGAACACTAAAGTGCAATGCAATCTCACTTTACAAGAGTTGCTCAAGGTTAAACTAGAATTGTGGAAACACATAGCCAACCAAGTGCCAGAAGTAGCGAGACCTCATTCCCAAGTAGGATCTCATAGAAGAGTGTGAGACATACCTTTGGACAAGATAGGAGATATGAGCGAAGGAGAAGAAGGAAACACCTATCTTCCCATCACTCATCAGGGTAACACTACCAAGGCAATTTTGGACTTAGGTGCAAGAGTTTCAATTGCTACCACTTCCAAATGGAAGCGTTGGGGCAAACCAACACTCAAGCCAATGAGAATGAAATTACAAATGGCTAATGGTCACATAGAAAGACCCTTAGGATTGTTAGGAAGGACAACTCTCACTACTTGTGGTATAGACTTTGAGCATACCTTTTCCATATGTGACTTCAACAAGAACCACACCTATGAGGTGATTTTGGGTAGACCATTCTTGAGACAGTTACAAGTAGTAAAAGATTGGGGAACCAATTCATTGTATTTGCAACACTTAGGTGTCACAACCAAAGTCAATCTCAAAAATTACTCTCATAGACATGTGCCCCCTATACAGTGGAATCCCATCCATAGAACCATGGATGACATGGAGTCAGTGCATTCCATATGATCAGAATCCTCATGGTTGCATGAAGACACTCACTTATGGATGTGTAAAGTGGCCTAAGAAGAAGAGAAAAGAGAAAAGGCTAGAGAGGTAGGTGCAAAGGAAACTCATAGATCAATACAAGACCCAATCTTTGTGCCTGTAGTTTTCCCCGATGAAGAGTTTGAACATCATGGTTGGGCACAAATCCTAGCCAGAATGGATGTAGCCATCAATGAAGAACAATTCACACCACACCGTGATGAAGATGGCTATGACATTTCAGTTTTTACGATAGAACCAATTATGTGTGATTCGGTCCTCGAGGAGTACAAGGCTAGTATGGATAAGATCGATCAAGTAAGTGATTCAAATTTAGAATCTATCCATATGGATCCCTTTTGTGCATCAGAAGAGGAATACCTACACATAGTAGAAGCTCACCCTCAAAGACACGAAGAGTTTACGAATGATGTGAGAATGATGTGAGATTAACCATCCAAATAACCACCAAGAGTGAAGACAAGAAAAGAAAGAAGAGAAGAGTTGCACCTGAGGAGGAAGAATCTTTGTTCGAGGTCTTGGAAAATTTAAAGAAGTATGAAGTAGAAGATAGGAGAGTCATGATGAGGATGCCTAAACATGAAGAAGTGGCAGGAGAGGCCTATGATAACAAAGAGAAAACTAAGAAAATCATTGTGACCATAGAGGAAGTTGAAGAACGATGCACGTACATAGGACATGATTTAACAAAGGATGAGGAGCAAGAGTTGGTAGTCTTGCTACGAGAATACAGAGATGTTGTTGCATAAAGTTACAAGGATTTGAAAGGCGTAGACCCTAAAATATGCTCACATACAATTCCCATGACCTTAGATGCAAACCCTCTAAGCCGAAGCCATACACATATAATGACAATTATGCTCCCAAGATCAAGGAAGAGATAGATAGATTGTTGCGAACATTTGTTTTATGTAGGGTACAAGTTTCAAATTATGTAAATACCTTTGGGAAGTCTTCAAATACTTCAAGAAGGCTCATATTATTCATAAAATATAGCTAAAATACCACATGAGTTCTAGAACATGGTGAGTCAAATTAGTGAGATACAAGGGAGCTGCAGTGGTGTCCTAGTGGAAGGTCGATGTGGCTAGTTCTCAAAGTCCATCAACACTTTGCTTATTTGAGCACTTGAGTCATGTAAAATCACCACCCAAGTGTCTACCACGAATTTAGATGTATTAGGAAGGTTTTAGATTAGTTCCCCATGCTATAAAAAGAGGAGAGAAGTCGTGATCTTGTGGGAAGTCCAAGAGAGTCATATGTATATCTCTACGCTGATGTAGTTTTGTATGCAGAGATTGCAGAGCTTGTATCTCCCTCATTATATATCCACATTACATGTTTCATAGCTTATTTGAAAGCTCTTACTGTTTACTTTCATACTCTTAAGTTTCATAATCATTGGAGTTTTGAGCTGAGAGCAGTACTCTCTGCAAGTAGTGTGTGTTCTCGGGTTTCACCCCTACTGAAGGTCTCCATTAAACCTCAAACTTGCAAAGGTCATATCTCCTTGTGTATTTATCAAAATTGAGTGTTCTTTGGCTCATTGGAAAGCTCTTGGTCTCTAGTATATGTGGTTAAAATAGTTTTAAAAAATTCTAAGCCATTAGAGAAAAGTAAGCTTTGCAAGCATGACTGGTTTTTTGTGATGAAGTTTGTGAGAAGGTCAACTTGTTCCTAGGGGGTTCCACCTACTTCCAGCTATACTTTGGAGGTCAATAAACTCCAACAATGGTATCAAAACAAGGAATTGAAGCTTGGAGAAGGTTATATTACGTTGATGAATAATTTGAAGCTATTGGAGTAGCGGTTCATCATCGACACTACACAAAGGTAGAAGGACAAAGTACAGCTAGAAGTAGGTGAAACCCAACAGGACCTAGATGACTTTTTCACAAACTTGTATGCACAGACCAGTTTTCTTGCATAGCAAACTGCTCTTTACTCACTTAGAAATTTCCAAAACTATTTCACACACATAAACTAGACTCTAAGAGCTTTCCAACAAGCTATAGAACACCTCAAATGGATAAATACACAATGAGCTATGACCTCTGCAATATGCAGCTTTAATGGAGACCTTGAAACAGAGATGAACTCGAGGACACACATCACTTGCAGAGACTATTGCTCTTAACTCACAACTCCAATGAATCTTAAACTTTCAAGCATACATGTAGACTTTGAGAGCTTTCTAAAAAGCCAAAGAATACATGATTTGGTTACATACAAAAGGAGATATGACCTCTGCAAGTTTGAGGTTTAATGGAGACCTTCAGTAGGGGGTAAAACGAGAGAACACACACTACTTGCAGAGATTACTGCTCTCAGCTCACAAATCCAATGATAATGAAAATTTACAGAAAGAAATTAGATAGTAAGAGCTTTTAAATGAGCTATCAAACATGTAATTTGAATATATAATGCGGGAGATACAAGCTCTGCAATCTCTGCATACAAAACTACAGCAGCATAGAGATACACATATGACTCTCTTGGACATCCCACAAGATCACGACTTTTCTCCTCTTTTTATAGCATGGGAAACTAATCTAAAACCTTCATAATACATCTAAATTCGTGGTAGACACTTGGGTGGAGGTATTACATGACTCAAGTGCTCAAATAAGCAAAGTATTGATGGACTTTGAGAACTAGCCACATCGACCTTCCACTAGGACACCACTGCAGCTCCCTTGTGACTCACTAATTTGACTCACCATGTTCTAGAAATCACGTGGTATTTTGGCTATATTTTATGAATAATATGAGCCTTCTTGAAGTATTTTAAGACTTCCCAAAGGTATCTACATAATTTCAAACTTGTACCCTACATGAAACAAATGTTCGCAACATTCTCCCCCTCAAGTTTCAAAGGGTATTTCCTTCATGCCCAGAATATAGTTGAATCTTTGAAGCTTTGGTCCATCCAAAGATTTGGTGAAGATATCTGCAACTTGATCCTTTGTTCCCACAAAAGAAACTTGTACTTCATTGTTTATGGCCTTCTCTCGAATGTAATGATAGTGAACCTCTATATGCTTTATTCTCGCATGAAAAATTGGATTTGAAGTCATATGAATGCTGCTCAAGTTATCCCCATATATCAGTGGTACATCAACCTGCACATTGAAGTCATGAAACAACTTTTTAAACCACATAACCTCAGTAGTAACTGATATCCTTGTATCTTTCTTTATGTTATTCAACTCATTTTTGAGTTGAATCTTCCTTGCTCTTGTACTTGTAGCATACAACCTTTCCAATGCAAGCCAAACATCTCTACTTGTGTCTAGATCTTGTATGTGTCCTACCATTGAATCTTGAATATTTTGTGATAAAATGAATATAACCCTTTTGTCTCTTTCATTCCAAAGTCTAAACTCCCTCAATTGTTGCTGATTTGGGTCCTCTGGTAATGTGGGTTTGATATCTGTGCCGTCAATCAAACCATACAAGCCTCTACCTTGCAAGTATGCTGTGATTCTAAACTTCCATGCTTGATAATTGGTCTTATGAAGCTTCTCTATTTGTGCATGTTGGTCTCCCATAATACAAATGCTAAGCTTCCTCCTTTAAGCCTTCTTTCCAATGTGTGTGATGAGAAGAAATATAATATTTACCTTGTAAATGAGGTATGTGCACCTTTCTTTGCTTGGATGTTGCTTGAGATGCCTCCTTGCGATCTTCTTCTACCTTTGTGTAGTGTTGATGATGAACTGCTTCTTTGATAGCTTCAAATTCTTCATCAAGGTATGATAACCTTCTCCAACCCTCCAAGTACTTGCTCTGATACCAATGTTGGAGTTTATTGATCTCCAAAGTACAGCTAGAAGTAGGTGAAACCCAACAGGACCTAGATGACTTTTTCACAAACTTGTATGCACAGACCAGTTTTCGTGCAGAGAAAACTGCTCTTTACTCACTTAGAATATTCCAAAACTATTTCACACACATAAACTAGACTCTAAGAGCTTTCCAACAAGCTATAGAAAACCTCAAATGGATAAATACACAATGAGCTATGACCTCTGCAATATGCAGCTTTAATGGAGACCTTGAAACAGAGATGAACCCGAGGACACACATCACTTGCAGAGACTACTGCTCTTAACTCACAACTCCAATGAATCTTAAACTTTCCAGCATACATGTAGACTTTGAGAGCTTTCTAACAAGCCAAAGAATACATGATGTGAGCCAAAGAACACTCAATTTGGATAAATACACAAGGAGATATGACCTCTGCAAGTTTGAGGTTTAATGGAGACGTTCAGTAGGGGTGAAACCCGAGAACACACACTACTTGCAGAGAGTACTGCTCTCAGGTCAAAACTCCAATGATTATGAAACTTCACAATATAGAAGTAGACAGTAAGAGCTTTCAAATGAGCTATCAAACATGTAATTTGGATATATAATGAGGGAGATACAAACTCTGCAATCTCTGCATACAAATCTACAGTAGCGTAGAGATATACATATGACTCTCTTGGACTTCCCACAAGATCACGACTTCTCTCCTCTTTTTATAGCATGGGGAACTAATCTAAAACCTTCCTAATACATCTAAATTCGTGGTAGACACTTGGGTGGTGATTTTACATGACTCAAGTGCTCAAATAAGCAAAGTGTTGATGGGCTTTGAGAACTAGCCACATCGACCTTCCACTAGGACACCACTGCAGCTCCCATGTGACTCACTAATTTGACTCATCATGTTGTAGAACTCACGTGGTATTTTAGCTATATTTTATGAATAATATGAGTCTTCTTGAAGTATTTAAGACTTCTCAAAGGTATTTACATACTTTTATCCTACATAAAACAAATGTTCGCAACATTCTCCCCCTTAAATTTCAAAGGGTATTTCCTTCATGCCAAGAATATAGTTGAATCTTTGAAGCTTTAGTCCATCTAAGGATTTGGTGAAGATATCTGCAACTTGATCCTTTGTTCCCACAAAAGAAACTTGTACTTCATTGTTTATGGCCTTCTCTCGAACCTAATGATAGTGAACCTCTATATGCTTTGTTCTAGCATGAAAAATAGGATTTGAGGTCATATGAATGCTGCTCAAGTTATCCCCATATATCAGTGGTACATCAACCTGCACATTCAAGTCATGAAACAACTTTTTAAACCACATAACCTCAGTAGTAGCCAATGCTAAACCTCTATACTCAGCCTCTGTAGAGGATAAAGCAACTGTAGGCTGTTTCTCTAAACTGCATGTTAATGTCTTGTTTCCTGCAATTACCACATATCCACTTGTGGATATTCTGTCATCTTTGTTTCCAACCCAATCTGCATCACTAAAGACTTTAAGAGTTAGATCAGCATCATGACTATAAAATAATCCTTCGTTCATGGTACCTTTCAAATACCTAAGCACTCTTTTCGCTGCATGCATATGAGGTACTCTAGGTTCATGCATAAATTGTGACAATACTCCCACTGCATAGCATATATCAGGTCTAGTTTTTGTTGCATAAATCAAAGATCCTACCATGGATCTATACACATTCATATCATGCAACTCATCACCTTCCTTTGCACTCAACTTTATATTACATTCCATTGGAGTAGAAACAAATATACATTCCTGCATACCAAACCTTTTCAACATATCACATATATACTTTCTCTATATCAACCACATACCTTCATCGCTATACAAAATTTCAATCCCAAGAAAGTATCTAAGCAAACCAAGATCTGAAATTTTAAATTCTTTTCCCAAATTACCTTTTATCTCATCAATTGCTTTTGCATCATTCCCTGTAATCAACAAGTCATCCACATAAATGCATACATAGACATACATGCCATCTACATGTTTTACATAAAGTGAAGGATCAACATGACTCGCTGTGTATCCTTGCAGCATAAGATACTTTACCAACCTTGCATTCCATGCCCTTGGTGCCTGCTTAAGACCATACAATGCCTTCTTTAACCTGCATACATGATTAGGACATTTTGCATCCACATAACCATCTGGTTGTGACATATAAATTTCTTCATTTAACTCACCATTAAGAAATGCATTCTTTATATCGAGTTGATATATATTCCACCTTTCACTTGCAGCTAAAGCCAACAAAGTTCTCACCGTTGCCATGTTTGCTACTGGACTAAATGTCTCCTCATAGTCCAATCCTTGAGTTTGATTATATCCTTTTGCTACAAGTCTAGCCTTATATCTTGACACACTACCATCACTATTTCTTTTAATCTTAAAAACCCACTTGCAACCAATTACCTTTTGCTTTGGTGTCTTTGGAACTAACTTCCAAGTCTTGTTATCCTGTAGTGCTTCCATTTCTTCTCTCATTGCTTTCTCCCACTTTTCATCTCCTTTTGCGTCATCATAACATGTGGGTTCATTTTCCTGCTCAACTTTTGTCATAAAAGCATAATGAGTATTCATGAAAGTTTCATAAGTATACCTTTGAGGTTGCTTACTCACTCTTGAAGTTCTTCTTACCTCCAATGCAGATGCTCTTCCTTTCTTATTAGGAACCTTTGATGATTCTCCATACTCACATACATCACTAATTTCCTCTCCTTCATCATTAACTTCAACAAGTTTGAGTTTACCTTTACTTTTAACACTTGGAGGTGACTTTTGCCTTAATCTTCCACTGAAAGGTAGCTCTCTTTCTTCATCCAAACCACTTTTCTCATCACTTAAACTTCTTGTGGGCTGAGGTAAGCACTCATCTCCTTCACCTGTATCTTCTTCATCTCCATTTATGACCTGCAAACTTTTCTTATCTACATACCATGAAAGTGATTCATCAAAATTTACATCTCTTGAAACAACCACCTTATTGGTATGAGGATTATAACATTTATATCCTCTTTGAGTATCTGCATAACCAATAAATATACACTTTTCTGATTTCACATCAAGTTTTGATCTCACTTCACTAGGTACATGTACATAACATACACAACCAAATACTTTCAAATGACTTACACTTGGTTTCCTTCCATGCCATACCTCATATGGTGTCAAATGATGAACTCCAGTAGTACGTACTCTATTCATGATGTACACACTTGTGCTAACAGCTTCAGCCCAAAAATAATTAGGCAAACACATATCATTTATCATGCTTCTAGATGCTTTTGCTATGATTCTATTTCTTCTTTCTGCAACTCCATTTTGTTGTGGAGTATACCTGCATGTAACTTCTCTTTTGATACCTTCATCATACAAAAAATCAGTAAAAGCTTGAGAGAAATACTCTCCCCCTCCATCGGATCTTAGCTTCTTAACATATCTTCCTGTTTGCTTCTCGACAAATGATTTAAAATTTTTGAAACAATCAAAGACTTCACTCTTATGTTTAATGAAATACACAAATGTCATTCTACTATGATCATCAATGAATGATACATAGTACTTATTACCAGCCAAGGATGCCTCTTTAGTAGGACCCCATACGTCCGTGTGTATAAGGTCTAGCAATCCACTGCTTACATAGCTTGAATGCTTGAAAGGCTGTCTACTCTGCTTACCCATTTGACATGCTTCACAAAGATGCACCATATGTTGCTTAGTAAGATCAGGTAATCCTTCAACAATTCTCTTTTTCGATAGCTCCTTTAACCTGTGTACAGTCATGTGTCCAATCCTTTTGTGCCATAGATCAAGCTCTGCTATTCGATTCATACCATAAGAGAAATAGTTTGTATGATTTGGATTTACCTTGAATGTAAACAATCTACCTTGTTTTTGACCTTAGGCAATAACCTCCTTTGCTTTGGATCCTCAATGAAGCAACCTGCATGATTAAATCTCACTTGTAGACCTTTTTCTACCATTTGACCAAACGTCATCAAATTCTTAGTGATCGTTGGAACATAAAGTACATCCTTCAAGCAATTTGTCTTGCTTTTATCCTGCATAACAACATCTCCAACCTACATAATCTTATGTGTTGTATCATCTCCTGTTTCAACATGACCTTTACATGATGGATTATGCATATTTGAAAACCATGAAGCATCATGAGACATGTGATTAGAACAACCACTATCTACATACCATACATCGCTATTGCAATTCATCTTAGTTTCAACATTCATCATAAGAAGAGAATCATAATCATCACTTTTACCTGCAACTGCATAATTTCCTTGTTGTTTACCTCTTCTTGAATAGCCTCCTCTTCGATTACCACCTTGATTATTTTCATTTTGATAACAATCTTTGGCATAGTGTCCATACCTTCCACATATATAGCAATAGTTCTTATCTTCACTCCTTTGTCTTTGATTGTAGTTGTAGTAGCCTCTCGTACCTCTAGCACTTGATCTTCCTCTTCCTCTTGTGTTGAAGAAGCCACTTGAAGTCCCTTGATCATCGCTCCTTCTTCCTCGACCTCTATTTGAACCTCTTCTACCTCTGTTTCCACCTCTTGATGATCCTACATAAAGAGCTTGTCCTTGAGATCCTTTTTTATTTGAAGTAGAGCCATTTAGATTCATCTCCTCTGTGACCATAAGAGCTACAAGCTGATCAAAGTCTGGTAATTCTCCTCTAACATAAACTAAAGTAATGAATGGTTTCCATCTCTCATCATCTTTGAGTCCGTTGAGAGTATGTGCAACCAAGTCGTCGTCCTCCACATGAGCTTGAATTGATCCTAGTTGATCTGCAATCTCTTTAACTTTCAACAAGTAATCATTGACCGATATCCTTGTATCTTCCTTTATGTTATTCATCTCATTTTTGAGTTGAATCTTCCTTGCTCTTGTACCTGTAGCATACAACCTTTCCAATGCAAGCCAAACATCTCTACTTGTGTCTAGATCTTGTATATGTCCTACCATTGAATCTTGAATATTTTGTGATAAAATGAATATAACCCTTTTGTCTCTTTCATTCCAAAGTCTAAACTCCCTCAATTGTTGCTGATTTGGGTCCTCTGGTAATGTGGGTTTGATATCTGTGCCGTCAATCAAACCATACAAGCCTCTACCTTGCAAGTATGCTGTGATTCTAAACTTCCATGCTTGATAATTGGTCTTATGAAGCTTCTCTATTTGTGCATGTTGGTCTCCCATAATACAAATGCTAAGCTTCCTCCTTTAAGCCTTCTTTCCAATGTGTGTGATGAGAAGAAATATAATATTTACCTTGTAAATGAGGTATGTGCACCTTTCTTTGCTTGGATGTTGCTTGAGATGCCTCCTTGCGATCTTCTTCTACCTTTGTGTAGTGTTGATGATGAACTGCTTCTTTGATAGCTTCAAATTCTTCATCAAGGTATGATAACCTTCTCCAACCCTCCAAGTACTTGCTCTGATACCAATGTTGGAGTTTATTGATCTCCAAAGTACAGCTAGAAGTAGGTGAAACCCAACAGGACCTAGATGACTTTTTCACAAACTTGTATGCACAGACTAGTTTTCGTGCACGCAAACTGCTCTTTACTCACTTAGAATTTTCCAAAACTATTTCACACACATAAACTAGACTCTAAGAGCTTTCGAACAAGCTATAGAACACCTCAAATGGATAAATACACAATGAGCTATGACCTCTCCAATATGCAGCTTTAATGGAGACCTTGAAACAGAGATGAACCCGAGGACACACATCACTTGCAGAGACTACTGCTCTTAACTCACAACTCCAATGAATCTTAAACTTTCCAGCATACATGTAGACTTTGAGAGCTTTCTATAAAGCCAAAGAATACATGATTTGGATACATACACAATGCGATATCACCTCTGCAAGTTTGAGGTTTAATGGATACCTTCAGCAGGGGGTAAAACCAGAGAACACACACTACATGCAGAGAGTACTGCTCTCAGCTCACAAATCCAATGATTATGAAAATTTACAGGAAGAAATTAGATAGTAAGAGCTTTCCAATGCGCTATCAAACATGTAATTTGGATATATAATGAGGGAGATACAAGGTCTTCAATCTCTGCATACAAAACTACAGCAGCATAGAGATACACATATGACTCTCTTGGACATCCCACAAGATCACGACTTTTCTCCTCTTTTTATAGCATGGGAAACTAATCTAAAACCTTCTTAATACATCTAAATTCGTGGTAGACACTTGGGTGGAGGTATTACATGACTCAAATGCTCAAATAAGCAAAGTATTGATGGACTTTGAGAACTAGCTACATCGACCTTCCACAAGGACACCAGTGCAGCTCCCTTGTGACTCACTAATTTGACTCACCATGTTCTAGAAATCACGTGGTATTTTGGCTATATTTTATGAATAATATGAGCCTTCTTGAAGTATTTGAAGACTTCCCAAAGGTATTTACATAATTTGAAACTTGTACCCTACATAAAACAAATGTTCGCAACACACATCAGCCTTTAAAGGTGGCTAGTGCATTGGTAAGCTCAAATGGCATCACTCAAAAAGCGAATATGCCCCGCTCTGTGGCAAAAGCTATCTTATGCTGATCTTCTAGAGCAATAGACACTTGATTGTAGCCAGAGAACCCATCAAGGAAGTTATATAATTCCTTTCCTGCTACTCTTTCTGACAGATGCTCAGTGATAGGAAGCAGATAACTATATTTGATAGTGGCTACATTAACTTTCTTCAAGTTAATGCAAACTCGCAACTTTCCATTCTTTTTGGGCACCACTACAATGGGGGATACCCATTCAGTATGCTTACTTTCATATACAAATCTTGCTTCTACCAATTGTTGGAGTTTATTGACCTCCAAAGTATAGCTGGAAGTAGGTGGAACCCCCTATGAACAAGTTGACCTTCTCACAAACTTCATCACAGAAAACCAGTCACGCTTCAGAGCTTACTTTTCTCTAATGGCTTAAAATTTTTTAAAACTCTTTTAACCACATATACTAGAGACCAAGAGCTTTCCAGTGAGCCAAAGAACACTCAATTTGGATAAATACACAAGGAGATATGACCTCTGCAAGTTTGAGGTTTAATGGAGACCTTTAGTAGGGGTGAAACCTGAGAACACACACTACTTGCAGAGAGTACTGCTCTCAGGTCAAAACTTCAATGATTATGAAACTTAACAATATAGAATTAGACAGTAAGAGCTTTCAAATGAGCTATCAAACATGTAATTTGGATATATAATGAGGGAGATACAAGCTCTGCAATCTCTGCATACAAAACTACAGTAGCGTAGAGATATACATATGACTCTCTTGGACTTCCCACAAGATCACGACTTCTCTCCTCTTTTTATATCATGGGGAACTAATCTAAAACCTTCCTAATACATCTAAATTCGTGGTAGACACTTGGGTGGTGATTTTACATGACTCAAGTGCTCAAATAAGCAAAGTGTTGATGGGCTTTGAGAACTAGCCACATCGACCTTCCACTAGGACACCACTGCAGCTCCCTTGTGACTCACTAATTTGACTCACCATGTTCTAGAACTCACGTGGTATTTTAGCTATATTTTATGAATAATATGAGCCTTCTTGAAGTATTTAAGACTTCTCAAAGGTATTTACATACTTTTACCCTACATAAAACAAATGTTCGCAACATTCTCCCCCTCAAGTTTCAAAGGGTATTTCCTTCATGCCAAGAATATAGTTGAATCTTTGAAGCTTTGGTCCATCTAAGGATTTGGTGAAGATATCTGCAACTTGATCCTTTGTTCCCACAAAAGAAACTTGTACTTCATTGTTTATGGCCTTCTCTCGAACATAATGATAGTGAACCTCTATATGCTTTGTTCTAGCATGAAAAATAGGATTTGAGGTCATATGAATGCTGCTCAAGTTATCCCCATATATCAGTGGTACATCAACCTGCACATTCAAGTCATGAAACAACTTTTTAAACCACATAACCTCAGTAGTAGCCAATGCTAAACCTCTATACTCAGCCTTTGTAGAGGATAAAGCAACTGTAGGCTGTTTCTCTGAACTGCATGTTAATGTCTTGTTTCCTGCAATTACCACATATCCACTTGTGGATATTCTGTCATCTTTGTTTCCAGCCCAATCTGCATCACTAAAGACTTTAAGAGCTAGATCAGCATCATGACTATAAAATAATCCTTCGTTCACGGTACCTTTCAAATACCTAAGCACTCTTTTCGCTGCATGCATATGAGGTACTCTAGGTTCATGCATAAACTGTGACAATACTCCCACTGCATAGCATATATCAAGTCTAGTTTTTGTTGCATAAATCAAAGATCCTACCATGGATCTATACACATTCATATCATGCAACTCATCACCTTCCTTTGCACTCAACTTTACATTACATTCCATTGGAGTAGAAACAAATTTACATTCCTGCATACCAAACCTTTTCAACATATCACATATATACTTTCTCTGTATCAACCACATATCTTCATCGCTATACAAAATTTCAATCCCAAGAAAGTATCTAAGCAAACCAAGATCTGAAATTTTAAATTCTTTTCCCAAATTACCTTTTATCTCATCAATTGCTTTTGCATCATTCCCTGTAATCAACAAGTCATCCACATAAATGCATACATAGACACACATGCCATCTACATGTTTTACATAAAGTGAAGGATCAACATGACTCGCTGTGTATCCTTGCAGCATAAGATACTTTACCAACCTTGCATTCCATGCCCTTGGTGCCTGCTTAAGACCATACAATGCCTTCTTTAACCTGCATACATGATTAGGACATTTTGCATCCACATAACCATCTGGTTGTGACATATACACTTCTTCATTTAACTCACCATTAAGAAATGCATTCTTTATATCGAGGTGATATATATTCCACCTTTCACTTGCAGCTAAAGCCAACAAAGTTCTCACCGTTGCCATGTTTGCTACTGGACTAAATGTCTCCTCATAGTCCAATCCTTGAGTTTGATTATATCCTTTTGCTACAAGTCTAGCCTTATATCTTGACACACTACCATCACTATTTCTTTTAATCTTAAAAACCCACTTGCAACCAATTACCTTTTGCTTTGGTGTCTTTGGAACTAACTTCCAAGTCTTGTTATCCTGTAGTGCTTCCATTTCTTCTCTCATTGCTTTCTCCCACTTTTCATCTCCTTTTGCGTCATCATAACATGTGGGTTCATTTTCCTGCTCAACTTTTGTCATAAAAGCATAATGAGTATTCATGAAAGATTCATAAGTATACCTTTGAGGTTGCTTACTCACTCTTGAAGTTCTTCTTACCTCCAGTGCAGATGCTCTTCCTTTCTTATTAGGAACCTTTGATGATTCTCCATACTCACATACATCACTAATTTCCTCTCCTTCATCATTAACTTCAACAAGTTTGAGTTTACCTTTACTTTTAACACTTGGAGGTGACTTTTGCCTTAATCTTCCACTGAAAGGTAGCTCTCTTTCTTCATCCAAACCACTTTTCTCATCACTTAAACTTCTTGTGGGCTGAGGTAAGCACTCATCTCCTTCACCTGTATCTTCTTCATCTCCATTTATGACCTGCAAACTTTTCTTATCTACATACCATGAAAGTGATTCATCAAAATTTACATCTCTTGAAACAACCACCTTATTGGTATGAGGATTATAACATTTATATCCTTTTTGAGTATCTGCATAACCAATAAATATACACTTTTCTGATTTCACATCAAGTTTTGATCTCACTTCACTAGGTACATGTACATAACATACACAACCAAATACTTTCAAATGACTTACACTTGGTTTCCTTCCATGCCATACCTCATATGGTGTCAAATGATGAACTCCGGTAGTAGGTACTCTATTCATGATGTACACACTTGTGCTAACAGCTTCAGCCCAAAAATAATTAGGCAAACACATATCATTTATCATGCTTCTAGATGCTTTTGCTATGATTCTATTTCTTCTTTCTGCAACTCCATTTTGTTGTGGAGTATACCTGCATGTAACTTCTCTTTTGATACGTTCATCATACAAAAAATTAGTAAAAGCTTGAGAGAAATACTCTCCCCCTCCATCGGATCTTAGCTTCTTAACATATCTTCCTGTTTGCTTCTCGACAAATGATTTAAAATTTTTGAAACAATCAAAGACTTCACTCTTATGTTTAATGAAATACACAAATGTCATTCTACTATGATCATCAATGAATGATACATAGTACTTATTACCAGCCAACGATGCCTCTTTAGTAGGACCCCATACGTCCGTGTGTATAAGGTCTAGCAATCCACTGCTTACATAGCTTGAATGCTTGAAAGGTTGTCTACTCTGCTTACCCATTTGACATGCTTCACAAAGATGCACCATATATTGCTTAGTAAGATCAGGTAATCCTTCAACAATTCTCTTTTTCGATAGCTCCTTTAACCTGTGTACAGTCATGTGTCCAATCCTTTTGTGCCATAGATCAAGCTCTGCTATTCGATTCATACCATAAGAGAAATAGTTCGTATGATTTGGATTTACCTTGAATGTAAACAATCTACCTTGTTTTTTACCTTAGGCAATCAACCTCCTTTGCTTTGGATCCTCAATGAAGCAACCTGCATGATTAAATCTCACTTGTAGACCTTTTTCTACCATTTGACCAACCGGCATCAAATTCTTAGTGATCGTTGGCACATAAAGTACATCCTTCAAGCAATTTGTCTTGCTCTTATCCTGCATAACAACATCTCCAACCTACATAATCTTATGTTTTGTATCATCTCCTGTTTCAACATGACCTTTAGATGATGGATTATGCATATTTGAAAACCATGAAGCATCATGAGACATGTGATTAGAACAGCCACTATCTACATACCATACATCGCTATTGCAATTCATCTTAGTTTCAACATTCATCATAAGAAGAGAATCATAATCATCACTTTTACCTTCAACTGCATAATTTCCTTGTTGTTTACCTCTTCTTGAATAGCCTCCTCTTCGATTACCACCTTGATTATTTTCATTTTGATAACAATCTTTGGCATAGTGTCCATACCTTCCACATATATAGCAATTGTTCTTATCTTCACTCCTTTGTCTTTGATTGTAGTTGTAGTAGCCTCTCGTACCTCTAGCACTTGATCTTCATCTTCCTCTTGTGTTGAAGAAGCCACTTGAAGTCCCTTGATCATCCCTTCTTCCTCGACCTCTATTTGAACCTCTTCTACCTCTGTTTCCACCTCTTGATGATCCTACATAAAGAGCTTGTCCTTGAGATCCTTTTTGATTTGAAGTAGAGCCATTTAGATTCATCTCCTCCGTGACCATAAGAGCTACAAGCTGATCAAAGTCTGGTAATTCTTCTCTAACATAAACTGAAGTAATGAATGGTTTCCATCTCTCATCATCTTTGAGTCCGTTGAGAGTATGTGCAACCAAGTCGTCGTCCTCCACATGAGCTTGAATTGATCCTAGTTGATCAACAATCTCTTTAACTTTCAACAAGTAATCATTGACCGATATCCTTGTATCTTTCTTTATGTTATTCAACTCATTTTTGAGTTGAATCTTACTTGCTCTTGTACCTGTAGCATACAACCTTTCCAATGCAAGCCAAACATCTCTACTTGTGTCTAGATCTTGTATGTGTCCTACCATTGAATCTTGAATATTTTGTGATAAAATGAATATAACCCTTTTGTCTCTTTCATTCCAAAGTCTAAACTCCCTCAATTGTTGCTGATTTGGGTCCTCTGGTAATGTGGGTTTGATATCTCTGCCGTCAATCAAACCATACAAGCCTCTACCTTGCAAGTATGCGATGATTCTAAACTTCCATGCTTGATAATTGGTCTTATCAAGCTTCTCTATTTGTGCATGTTGGCCTCCCATAATACAAATGCTAAGCTTCCTCCTTTAAGCCTTCTTTCCAATGTGTGTGATGAGAAGAAATATAATATTTACCTTGTAAATGAGGTATGTGCACCTTTCTTTGCTTGGATGTTGCTTGAGATGCCTCCTTGCGATCTTCTTCTACCTTTGTGTAGTGTTGATGATGAACTGCTTCTTTGATAGCTTCAAATTCTTCATCAAGGTATGATAACCTTCTCCAAACCTCCAAGTACTTGCTCTGATACCAATGTTGGAGTTTATTGATCTCCAAAGTACAGCTAGAAGTAGGTGAAACCCAACAGGACCTAGATGACTTTTTCACAAACTTGTATGCACAAACGAGTTTTCGTGCAGAGAAAACTGCTCTTTACTCACTTAGAATTTTCAAAAACTATTTCACACACATAAACTAGACTCTAAGAGCTTTCCAACAAGCTATAGAACACCTCAAATGGATAAATACAGAATGAGCTATGACCTCTGCAATATGCAGCTTTAATGGAGACCTTGAAACAGAGATGAACCCGAGGACACATATCACTTGCAGAGACTACTGCTCTTAACTCACAACTCCAATGAATCTTAAACTTTCCAGCATACATGTAGACTTTGAGAGCTTTCTAACAAGCCAAAGAATACATGATTTGGATACATACACAATGCGATATCACCTCTGCAAGTTTGAGGTTTAATGGAGACCTTCAGCAGGGGGTAAAACTAGAGAACACACACTACATGCAGAGAGTACTGCTCTCAGCTCACAAATCCAATGATTATGACAATTTACAGAAAGAAAGTAGATAGTAAGAGCTTTCCAATGAGCTATCAAACATGTAATTTTGATATATAATGAGGGAGATACAAGGTCTTCAATCTCTGCATACAAAACTACAGCAGTATAGAGATACACATATGACTCTCTTGGACATCCCACAAGATCACGACTTTTCTCATCTTTTTATAGCATGGGAAACTAATCTAAAACCTTGTTAATACATCTAAATTCCTGGTGGACACTTGGGTGGAGGTATTACATGACTCAAGTGCTCAAATAAGCAAAGTATTGATGGACTTTGAGAACTAGCTACATCCACCTTCCACTAGGACACCACTGCAGCTCCCTTGTGACTCACTAATTTGACTCACCATGTTCTAGAAATCACGTGGTATTTTGGCTATATTTTATGAATAATATGAGCCTTCTTGAAGTATTTGAAGACTTCCCAAAGGTATTTACATAATTTGAAACTTGTACCCTACATAAAACAAATGTTCGCAACACACATTAGCCTTTAAAGGTGGCTAGTGCATTGGTAAGCTCAAATGGCATCACTCAAAAAGGGAATATGCCCCGCTCTGTGGCAAAAGCTATCTTATGCTGATCTTCTAGAGCAATAGACACTTGATTGTAGCCAGAGAACCCATCAAGGAAGTTATATAATTCCTTTCCTGCTACTCTTTCTGACGGATGCTCAGTGATAGGAAGCAGATAACTATATTTGATAGTGGCTACATTAACTTTCTTCAAGTTAATGCAAACTCGCAACTTTCCATTCTTTTTGGGCACCACTACAATGGGGGATACCCATTCAGTATGCTTACTCTCATATACAAATCTTGCTTCTACCAATTGTTGGAGTTTATTGACCTCCAAAGTATAGTTGGAAGTAGGTGGAACCCCCTATGAACAAGTTGACCTTCTCACAAACTTCATCACAGAAAACCAGTCATGCTTGCAGAGCTTACTTTTCTCTAATGGCTTAAAAATTTTTAAAACTCTTTAAACCACATATACTAGAGACCAAGAGCTTTCCAGTGAGCCAAAGAACACTCAATTTGGATAAATACACAAGGAGATATGACCTCTGCAAGTTTGAGGTTTAATGGAGACCTTCAGTAGGGGTGAAACCTGAGAACACACACTACTTGCAGAGAGTACTACTCTCAGGTCAAAACTTCAATGATTATGAAACTTAACAATATAGAATTAGACAGTAAGAGCTTTCAAATGAGCTATCAAACATGTAATTTGGATATATAATGAGGGAGATACAAGCTCTGCAATCTCTGCATACAAAACTACAGTAGCGTAGAGATATACATATGACTCTCTTGGACTTCCCACAAGATCACGACTTCTCTCCTCTTTTTATATCATGGGGAACTAATCTAAAACCTTCCTAATACATCTAAATTCGTGGTAGACACTTGGGTGGTGATTTTACATGACTCAAGTGCTCAAATAAGCAAAGTGTTGATGGGCTTTGAGAACTAGCCACATCGACCTTCCACTAGGACACCACTGCAGCTCCCTTGTGACTCACTAATTTGACTCACCATGTTCTAGAACTCACGTGGTATTTTAGCTATATTTTATGAATAATATGAGCCTTCTTGAAGTATTTAAGACTTCTCAAAGGTATTTACATACTTTTACCCTACATAAAACAAATGTTCGCAACATTCTCCCCCTCAAGTTTCAAAGGGTATTTCCTTCATGCCAAGAATATAGTTGAATCTTTGAAGCTTTGGTCCATCTAAGGATTTGGTGAAGATATCTGTAACTTGATCCTTTGTTCCCACAAAAGAAACTTGTACTTCATTGTTTATGGCCTTCTCTCGAACATAATGATAGTGAACCTCTATATGCTTTGTTCTAGCATGAAAAATAGGATTTGAGGTCATATGAATGCTGCTCAAGTTATCCCCATATATCAGTGGTACATCAACCTGCACATTCAAGTCATGAAACAACTTTTTAAACCACATAACCTCAGTAGTAGCCAATGCTAAACCTCTATACTCAGCCTCTGTAGAGGATAAAGCAATTGTAGGCTGTTTCTCTGAACTGCATGTTAATGTCTTGTTTCCTGCAATTACCACATATCCACTTGTGGATATTCTGTCATCTTTGTTTCCAGCCCAATCTGCATCACTAAAGACTTTAAGAGTTAGATCAGCATCATGACTATAAAATAATCCTTCGTTCATGGTACCTTTCAAATACCTAAGCACTCTTTTCGCTGCATGCATATGAGGTACTCTAGGTTCATGCATAAACTGTGACAATACTGCCACTGCATAGCATATATCAAGTCTAGTTTTTGTTGCATAAATCAAAGATCCTACCATGGATCTATACACATTCATATCATGCAACTCATCACCTTCCTTTGCACTCAACTTTACATTAAGTTCCATTGGAGTAGAAACAAATTTACATTCCTGCATACCAAACCTTTTCAACATATCACATATATACTTTCTCTGTATCAACCACATATCTTCATCGCTATACAAAATTTCAATCCCAAGAAAGTATCTAAGCAAACCAAGATCTGAAATTTTAAATTCTTTTCCCAAATTACCTTTTATCTCATCAATTGCTTTTGCATCATTCCCTGTAATCAACAAGTCATCCACATAAATGCATACATAGACACACATGCCATCTACATGTTTTACATAAAGTGAAGGATCAACATGACTCACTGTGTATCCTTGCAGCATAAGATACTTTACCAACCTTGCATTCCATGCCCTTGGTGCCTGCTTAAGACCATACAATGCCTTCTTTAACCTGCATACATGATTAGGACATTTTGCATCCACATAACCATCTGGTTGTGACATATACACTTCTTCATTTAACTCACCATTAAGAAATGCATTCTTTATATCGAGTTGATATATATTCCACCTTTCACTTGCAGCTAAAGCCAACAAAGTTCTCATCGTTGCCATGTTTGCTACTGGACTAAATGTCTCCTCATAGTCCAATCCTTGAGTTTGATTATATCCTTTTGCTACAAGTCTAGCCTTATATCTTGACACACTACCATCACTATTTCTTTTAATATTAAAAACCCACTTGCAACCAATTACCTTTTGCTTTGGTGTCTTTGGAACTAACTTCCAAGTCTTGTTATCCTGTAGTGCTTCCATTTCTTCTCTCATTGCTTTCTCCCACTTTTCATCTCCTTTTGCGTCATCATAACATGTGGGTTCATTTTCCTGCTCAACTTTTGTCATAAAAGCATAATGAGTATTCATGAAAGATTCATAAGTATACCTTTGAGGTTGCTTACTCTTGAAGTTCTTCTTACCTCCAATGCAGATGCTCTTCCTTTCTTATTAGGAACCTTTGATGATTCTCCATACTCACATACATCACTAATTTCCTCTCCTTCATCATTAACTTCAACAAGTTTGAGTTTACCTTTACTTTTAACACTTGGAGGTGACTTTTGCCTTAATCTTCCACTGAAAGGTAGCTCTCTTTCTTCATCCAAACCACTTTTCTCATCACTTAAACTTCTTGTGGGCTGAGGTAAGCACTCATCTCCTTCACCTGTATCTTCTTCATCTCCATTTATGACCTGCAAACTTTTCTTATCTACATACCATGAAAGTGATTCATCAAAATTTACATCTCTTGAAACAACCACCTTATTGGTATGAGGATTATAACATTTATATCCTCTTTGAGTATCTGCATAACCAATAAATATACACTTTTCTGATTTCACATCAAGTTTTGATCTCACTTCACTAGGTACATGTACATAACATACACAACCAAATACTTTCAAATGACTTACACTTGGTTTCCTTCCATGCCATACCTCATATGGTGTCAAATGATGAACTCCAGTAGTAGGTACTCTATTCATGATGTACACACTTGTGCTAACAGCTTCAGCCCAAAAATAATTAGGCAAACACATATCATTTATCATGCTTCTAGATGCTTTTGCTATGATTCTATTTCTTCTTTCTCCAACTCCATTTTATTGTGGAGTATACCTGCATGTAACTTCTCTTTTGATACCTTCATCATACAAAAAATCAGTAAAAGCTTGAGAGAAATACTCTCCCCCTCCATCGGATCTTAGCTTCTTAACATATCTTCCTGTTTGCTTCTCGACAAATGATTTAAAATTTTTGAAACAATCAAAGACTTCACTCTTATGTTTAATGAAATACACAAATGTCATTCTACTATGATCATCAATGAATGATACATAGTACTTATTACCAGCCAAGGATGCCATTTTAGTAGGACCCCATACGTCCGTGTGTATAAGGTCTAGCAATCCACTGCTTACATAGCTTGAATGCTTGAAAGGCTGTCTACTCTGCTTACCCATTTGACATGCTTCACAAAGATGCACCATATGTTGCTTAGTAAGATCAGGTAATCCTTCAACAATTCTCTTTTTCGATAGCTCCTTTAACCTGTGTACAGTCATGTGTCCAATCCTTTTGTTCCATAGATCAAGCTCTGCTATTCGATTCATACCATAAGAGAAATAGTTCGTATGATTATGATTTACCTTGAATGTAAACAATCTACCTTGTTTTTGACCTTAGGCAATCAACCTCCTTTGCTTTGGATCCTCAATGAAGCAACCTGCATGATTAAATCTCACTTGTAGACCTTTTTCTACCATTTGACCAACCGGCATCAAATTCTTAGTGATCGTTGGCACATAAAGTACATCCTTCAAGCGATTTGTCTTGCTCTTATCCTGCATAACAACATCTCCAACCTACATAATCTTATGTGTTGTATCATCTCCTGTTTCAACATGACCTTTACATGATGGATTATGCATATTTGAAAACCATGAAGCATCATGAGACATGTGATTAGAACAGCCACTATCTACATACCATACATCGCTATTGCAATTCATCTTAGTTTCAACATTCATCATAAGAAGAGAATCATAATCATCACTTTTACCTTCAACTGCATAATTTCCTTGTTGTTTACCTCTTCTTGAATAGCCTCCTCTTCGATTACCACCTTGATTATTTTCATTTTGATAACAATCTTTGGCATAGTGTCCATACCTTCCACATATATAGCAATAGTTCTTATCTTCACTCCTTTGTCTTTGATTGTAGTTGTAGTAGCCTCTCGTACCTCTAGCACTTGATCTTCATCTTCCTCTTGTGTTGAAGAAGCCACTTGAAGTCCCTTGATCATCGCTCCTTCTTCCTCGACCTCTATTTGAACCTCTTCTACCTCTGTTTCCACCTCTTGATGATCCTACATAAAGAGCTTGTCCTTGAGATCCTTTTTGATTTGAAGTAGAGCCATTTAGATTCATCTCCTCCGTGACCATAAGAGCTACAAGCTGATCAAAGTCTGGTAATTCTTCTCTAACATAAACTGAAGTAATGAATGGTTTCCATCTCTCATCATCTTTGAGTCCGTTGAGAGTATGTGCAACCAAGTCGTCGTCCTCCACATGAGCTTGAATTGATCCTAGTTGATCTGCAATCTCTTTAACTTTCAACAAGTAATCATTGACCGATATCCTTGTATCTTTCTTTATGTTATTCAACTCATTTTTGAGTTGAATCTTACTTGCTCTTGTACCTGTAGCATACAACCTTTCCAATGCAAGCCAAACATCTCTACTTGTGTCTAGATCTTGTATGTGTCCTACCATTGAATCTTGAATATTTTGTGATAAAATGAATATAACCCTTTTGTCTCTTTCATTCCAAAGTCTAAACTCCCTCAATTGTTGCTGATTTGGGTCCTCTGGTAATGTGGGTTTGATATCTGTGCCGTCAATCAAACCATACAAGCCTCTACCTTGCAAGTATGCGATGATTCTAAACTTCCATGCTTGATAATTGGTCTTATCAAGCTTCTCTATTTGTGCATGTTGGCCTCCCATAATACAAATGCTAAGCTTCCTCCTTTAAGCCTTCTTTCCAATGTGTGTGATGAGAAGAAATATAATATTTACCTTGTAAATGAGGTATGTGCACCTTTCTTTGCTTGGATGTTGCTTGAGATGCCTCCTTGCGATCTTCTTCTACCTTTGTGTAGTGTTGATGATGAACTGCTTCTTTGATAGCTTCAAATTCTTCATCAAGGTATGATAACCTTCTCCAACCCTCCAAGTACTTGCTCTGATACCAATGTTGGAGTTTATTGATCTCCAAAGTACAGCTAGAAGTAGGTGAAACCCAACAGGACCTAGATGACTTTTTCACAAACTTGTATGCACAAACTAGTTTTCGTGCAGAGAAAACTGCTCTTTACTCACTTAGAATTTTCAAAAACTATTTCACACACATAAACTAGACTCTAAGAGCTTTCCAACAAGCTATAGAACACCTCAAATGGATAAATACACAATGAGCTATGACCTCTGCAATATGTAGCTTTAATGGAGACCTTGAAACAGAGATGAACCCGAGGACACATATCACTTGCAGAGACTACTGCTCTTAACTCACAACTCCAATGAATCTTAAACTTTCCAGCATACATGTAGACTTTGAGAGCTTTCTAACAAGCCAAAGAATACATGATTTGGATACATACACAATGCGATATCACCTCTGCAAGTTTGAGGTTTAATGGAGACCTTCAGCAGGGGGTAAAACCAGAGAACACACACTACATGCAGAGAGTACTGCTCTCAGCTCACAAATCGAATGATTATGAAATTTTACAGGATGAAAGTAGATAGTAAGAGCTTTCCAATGAGCTATCAAACATGTAATCTTGATATATAATGAGGGAGATACAAGGTCTTCAATCTCTGCATACAAAACTACAGCAGTATAGAGATACACATATGACTCTCTTGGACATCCCACAAGATCACGACTTTTCTCCTCTTTTTATAGCATGGGAAACTAATCTAAAACCTTGTTAATACATCTAAATTCGTGGTGGACACTTGGGTGGAGGTATTACATGACTCAAGTGCTCAAATAAGCAAAGTATTGATGGACTTTGAGAACTAGCTACATCGACCTTCCACTAGGACACCACTGAAGCTCCCTTGTGACTCACTAATTTGACTCACCATGTTCTAGAAATCACGTGGTATTTTGGCTATATTTTATGAATAATATGAGCCTTCTTGAAGTATTTGAAGACTTCCCAAAGGTATTTACATAATTTGAAACTTGTACCCTACATAAAACAAATGTTCGCAACACACATCAGCCTTTAAAGGTGGCTAGTGCATTGGTAAGCTCAAATGGCATCACTCAAAAAGCGAATATGCCCCGCTCTGTGGCAAAAGCTATCTTATGCTGATCTTCTAGAGCAATAGACACTTGATTGTAGCCAGAGAACCCATCAAGGAAGTTATATAATTCCTTTCCTGCTACTCTTTCTGACAGATGCTCAGTGATAGGAAGCAGATAACTATATTTGATAGTGGCTACATTAACTTTCTTCAAGTTAATGCAAACTCGTAACTTTCCATTCTTTTTGGGCACCACTACAATGGGGGATACCCATTCAGTATGCTTACTCTCATATACAAATCTTGCTTCTACCAATTGTTGGAGTTTATTGACCTCCAAAGTATAGCTGGAAGTAGGTGGAACCCCCTAGGAACAAGTTGACCTTCTCACAAACTTCATCACAGAAAACCAGTCATGCTTGCAGAGCTTACTTTTCTCTAATGGCTTAAAATTTTTTAAAACTCTTTTAACCACATATACTAGAGACCAAGAGCTTTCCAGTGAGCCAAAGAACACTAAATTTGGATAAATACACAAGCAGATATGACCTCTGCAAGTTTGAGGTTTAATGGAGACCTTCAGTAGGGGTGAAACCTGAGAACACACACTACTTGCAGAGAGTACTGCTCTCAGGTCAAAACTTCAATGATTATGAAACTTTACAATATAGAATTAGACAGTAAGAGCTTTCAAATGAGCTATCAAACATGTAATTTGGATATATAATGAGGGAGATACCAGCTCTGCAATCTCTGCATACAAAACTACAGTAGTGTAGAGATATACATATGACTCTCTTGGACTTCCCACAAGATCACGACTTCTCTCCTCTTTTTATATCATGGGGAACTAATCTAAAACCTTCCTAATACATCTAAATTTGTGGTAGACACTTGGGTGGTGATTTTACATGACTCAAGTGCTCAAATAAGCAAAGTGTTGATGGGCTTTGAGAACTAGCCACATCGACCTTCCACTAGGACACCACTGCAGCTCCCTTGTGACTCACTAATTTGACTCACCATGTTCTAGAACTCACGTGGTATTTTAGCTATATTTTATGAATAATATGAGCCTTCTTGAAGTATTTAAGACTTCTCAAAGGTATTTACATACTTTTACCCTACATAAAACAAATGTTCGCAACATTCTCCCCCTCAAGTTTCAAAGGGTATTTCCTTCATGCCAAGAATATAGTTGAATCTTTGAAGCTTTGGTCCATCTAAGGATTTGGTGAAGATATCTGCAACTTGATCCTTTGTTCCCACAAAAGAAACTTGTACTTCATTGTTTATGGCCTTCTCTCGAACATAATGATAGTGAACCTCTATATGCTTTGTTCTAGCATGAAAAATAGGATTTGAGGTCATATGAATGCTGCTCAAGTTATCCCCATATATCAGTGGTACATCAACCTGCACATTCAAGTCATGAAACAACTTTTTAAACCACATAACCTCAGTAGTAGCCAATGCTAAACCTCTATACTCAGCCTTTGTAGAGGATAAAGCAACTGTAGGCTGTTTCTCTGAACTGCATGTTAATGTCTTGTTTCCTGCAATTACCACATATCCACTTGTGGATATTCTGTCATCTTTGTTTCCAGCCCAATCTGCATCACTAAAGACTTTAAGAGTTAGATCAACATCATGACTATAAAATAATCCTTCGTTCATGGTACCTTTCAAATACCTAAGCACTCTTTTCGCTGCATGCATATGAGGTACTCTAGGTTCATGCATAAACTGTGACAATACTCCCACTGCATAGCATATATCAAGTCTAGTTTTTGTTGCATAAATCAAAGATCCTACCATGGATTTATACACATTCATATCATGCAACTCATCACCTTCCTTTGCACTCAACTTTACATTACATTCCATTGGAGTAGAAACAAATTTACATTCCTGCATACCAAACCTTTTCAACATATCACATATATACTTTCTCTGTATCAACCACATACCTTCATCGCTATACAAAATTTCAATCCCAAGAAAGTATCTAAGCAAACCAAGATCTGAAATTTTAAATTCTTTTCCCAAATTACCTTTTATCTCATCAATTGCTTTTGCATCATTCCCTGTAATCAACAAGTCATCCACATAAATGCATACATAGACACACATGCCATCTACATGTTTTACATAAAGTGAAGGATCAACATGACTCGCTGTGTATCCTTGCAGCATAAGATACTTTACCAACCTTGCATTCCATGCCCTTGGTGCCTGCTTAAGACCATACAATGCCTTCTTTAACCTGCATACATGATTAGGACATTTTGCATCCACATAACCATCTGGTTGTGACATATACACTTCTTCATTTAACTCACCATTAAGAAATGCATTCTTTATATCGAGGTGATATATATTCCACCTTTCACTTGCAGCTAAAGCCAACAAAGTTCTCACCGTTGCCATGTTTGCTACTGGGCTAAATGTCTCCTCATAGTCCAATCCTTGAGTTTGATTATATCCTTTTGCTACAAGTCTAGCCTTATATCTTGACACACTACCATCACTATTTCTTTTAATCTTAAAAACCCACTTGCAACCAATTACCTTTTGCTTTGGTGTCTTTGGAACTAACTTCCAAGTCTTGTTATCCTATAGTGCTTCCATTTCTTCTCTCATTGCTTTCTCCCACTTTTCATCTCCTTTTGCGTCATCATAACATGTGGGTTCATTTTCCTGCTCAACTTTTGTCATAAAAGCATAATGAGTATTCATGAAAGTTTCATAAGTATACCTTTGAGGTTGCTTACTCACTCTTGAAGTTCTTCTTACCTCCAATGCAGATGCTCTTCCTTTCTTATTAGGAACCTTTGATGATTCTCCATACTCACATACATCACTAATTTCCTCTCCTTCATCATTAACTTCAACAAGTTTGAGTTTACCTTTACTTTTAACACTTGGAGGTGACTTTTGCCTTAATCTTCCACTGAAAGGTAGCTCTCTTTCTTCATCCAAACCACTTTTCTCATCACTTAAACTTTTTGTGGGCTGAGGTAAGCACTCATCTCCTTCACCTGTATCTTCTTCATCTCCATTTATGACCTGCAAACTTTTCTTTTCTACAAACCATGAAAGTGATTCATCAAAATTTACATCTCTTGAAACAACCACCTTATTGGTATGAGGATTATAACATTTATATCCTCTTTGAGTATCTGCATAACCAATAAATATACACTTTTCTGATTTCACATCAAGTTTTGATCTCACTTCACTACGTACATGTACATAACATACACAACCAAATACTTTCAAATGACTTACACTTGGTTTCCTTCCATGCCATACCTCATATGGTGTCAAATGATGAACTCCAGTAGTAGGTACTCTATTCATGATGTACACACTTGTGCTAACAGCTTCAGCCCAAAAATAATTAGGCAAACACATATCATTTATCATGCTTCTAGATGCTTTTGCTATGATTCTGTTTCTTCTTTCTGCAACTCCATTCTGTTGTGGAGTATACCTGCATGTAACTTCTCTTTTGATACCTTCATCATACAAAAAATCAGTAAAAGCTTGAGAGAAATACTCTTCCCCTCCATCGGATCTTAGCTTCTTAACATATCTTCCTGTTTGCTTCTCGACAAATGATTTAGAATTTTTGAAACAATCAAAGACTTCACTCTTATGTTTAATGAAATACACAAATGTCATTCTACTATGATCATCAATGAATAATACATAGTACTTATTACCAGCCAAGGATGCCTCTTTAGTAGGACCCCATACGTCCGTGTGTATAAGGTCTAGCAATCCACTGCTTACATAGCTTGAATGCTTGAAAGGCTGTCTACTCTGCTTACCCATTTGACATGCTTCACAAAGATGCACCATATGTTGCTTAGTAAGATCAGGTAATCCTTCAACAATTCTCTTCTTCGATAGCTCCTTTAACCTGTGTACGTTCATGTGTCCAATCCTTTTGTGCCATAGATCAAGCTCTGCTATTCGATTCATACCATAAGAGAAATAGTTTGTATGATTTGGATTTACCTTGAATGTAAACAATCTACCTTGTTTCTTACCTCTAGCAATTAACCTCCTTTGCTTTGGATCCTCAATGAAGCAACCTGCATGATTAAATCTTATTTGCAAACCTTCTTCTACCATTTGACCAACTGACATCAAATTCTTAGTGATCGTTGGCACATAAAGTACATCCTTCAAGCAATTTGTCTTGCTCTTATCCTGCATAACAACATCTCCAACCTGCATAATCTTATGTGTTGTATCATCTCCTATTTCAACATGACCTTTACATGAAGGATTATGCATATTAGAAAACCATGAAGCATCATGTGACATATGGTTAGAGCAACCACTATGTAAATACCATACTTTCCTCAAGGACAAGCTCTTTATGTAGGATCATCAAGAGGTGGAAACAGAGGTAGAAGAGGTTCAAATAGAGGTCGAGGAAGAAGGAGTGATGATCAAGGGACTTCAAGTGGCTTCTTCAACACAAGAAGAAGAGGAAGATCAAACGCTAGAGGTACGAGAGGCTACTACAATCAAAGACAAAGGAGTGAAGATAACAACAATTGCTATATATGTGGAAGGTATGGACACTATGCCAAAGATTGTTATCAAAATGAAAATAATCAAGGTGGTAATCGAAGAGGAGGCTATTCAAGAAGAGGTAAACAACAAGGAAATTATGCAGTTGAAGGTAAAAGTGATGATTATGATTCTCTTCTTATGATGAATGTAGAAACTAAGATGAATAGATCATTGCAAAGCCTCTATACTCCCTAATAATCAACTTTGAGTGGTAAGAAGAATGTGAAAACTCCCCCTAGACTTTGTCATCCTTGACAAAGCTAAGATAGGAGAATCATACGTTGTTGAACTGGTCCAAGTTTGAGTCTTCAAGTCTGGAATTCTTCAATATTCAAATTTGCAAGTCTTCAAGTCTTCAGGCCTTCAATGCTGAGCGACACAATCCCCTTGGGGGGAAATCAACCGAGCTTCCATCCCACTAAGCACTCCTATGTAGGACTGATAGAGCCTTCCTAGGGAGCTCCCAAACCTGAAATTAAAACACACACAATAAGTAGAGTGGATTTGAAAAGATGTAGCTAGTAAACTCTTATTCCAATTTTATTTTCCACTTCGAGGAGCATCAATTCCTACAAGATGGGCTCTTCTAAAGAGAAGTCTTTATGAAGTATCTCAAAAGACATAGAGCCATATAGCATTTTCATATTGCTCATAGACTAACCATTATCACATAGTCCACCACAAGTGCATGTGTGACATATTGGAGAGTAAAACATAATTGTGATATCGTTCCTTTGGTGCCTTATGCAAGTAATCAATCATGTTTGCATCATTCTTCATTGTGTGTATGTATTGTGTTTCCTTCAACAAAAGTGGGTAGAGAACAATCATTTAGAGTGATGCATCATGAAATCACACAATTATGCCTCAAGCAACCAAGGATCAAAATAGCTACCTTTTCAATGTGTAGTTGGAGTTTTAGACTCCACCCCTCTCATGCAAACTCAACCAATATCAGTACATCAATTCTTCCAACATGTCTAGGAGTGCATCCCCTGTGTCTACTAGAATTCCAAAGTTCAAAAAGCATGTTCAATGTGTCCTATAGGGTCAATCGTGCAACAAGAGTCATCATCATGGACATTATCTAATGCGTGCCTCCAATAAAACAAGATGGTAAGTTCAATCATCAATCATGGGGTTAATGTAATGCACTTTAGGATGTCTACAGGTAGGAGCAATCACACATCAACCTTATGATACCACTAGTTTTTGTTGTACAAGTGATCACATGCAACCAACACAGAACATGTAGAGGAAGAAAACAAGCAATTTATCCACTTCCAATGATTATGACAATAGCGTGCTATAGAAACTTCCCAAGACCAAGAATCACCATCATCCTTCTTGCAAGCCTGTAACACATAGAGTCAAGACGAATTGAGTACAAAATTAGCAATTGAAGATAAAGGTCACATCTAAAATATCATCAAAGAAGATTTCAACAACCCCAAAAGCTCTTTTCAACATTTTAATAGCCATAATGGACACCTTCCCCAAGGAGAAGAGTCACAAATACTTTAGTCTCCTACATTCCTACAAACTTTCCATCAAGCAAGAAGATCATATATATGATAGATGCATAGATATGAGGTGCCTAAAGGATGCAACAATCCTCCAAACCATCATGTGTATCTCTCCTTGGTGGCACATTTCCTAGAAATGACAAGATCCATGGACATAATACCCCTAGTTAGGCCAACTAGAAAACCAAGAGTCCACAACCTTCAAAGGACCTCAAGGGAGTGTGGTGCATGCTTCTTAAAGAACGCCCACCGAGCACAACAACAAGAGATCAAAAGAAACATATTTAAAAAACATGAATACCACTCAAGGAGATCAAGCATCAAAAGAGCATGGGATGGAAGTGGACCAAAGGGAATCACCCTCAAGTCCAAGGTGCCAAGGGTGGCCTTACAACACCACCTTCAACACTTGTGCCCCATAGCCTTACACCACTATGGACACAATATGACATCCCAAGGTTGATGGTGATCTCCAAAAGTAGAAACTTGAACCCTCCAAACCATGAAGTGCCATGCATAGATTCAAGATTCTTGGACACAATCCCAACCTATGGTTAATCACAAAAAACCAATAATAAATTTTCGTTTAGGTAGAAGCTCCAAGGGATTCCAAACCTATGAAGACCTTTCGATCATAATCAAGAAATACATTTAATTCATAACCCTACAACAAGCATACATCACATTCTAGCTTTGGTAGCCCAAGAGAAAAGGCATTAAGTTCATGAAGAGTGACCATATTGGTGACTTTGAATTGAATAGCACCAAGTTCATCTACATGGGAAGTCACCACAAGACAACCTTCCAAGATCCATAGTCAAAACTTGTTAAGCTTCAAGTGGATAATAAACCATCAGATCTCTTTAGCCTTACCAATCTCAATGATCATGCAAAGATTGCCAAGTCTGGCAGCAAATTTTACACCGCATGCATGTGTGACAAGTAGAATGAAGGATGAGTGTGTGGTATGGTTCCTTAGGCCTCATGCAAGTATTACAAACCATATTTCCTTTATTCTTTAATGTTTGTTATGTGTACCTTTATGCATAAGAGTGACTTGAACAGCCACCGGAGTTGATGCAATGCGAGCCTCTCTTAGTTTATTTTTAAACCTGTAGAACTCAAGGTGCAGAGGTGTTGAGTCCTAAAGGGTGGGAAACACACACGAACATCACCATCGATGGTAAAAGTATATTATAAAGATCAAACGTTTATTCTTTGATAGACCTATGATGATTTTCGAAAGCGTGCATCACAAATGGATGTTTCAACATGCTATCAGGGATCATAATCATAGTGAGAAAATATCATAATTTCTTGTATAACACCTAAATCCAAGTGATGAAAGGATGTTCTCCCCGGCAACGGTACCAAATTTGTTGTTGTACTATGCCCGTGGGAAGCTTAGACCCACACCACCTTGCATGGAAGCAAGAAGGAAGGCTCAAGAATGACTCTCCTTTCATCCACCCCAACCTCCAACATGTTCAAGCCATTGGCCATCAGCCCACAGCTATGCCACATGCTTGAAAACATGGAGAGAAGGGAGTCAAGGATCCTAGTCACATATGTAAAATACAAGAAAGTTGCAACATTCTACCTACACACATAGGAAATACAAGCATGCACACACACCTCACTCTCTCACACTCTAAGATTAAATACACATATGCACAAAGCCTTAAGAGAAAAGAGAGTTCTTCCATTCAAAAGATATTTACATGAGAGCATGTGGAACCTAAAGCTCCTTCCTTACAAAAATGAGCCTCTATATATAGGCTAAGCACAATTCCCCATGTGCCCCTTTTTACTAGTCAAAAGGGAGCACATGCTCATATCTTTCTAAATCTTGCAAAATATTCCTTCTAACAACCCACTCCAAGAGAAATAAAGGTGTGGGAATTCTTCTACATGGGATTTCCATATGTGTGCAAAAAGGTAATTTATTTAGGAGGTTTCATGGCCATATATTAAAAAGGGCTTAGGAGAGTGTTCACATGGGCAAAACTCCAAAATACAAGAAAAGGTATTTCTATGAATAGTAGAGGGTGCCTTTACATAAGAGAAATGGTGAGCAACCCTCATAATCCAACAGGTGTGTACTAGCTCAAACCTACTGGTGAAGGTAATATGGATCTTTCAATTGCCTATGCCACTAGACAATTGAATGCAGCTAAACGAAATTATACTACTACTAAAAGAGAAGGTTTAGGCATGATATATGCGATCAAGAAGTTTAGAAATTATTTGCTTGCAAATAAGTTTAAATTTCTTACAGACCATCAAGTGTTACTCTATCTATTGAACAAACCCTGCAATACAGGCAGATTAGTAAGATGGTTCCTCTTACTAATGGAATATGGCTTTGAAGTAATGGTTAGGAAAGGCAAGTCTCACCTTAGGGCGGATCACCTTTCTAGGCTAACTTCAAGGGAGTCCCCACAGGGAGTATCAGACGAACTTCTTGATGCTTACTTGTTCAATCTAGAAGTAGTGCCTGAATGGGCGAAAGCTATAGTACCTATTTTCACCTTTGGACCTAATCATCCTGTAGTAAGAACTAAAGACAAGGAAGTAGTTAGATCTAAAAATACCATATAATGGCAGGTAGCATGTATAAGCACACCAACCAAGGCATACTGGCTTATTGTGTAGATGAGGATGAGCATGCAAAATGGTTGCAATTAGCACACGTAAGTGCATTACATCAACACCATCTGATACATAGAACCCTACTGACCCTACAAAGGGTAGGTGTGTATTGGCCAACTATGGAATCAGATGTCCATAAGTTGTGCAAGGAATGCCCAGTTTGTTGTATTAGCCCACCTATGGAGCATGCTACAATGTACAGTATCTCTAATACCATATTGGAGTGAATCACTAGTAGCCTTTCTGAGGAGGAAAACATTCCCTCAAGAAATGACCCTGGTGAAACAAAGGAGCTTAGAACAAGAAGCACTAGACTATGCTCTCGTTGGAGATAATCTATACAGACGAGAAAAAGATAGGTATCTTAGATTGTGTGTCCATGAGAGTGAATATCTAAAGATCTTGGAGATTGCTCACCAAGGTGTGGTAGGAGGACACTTTGGACTAGACTGTGTGATTAAGGACATTCTATTCGTGGGACTTTGGTGGCCAACACTTCGCATGGATGCACATACCTATGTGAAGAGGTGTGACATTTGTCAGTGAACTTAGTATCCGATACGAAAAGATGAGATGTCATTGAAACCCATGATGGAAGGACAAGCATTCTCTAAGTGGGGAATCGACTTTGTAGGTCCTATTAATACCCCAACTAAGAGTTCACATGTTGAGTACATTATTATTGCCACGGTCTATCTAACCAAGTGGGTGGAAGTGAAGGCTACAACAAATAATGATGCTCAGATGATGACTAAGTTTTTATTTGAGAATGTGTTTACCCGATACGGGTTACCAATCCAGTTAGTAAGTGATAGAGGCACACACTTCTTGAATGAGTTCATTGAAAACCTTCTCCAAGAATTCTTGGTGATACATAAGAAGTCTGCCCCCTATCACCCACAAGCTAATGGGAAAGTTGAAAGCACGAATAAAATACTTTGTAAGGTGTTGACAAAATTGGTGAATAATAAATGCTCTGACTGGGACAAACAACTACACCATGTTGTTTGGGCATATCGAGTTGCCTATAAAACGGTACTCCAAGCCACACCATATCAGATGGTATTTGGCCAAAATGCGATGCTACCATTAGAATTCTTGATACCCACACTGAAAGTAGCGTAGCAGTATGAGTGGACAGGTCACGAACTCTCTTCAAGGATCTTTGATCTTGAACGCTTAGGTGAAACTAGACTAAGAGCAATTGAAGGAATACATGCATCCAAGAAAAGGCAAAATGCATACTTTGATGCCGGTGTGAAGGATAAAGGCCTAAAAGTAGGAGATTTATTCTTGGTGTACACCTTGAAGCAACATGCAAGAAAGCTAGAGAAGCAAGGCTATGGACCCATGATTATTAATAGAATATCAACAAGTGGAGTGGTCCAACTAGCCACTCTAGAAGGTGACTATTATCAGGTCCTTCAGTGCACGCACACATAGAGGCAAAAAGAAGACGAAACAGGAATCAGAAATAGAGAAATAATGGACGCGATATTGGGTGCAATCTCCCCCCGTGTACTCTAATGCATGAGTCTCTCAGAGTACACGTATTTATAGGTTTATTTCTATTACGCCCTGAAAATAGAAGTTACATGAGGGTCATCGATTTTAGATAAATATAAAAATAGACATGGATGATCAGTCGCATGTCCCATCACTAAACAATATTAAGCATGAACCATGTAAAACACATGCATGGAATCAAAAACTTGAAAGTTTAATGTAATTGGGAATGATATGCAGAAATCAAATTGTCATAGAGAGGTGATAAGGAGGTCTTATGTATCCATTGTGATTCCTCAAGTGAGTGATTTTTATATTTGACTAAATACCTATGATATTGCTTACCAATTCGTGTAGTGGTAACGTCATAATCTATTACTTTCTTGGGAATCAATATTTCCGCATCCTCTACAAGTAAAGGAGGATCATCTAAAATAGGCATGAGTGGTAAAGTACCTTGAAAAGATTTCAACAAACTTATATGGAAAGAATTATGTATACCCCAATGAGAAGGTATATCTAATAAAAAAGAAGTTTCATTTATTTTCTCAATAATGCGAAAAGTTCCATAATACCATGGAACAAGTTTTACCTTAGGATGTTGTGAAATATTTTTTAAATGCCTTTTAATGATTCGTAACCAAGCTAAATCATTTTCATTAAATTCTTTGGCTATGCACTTCTTATTCATACTATGCATGTAACATTCTTGACTCTTCCTAATATGCTCATGCACTTCAGCAAGTGTAGAAATATGATCTTGTGCAAAAGAATCAGCCATAGGAATATCAGTTTGAGTGAGACTCATGGGAGTGGGAAGCTTTCTTCCATAAAAAAATTCATATGGTGCACGACCAGTAGTAGTGTTTGGGGTGTTATTATATGCAAACTAAAGTAAAGGGAGTTTTTTCATCCCAATTACTTGGATTATTTAAAGAGTAACAACATAATAAATCCAAAATAGTACTATTTGTAGCCTCACTTTGATCATTATTTTCAGGATGAAATGCATAACTAAAGTCTACTTTTTATCCTAGATGTTGAAATAGTGCCACCCAAAAATGGTTACAAAAGCGAACATCTCGATCTGAAAGAATAACAGGAAAAACATGATGTGGAAAAATACATTTAATAAATAACTTAGCAGCGTGAGGTGCAGTTAAAGTCTTTTTAGAAGGAATGAAGTATTCATGTTTACTAAACCTATCAACAATTGTCCAAATCATATCATTGTGAGATGTAGTTGTAGGAAGACCGGTAATGAAATCCATAGAAATTTTTTCCCATGGTCCATCAGGTATAGGAAGTGGCATTAATAATCCAAATGGTTTACCATGATGTGATTTTACACGCTGACAAACAATATAGTGAGAAACATACTGTGCAACATCTTTTTCCATGTTAGGCCAGAAGAAGAAATCTTTACATGCAGAAATAGTATTTTGTATGCCCCTATGACCCATATATGGTGGTTCATGCATCTCTTTCATAACAAACTCTTTGAATACTTGTATAATGCATAACTTGTGTTGGAAATACAAGAATCCATTATGAAATGTGTAATGATCCTCATGATGTGATGTGGAATTATTGAAAGCAATCCATGCTTGTGAAAAATACAGGTCACATGCATAAGTGGAAATCATATCATGAAATAAATGAATCTGAATAACAGAAATATTATTAATTGAAACAGTAGTTGTTTGTGGGGATGGGAGATGACTTAAAGCATCAGCTACAACATTGGCTTTTCTTGGGTGATATTGAATTAGAGGTTGGAAGTTTTGTAGAAATGAAGCCCATTTAATATGTCTATCGAAAATCAATGGTTGATGTAATAAATGTTTAATAGCTTGTTGGTTTGTTTTAATTAGAACTTCCGAACCCATAAAGTAATGTTTCCAAATTTTCAATGCATGCACAACATCTAACACTTCCTTATCATATGTACTATAATTGCGTTCAGAAGGTTTGAGTTTCCTACTTTCAAATGCAAGAGGCTGATCATTTTGCATTAAAAAAACACCTATACCAGAACCACTAGCATATGTAACTACGTGAAATGGTTGTGCAAAATCAGGTAATTGCAGAACAGGTGCATGGGAAAGTGCATACTTAAGTTTATCAAAAGATTGTTGTTGGGCTACTCCCCATACAAATTTTAGATTTTTCTTCAATAATAAAGTAAGGGGAAGGGCTATATAAGAAAATCCTTTTACAAACTTTTGATAAAAGCTATCTAATCCTAAAAACGAACGGACATCATTCACTGATTGAGGTTTAGGCCATTCTTCAATTACTTTAATCTTCTTGGGATCTACATGAACACCTTGACTAGAGACGATATGTCCAAGATACTCTATCTCATTTTGGAAGAAACAAGTCTTTTCAGAATTAGCATAAAGTTAATTTTTACATAACAAATCAAAGAATGTTGCTAAATGAGTTTCAGGTTCACTGTCATTCCTACTATAAATAAGTATATCATCAAAGAAGACAAGAACGAAGTCTTGGTATTCAAGGAAAATATTATACATCATACGTGCAAAGGTGGTGGGTGCATTGGTAAGTCCAAAAGGCATTACCATGAATTCAAAATGGCCGTGTTGAGTTCTAAAAGCAGTTTTATAAATGTCATGCGATGTCATTCTTATCTGATGATCCATATTTGAGGTCGATTTTACTGAAGGCACAAGCTCCACGAAGTTTATCTAGCAAGTCATCTATCCTAGGGATAGGATACCTATTCTTAATGGTAATTTTATTAAGTGCTCTATAATCAATGCACATTCTATACGTCTTGTTCTTCTTTTCAACTAAAAGAATAGGGGCTCCAAAAGGAGAAGAGCTAGACACTCTTTGTTGAGTAAATCTTTAACTTGTCTAGCTATTTCATTTTGGTGTAAAGTTCCATGCCTATAAGGTGCTTTATGAGGAGGAGAGCTACGAGGAATTAAATCAATCCTATGGTCAAGAGATCCTCTAGAAGGTGGTATTGCAGAAGGAAAATCAGCCATAAAACAATCCTTATATGAGTCCATAAATGACTTATGTGCACTTAGAAGTGTATGTGTATAATCAGTTATATTATTCACAAAGACAATACATGAGTTATAACATTTCCTAAAAGCTCGTTTGACTTGTGTATGACTAATGAACAAGAAGGGTTGAAAATCATGCATCACAGACAGTGAAACATCTTTATTTTGAAATTTGAAAGTTATCATGTGTGTATCATAATCGATGCAGGGGTTATAATTATGTCGAAACGGCATGCCAAGTATAACATAATATGACTCCAATGGAGCAATTAAAAATGAACATTCATCTACATATGAGCCTATACAAATTTGAACATTATGCTCCTCATTCATAACATTATACCTATTCCCTATAAACGTAGCCTTAACCTTATACATAGAAGGATGAGTAGTAAGGTTAAGATTTTTAACTAGCTTATGAGAAATAAAATCATGCGAGGTACCATCGTCATGTAAAACATTTACTACTACACCATTAATGGTGCCATGCATGCAGAGTAGAAAATTATTAGAAACTCTGTTACCCAGGGTACTTAGTTCTTGCTCTAATACTTCTTCGGACTAGTTAGGTTCAGTGTCAGGAGGAACAACCTCCATGTTGTGTACTTCAACTTCAATGGGTTTCCTATTAGTAGGTCTCAACCTACAGGCAGCTTTGGTATGACCAATCTTTCCATAATTCCAACAAGTTATATGGGGTCATTTTTGTTGAGCATTCATCATCATATTTTGAAGAGTGTAGGTTTGTGAGGCTAGCCAAGGGTTGATTTGTTGGATGGTACTAAATGGGATTGAGGAGGGCATTGGAAAGTAGGTGATGCGAACATAGTAAAAGGATGCTTAAAAGGAAAATTGGCTTTGACGGGTGGTTGACGTTGATGAATTTGTTGTAAGCGAAGTGTTTTGGTGATAGATTGGAACTCCTTTTCAACATCCTGCACGAAAGAGATAGCTTCATACAAGGTTGTAGGTCGGAGGGTATGGAGCTTTGCTTGGATTCCCATCTCCAAGCCATCTTCATATTTTTGTTGCAAACTTGCTTCAGGAACTTGCTCAAGTGAACGAAGTAATAAAAGACATTGCCAAAAACTTTAAGTATAAATGGATACATTATCTCCTTCTCTCCATCCAAAAGTTGTCCATGCATGATGCGCATGTAGATGGAATTGGAAAGGAAGGAAAGACTCCTTAATTTTTGCCTGAAATGTGTCCCATGTGGTAGGACGGTTGGTACTATTCTGTAAAACATTCCACCATAGTTGAGCTCTTCCTACCAAATAATTGGTAGAGAACTTTACTTTCTCACTTTTTGAATATGACTCATTAGAGTAGAAATCGTCGAATTGAGAGAGCCATGACAGGACAAATTGGCCATCCTTTCGTCCATCAAATCTAGAGAATTGGATGTTCTTAGCACCTATCTTGGAACTTGCACCTTCTTCTTGTGTAGTGATAATCACTTTCACCACTTTGATTAAAGCTATGATCATCACTTTGTACTTGTTGGAGCATAGCATCGCATTCTTGTACAACTTGTTGAGTTGCTTGAAGTTCTTGTCACATAAGCTCTAATTGTTGCTCGAGTAAGACCCTAGGTAAAGGTGAATTGCCAAAATCCTCCATTGTTGTAAGGTCCATATCTAGAGAACCAAAACCCCTCTTTCAAAGTATGTTGGATCCTCAATCTAACAGGTTATTTAAAAAGCTTGATCCGAGAGCTTTCCAATGATATATTATATGCTAAAACATGAGTTATATATTGTAAACTATGCCCTATTCTTTGATGCACTTCTCTAGAAAATCGACGGGCACTTCCACATGTGTGAGATCATCTTGGAACTTGTAAAAGGAAGAGGGAGGTGAAAGTTGATGTAAATATGACAAAAGGGAGATAAAGTGATAACTCAAAGAGATGGACTAGTGGTTAAAGTACTTCCCTTGTAAGTAGGAGGTTGTGGGTTCAAATCCTCCTACATTAGGGAATCTAAAACTCTCAATTGCCACTCAAAATTAAAATTGCCTCACGTGGTGCGTAGCCAACGGTCGCTAAGGGAGCCTTGGGTGCCAATGTTTCCAATGTATTGCCTAAGCTCTTTGCTTTAGTCGACACCTTGGATTAAGCAAAGGTGTAAGCGCAGGTGTCGGATTTGGATCGTGAATAGAGAACGCAAACAGGAATCAATAGTGGAGATAAGCACAAACAAACCCCTCCGGAGTGATACGTGCCAGGCTCTGATACCGCTGTTATCAGGTCCTTCAGTGCACGCACACACAAAGGCAGAAAGAAGACGAAACAAGAATCAGAAATAGAGAAACAATCGACGCGATATTGGGTGCAATCTCCCCCCATGTACTCTGATGCGCGAGTGCAGTTTGATTTTCCTACTATCAAGAATTGTAAATAAAAGTCAATCCTATAGAAGCATATCTCATAGGATTGGGAGGTGTGGAAACCCCTTGCATGGGTGAGGTGGAACTTCCCCTCTGCATTCAAGATGTTCTAATGACAATCAAAGTGCTAGTGTGTGAAGACGAGGATCTCATTGAACCTTTGGTCTTGGGTCAAGACTGGATCTATATCATGCAGTCAACTTAAACCTAAGAAGTGTACTTCTTCAGGCATGGGTAAATCAAAATCGCATCACAATTGAATTAGAAAACCTAGCACTCAAGGAACTAGGAATGATACCCACTCCTGGTCCTTCCAGGAACACACATGACGATAACGATGTTATTCTTGTCCAAGGTTCTATGGCGCAGAAGATTGTCACTCTTGAAGGAGGTGCAGAAGTCAATGAGGAACTCCCTTCTTTTCCAAAGAGGATCCCAGGAAAACAAGCAGGGCAACACAAGACACAAAGGAAGCCAATAATCAGGAAGCATGATCAATGACTGGTGCCATGTAAAGTACCTCATGGAATGAAGTAAATCTAGATATGCAAGGGTGCACAACCCTCTGCTCTGGAGATAGGATCCCAAGAATGCACCAAACGAGCTACTCAATCAAGGACTACAATGAAGGAATATCCTAGGCATCAATCTAGATGGACCATTTCTATTTGGATCCCAAAGTGTTCAATGAAGGCTGATCCCAATACTAGACAGATCTAGGTGCCCAATACCTGCTTATGAGCTCAAATAGCTTCACCCCAGCTCACAAGATTGAATCAACACTCATAGGCACTCACGACACAAATCCCAGGGCAAACATCTACACTCCACGCTGTCACATCTCCGATCACACCTATGAATATCTAGAAATGGGTACCCAAAAACTCCCAATTCCAACATGATCTAATCCAAAAACCTTTACATGTCACCACTACCAAAAGCTATGATCCCATGATAACAGCTTGGACAATTAAACCCCGTATCAAGCCCCCTGATCCAATTCTGTAAATCAATCCACTCTGTAGTGGATGCAATCTGAGTACAATGCACATCCAATGTATGCATCTAAGGGAATCGCTAACCTACTAACCGACATTCACACACATCACGAATACTTCACCCACTAACCCCTAACCAATGTGGGTATCATGTTGGTATTGTGGAGGGAACACCATAACATCATGTTTCCTAGGCAATGCTAATATGTTTCTCTTCTTCTAGGAGACAAGCATCCAAAAATATGAGCAATATCATGGCAGAGATAATAGGCTCCAGCTCATACGGGAATAAGTCAAGCCGGGGTTAATATGGAAAATGTACCTATCGAAGTGCCACCAACTGAACGATCTATAGAGCTACAACACCTACAACAAATACCCATACCGAACCCTCCCAAAGGAATAACAGAGAGAGTTCATGCAAACTCTCACTGGTTCAATGGCATGCATGGGCCCTTAGGAGGGGTGAAGTACATATGGGAGTCGAAGTGTGAGTGATTCAGAAAAAACCTGTGCAAAAAAAGAGGTTAACCAAAAAGAATAAGGGTAAGGCAGCTGAACATGTACAGATGGAGGAGTCGGTAAAATTGTCATTAGAAGAAAAGAATTAGGAGGAATCAATTGCATTAGAATAACATAGAATGGACAAACAAGGGATAGCCAATTCCTCACAATTTTCTTCAGATTCAGAAAGTGACATTGAGAATTTTCTTCTGAAAAGTCTAAATCTTTCAGTTCCCAGTACACCAATCAAAATAATTGAAGCCTCAGGAAAGAATGTAACACCAGAGGAGTTAAGCCAAAAATCAAAGGGAATACACCTCTATGAAGATTCAAAGGAACAAGTAAGCATTGAGGAAGCAACAAGGAAATTGAAAGGTAAAGAAGTAATGGAAGAAGGTGAAGAAAAAGAAGCAAAGGAAGAACTCAGTAGTGGACTGGTGGACACAGGATTTAAAACTATATGGACAAAATTCTCACAACAATTTCGTTACCAACCATATGAGGAAAAACAAGGATTGAAAGGAGAAGCACAATTCCATAGTCAGATACAGAATCAAGAAGATGGAAGTAAAAAAGAAGAAAAGGTTGCACTATCAGGAACATCACAAAAAAGAGATTCTAAAGGATATATAGAAGAGAAAACAGAAACACAAATAAAGCAAAGTATAGAGGAATTACTTTTTTATTTAAAGCATGATGAAGAGTCCACACATATAGGTGATCAGGAAAAAGAAGAAGAATTAGACCTTATGGACATAGATGAACAGGAGGAGGGACAAAAGGAGTAGCAATCAAATGATCAGATGAAGATCTTTGCAGAGAGTGACTCAATTTCAATTCAGGAAAACAATGTCCAGATAAAGGAAAGACACTTCATTGAAGAGAACCAACAGGAAACTGAGAAAAAGAAGGCAGAAGAGATGGAAGAAGAAAAAGAAGAGGAAGAGAATCAGGTTATAGAATATGAGGAAGAGGATGAAGAAGAAAATGAATGCAGAGAGGAAAAGTAGATAGAAGTGAAGCAAGTGGAACTAGAGGCTGGGTTAGAAAGGATACCCAAGGATATCAGGTCTGCCTACAAAGTTATCATGAGTAATATAGAGCAATTTAGACCATCTAGTAGAAAGATGATTATATCAGGAATGGTGGCTGAATCAGAGTTTGTGAAAGGCAGTAGAATTATTACTGAGCAAAAGAAAGAAAAGGAACAGTTAGAGGAACAGTTGAGGGTTGTTCAAGGAAGAAATGAAGACTTGACTAAAAGGATAATCTCATTGGAAGAACTGGAGGTTCAACAACAAAATAAAATTCAATTTCTTGAAAACAAATGTGCCAAACAATTGGAGTATAGTGACAAAGTTGAAAAGGAGTTGAAGAAAATGGAAGGTAGATTTAGAACTCTTCAAAGTTCATATTAGATCATGTTCAAAGCAAATGAAGATATAAACAGATTGTTGATGGAGGAAGGCCAAATAAAAGAAGAGAGTAAGATTGTACAAATAACCCAGGATAAGCGGGAGGAGTTGAATAAAGAAATTATAAGGTTACAAACAGAATTGAAAGAGGTCAAATAAATGGAGAAGCAAGCTAGTGTGCATGCTGCAAGTGCAATGAGAGGATACAACAAATTACATTTGGATATAACAGAAGAAAGGAGTAAATTACATTTGAATATGGAAAAAGAAAGAAGTGAATGGAAATCAGAGAAAGAGTTGTTGATATCCCAGAATAAAGGATTAATGTTGATGGTGGAGGAGCTACAGAAAAACTTGGAAGATTCACAAAAACAGGTTGAAGAACAGGTGGTGACTACACAAGTAGAGGAATATGAAAGAGTTGAAGATAACAGAATTCAAAACTTTGATGAATCAGAAGACAAAGCTGTTGAAGAATATTCAGATGAATTTGTTCAAAAGCTTCTAACAGGCAGAGAATCAAGAATGGAATTCATAAGAAAAATTCATAATGAATATGAAGAATAGATTGTAAATTTTGCTCTCAACAAAGGAGTAAACCCAGATCAACACCATTGGGAAGCAGATGGTCTAGGAATACCATTTTGTATGATTTGGGAAAGTATTAGAAATTATCAGATTGCAAGGGTAGGACTACCACCAAACATATATTTGGAATATGAAGAAGATATTAATGTCACTAAGGAGTTGTTTGAAAGAGCTAATCCTAAATGGAGGAATAGGTGGTTAGATGCCAACAAGGAGTGTAGGAAAATCTGGAAAGAGGCACCTTTGCAGTTAAAGATAAATCCAGCTTATTGTCGAGTAGCAAGGAGAAGAGAATGGTCAGTGTTTTGGGAAAGAAGAAATGCAGGACAAATCCCAGCAAAATGGCTGAATTTTCCAAAAATAGCAAGACCAAAGGTAGGAACATGGCCAACTAAGAAGTATATGATTGATACAGCAGAGTCGGTTATATCTACATACAAAGATGTAAATGATCCAGCTTGCATTTTATTAATCAGAGTGATGCGACTCATAGTGGCATGCATAGAAACATTTACAGATACAGATGTAAGAACTCTCAACTACATTGGATTCAATTCACCGACTGATGCTTTACTCTTTGATCTAAGTGAAACTCCAGACCGAATTTGCTTAATGGCATATTACAGCAGAACAGTATTTTTGGGTAGCCATTATCTTCAAATTTTTGAGGATGCCTTCGATTATGGATTTTTTGAAAGAGAGTCAGAAATCTTTGGGAATTTATCAGTAGTCACAAAATCTAGACTCACTGCATATGAAGTTGCTTATACAGAATACTTGAAGAAAGATGTGATAGACAAACCAGAGGCAGTAGTACAATGGAGGAAAGTTTTATTTGAGATGGTGAATAATTTGAACATTACAGAAAGGAGGAGTCATGATCTATTGTCATAGGTTTATCAAAGAAAAAAGAAATGAAGGAAGCTCTCATTAATTATCTGCAAGAATATTTTTTGTCAGGAGCCAGAAAAGTCTAGGAGGGGAAGAATGTTAGAAGAAGCATTTTTTTTAAGGGAAATTATTTGTAAAATGTCAAAATTTTGTAGAAATATTTATACAAATGATGTAAAATTGAGGAAGAGTCTTCCTCATGTAAATTAGAATCATATGTATTTTTTCTAGAATTTTTGTCCCTTCAAGTTGATCCTTTGTGCTATAATGATTGGAGAGGACAACTCCAAAGGGTAACAACAAACAGAGCATTTCCTATAGAATTTTTGGTCTGCAAATGCACCCCTAAGGTGATTGTTTTGGCAACAAAAGACTTAGGATAACATTTTCTCTTTGGGACCCCTATCACATAACTTGGCCAAATCTACCTTTGTTTGCAAAAAAATACTACTCTGCAAAGCAATCATGTTTTATACACACTTAAGATTTCACCTTTTTCCATCCTTGGTCACTACTTTAGCCTTGCTAATCCTGTAACAGTTCTTTGTTTGTTCAAATACCCCCTTAAACTTCACTAGCCCAATGAGTGATTGCTTTGCCAAAAGTGTTATCTCGGGCAATCGTGGAATGCACTCTGCCAATTTGAGCTCCTTTGGATGCACAAGAACTTGGGATATAATCTTCACCCTTTGGGAGCCTTCAACAATTGGCCCTAGTGACCTGTGTGCAAAAACCAATGGCTCTAGATGGCATTCATTTTTTATAACCTTCTCAAACTTCATTTTTTTCATTCTTTTTGGTCTTTCCATCCCTTGTTATACTTGCTTTGATTAAATCTTCATTAAATCTTGATTTATGCAAAGGATGATTGCTCTACAAAAGGAGAGCACCAGGGCAATCAATTTTTGCAACTTGCTATTCCTTAGCTCTTTTTAAGCCAAATTTTCACTATGAACTTGACTTGTAGATCTCAATGGAGCTTCAACTTTTCAATAATCTCAACTTTGTAATTTAACTTTCCCAATCTCTTTCCGCAAAGTATTCACTGCTTGCAAAACTTTGCTAAATGCTCATTTTCTTGAAGCCTACCTTCTTGCACATGTAGATGTAAGCGTTAAATGTCTAAAATACACTTAAAATTCATGACAAATCCCCTTTGCAGCTCACCATTACGTGGCATTTTTACACTTTTTGGCCTCTTTTGAGCTATCTTTTCCACTTCTTATGATGCTAGCCTCTCATATGCTACTACCACCCCCACTCAAAGGTGGAAAAGAGGAGAATGAAGAGAAAGAAGTGAAAAAGAGGAGGGAAATGATGAATAAATGCAAATCTAGGAATGAAGATGGTGATGAACTTGTAGGTTTAATGGAAAACTCAAGGGCTAAAAACCCTAATCTCAAAAAAATGAAAAAAAATTGCTATTTTAATCTACCCATCTATCACAAACTATTGGAAATGGGTTGAAAATGTAGGAAATGCACTCCTAAACAAGACAACAAGACTCAAGAACTCTTATCTTGCATAATGTGATCTTCCAAGAATGATGATCAACAAGATGCATTCCCCTAGCAATGTGCCAAAGTTTTCAATGTAGACTCGCTTCCATGACACACATACCAACCGATGTCAACCGATGGATTCTCACCCATAAAATGTCAATCGGAGAGAGGAATTGGAGGTATGAAGACCTTCACCATGCTAGGAGTCACACACACACACACACATATGCAAGGAGTCTCACACATGTGCACATGCAGACATGCACACACAAGCATGCAAGCCTCATTCATGGGCAAGACACAAGAGCACTCAAGAAAATCACACTTTATTAGAAGAGAGGATGAAAAATAACAATGAGTTACAAGTGAGGGTTTAATTCACTCTTATAGGTGAGTCTTAAAAATTGACCCTCTTCACACTCTAATGTTCACCCTAGTTTGAGGTTGTTGCAGAGTAAAGAAGCACAAAAAGAGGAGCCCCAAAATTTTCAAAATTATGGGCACAATTTTTCTTCTTCAAATTCTTATGAAAACCTCATAAAGCCATGTAAATGCGCTAGAGGATTCGTCTAGATCCATAAATCCCAAGTAGTGTATTATAATCCTTGAAAATATTAGGAAATTAGGGTTTCTATAATAAAGTGCCGGTCTCTTGTGTGAAAGGACCATTTTTAGGGCACATGTATATAAGTCATTTGATGACACTTTGTAAAGACTTTTGCCATTGTGAGTAGAAGAGCTCTGATTTTCGATTTTGCTTCTTCTTCCTCCTGTATCTCCTTGCTTGTGAGCTTGCATGTGTGTTTCTAGCTTGGAATGAGTGCTTGGAAGTGTTGTCTATCCAATTCATTGCTTTTCTAAAGTGTGTAATGTGTGTGTGAGGTGTGAGAAGGTGTGTGGTGAAACTAGGTGAGTTTCACAGCTTTGTTTTATGCAATATCTTGAAGTAGGTATGTGTAGCTCAAGCGTAAGCACCACCTCCTTTACTTGTCAATCCGCAGAGACGTGATGACCGGTATGAAGACCACGAGCAAGTAAAGGCACAAGTGCGTGAGTGAAAGCACACAAATATGCACACACATACACACACGCGCACAAGGTAAGATCAAAGAGAGGAACAATGGAAAGCTTCGATTGCAAATGAGTTCTCTTACAAAAGCTCTATTCTCTAACAAGCTAACCTAAAAAATGAGCTCTCTAGCTCTTTTTATAGTTTTTTGACTAGTTTTGGCCCTGTCCAGACCTAGTGTCCGGCCTAGTTAAAAATTAGGTTCCAGGGCTTATTTGAGGGCTCAAATGGAGTCTAAAAATAAATTGGTAGGATGATAGTTCTAATACTCCTCAAGCTCAAGGACTCCTCGGCTTGAACAAAATGGAGTTATAAAAATAGATAATGGTATTTACAATGGTTTTTAGTGATGAAAATCACTATTTTTGTAGGGGATTCTTCTGAAAATTTGACATACACTTCTTGGAGCTCCCTACTTGCTCCCTTTCCTTGTGTGTCCACCTTTTGATGTGCTTCCATGCTTTGTCCTTGACTTTGAGCTTCAACACTCCCCCCCCTCTCGAGTCTATCGTCTCGGACAGACCTTTGTTGTAGTGGTTGTTCCAAGTAGTGCCTTGAGAGGGAGTGTCCCTTCTGTATGAACAAAAGTCGTCTGACTTCCAGATGTGTCTGGTTCTTCATCTATCACTGCGAGTCTTTGCAAGTTGTAGTCTCTTGGTATGTGCTTCTTCCTTGGATTCCAGCATGACTGTGTCGTTGTGAGTCTCCGTTGATGTTTTCTAGATCTTCCACAGTTGATGTTCATAGTAGTCATGCCAAGTACTCATAACCCATATTGAGTGATGGGTAAGTGTGTTCGTGCATGGGTTGAGGAAAATATGTGCCTTGTGCATGGCCTTGTAATGTAGCCCTATGAATGCTTACTTGGAAAATGCATTGGAAGAAGTATGGTGCAAAAATTGGTGGTCTTGAGCTAAGTGCTCAAGGGTATGCCGACGAAGAGGTTTCCTAAGCTATCATGGTTATGATGTTTCGAAGGTAAAGATACTTACCATGGAGAAGGTCGATCGATGTTCATCTCTTCGTGTTGTACACTCGGCCTTGGGGATGGAACATTGTTGATGAAAGTCCATGTTGATGGTCCACTTATGAGATCTTTTGAGTGGCGGATCCTGTCTCCTCTTTTCAAAGCATCATTTTTCAAATACAGAGAATTGAATTTCTTTATATTCCTTGACAAACAACATTCAAGAACTACACCAAGCTTAGTTTCACATATTCTCTCTAGCTCACCATAAGCAGGAGTCTTCTCATCCAGTATACATACAAAGATTTGCAGGGTACCAGAGCTACCCCGTGCAGATATCTCCCTGGATGCTCTCGTACATGCAATAGTTATGCATCATTCAAGTTGCAGACCTTCAAGCTCTTCACTCCTACCATAGTAAGAGGAAACCATAGTTGTGGATGCCATGCTCATGCCAAGTTCTTGACATCTATGAGATAAGGCAGCAATTATATCATCTGCTAGCCAAGACACACTTCTATCCAAACTGATAAATGCCCAGTAATCAACAGTTCCACCTTTAACCAAGCATGACTCATTCATGTTTCATGAGCCAAACCTGGGAACAAGTGCTTCCTCTTTTTTTTCTTTTTTGGAGGAAAAAGATATCACAAAACAAGAACACAAAAGTTAGTATCAATAGAAATATTTGACATATGTCACTGTGCTCTTGTGCTTGGGATTCTCAAGTGTGTCTATGCACGGCCGTGTAATGTGGCCCTATATTAATGCATACTTTGGAAATGCATGACCTGAATGGTGCAAAAGACAGGGTTGTGCAAGGAGCACATGGTTGTCGCTCGTTCGAGGCTTTCGATGTTATTTGCAGAGATGCCGACCTTGGTGGAGGTATCCATTGAGTCTCGAACCGATGTAATCCTCCTTATTGGAGTCCATTTTAGAACATCATTTGGCACTGTAGAGGTCACTTCAGGCATCTTCCTCTTTGGATGCTTTCTGAACTGTGGTATCCAGTGTGGTTGGCGCTTTGGTTCGGTGGAGGCTACTTGTACTTTTGGCTTCCAAACCCATATCCTTTTTGCATGTCTTCCTACTAATGTTGAAGAGCTGATTTGATCTTCCTTTGGTCTCTATACGTGGTTCTTACCCTTTTATCTTTTTGGCTTCTTTGTTGAGTCCTTTCGCATGTGGGAGAACATAGGTTGTTGTGGATGTAGGAGCTTCTTAGGTACCCACATCTGTAATTGTCCTTGTTAAGCTGCAGCTAACTTCTTAGGCACCCAAACTTGATGGATACCTTGTGATTGAGCTTGTTCGAGCTGCTTCCTTTGTCTTCTGGCTTGGTTGGCTTGCCTGGATGGGCTTTGTGGGGGCAAGGCTGGTGGTTGCTCTCCTTTGCGTACCCATATCTGCTTCATGCTCGGAACTGCTTTCTTATCGAATGGTGTCTATCTATTTGATGTAGCAGTTATCGTGAACGGTTGTGTTTGCTTGTGTGGTGGACTCACTACTGTGGCTACTTGATTCTTTGGAGAAGAAGAAAGATCCACTCGCCTTCAAACCTGGTCTTCCACGATTGACTCCTTCTGCTTCATAGAGCTTTTGACACATACAACATCTTCTTTCATATGATTAGTCTTGGAAGAACTAAGAGAGTGTGTGGTGCCATGATCTAGGAGCATGCAGTTCTCTAATTCTAATGTAATGCATTGTTCATGTACCCAAACTTGAAGAATTTGACTTCTTAGGTTTAAGTTAACTGCATGGTCATAGATCCAATCTTGACCCAAGACAAGTGGTTCTATAAGGTTCTCATCTTGACATACTAGCGCTTTGACTTTCATTGGAACATCTTGAAGGTAGATGGGAAGTTCCACCTCGCCCAAACAAGGGGTTTCCACACCTCCCAATCCTATGAGATAAGCTTCTATGGGATTGATGTTCATTTGCAAGTCTTGGCAGTAGGAAAGTCTAACTGCACTACTTGCTGCACCTGAGTCAATCAATGCTTTCACCGTCCTTGCACCCTTCCCTTGTCCTATCTCTATGGTCACAAAGGGTCTTTGGTCAACGACTTGAGAAGTCGCTATGCCTGACTTTTGGCACATATCCATGTGATCTTTTGGGGCTTTTGAGTTGACATCTAGGCCTAATCGCCTTAACTTATTTCGCCTAATATGCTCTCTGGCCTCTGCCTGTGCTTCTTCTCTCACTCTTAACTCTTCTTCTTTTCGTTTCTTAGCAGTGTTGAGTCTCATTAGCATGTCCTCTGTAAGAGGTTCTTGATATAACTTGACTCTACAACCACTAATATAGTTTGGCAAGATATCACCTTCTAAAGTAGCCAATTGAACCGCGCCGCTAGTGGAAATTCTGTTAATGATCATGGGTCCATATCCTCGTTTTTCCAACTTACGGGCATGTTATTTTAGTGTGTAAACCAACACTAGATCTCCCTCTTTCAGTCACTTATCCTTAATGTGTGCATCGAAGTATGCCTTTTGCCTTTTCTTTGTATCGTAGATGCCTGCAGCCGCTCGTAGCCTTGTCTCACCTAAGTGTTCTAGATCAAAGATCCTAGATGACAATTCATGTCCATTCCACTCATGCTCTTGTGCTACTTTTAAAGCGGGGATTAAGAAATCCAGTGGTAGCACCGCATTTTGTCCAAAGACCATCTGAAACGGGGTGGCATTGAGTACCGTTTTGTAGGAAACTCGGTAAGCCCAAACAGCATGATGAAGTCATTTGTCCCAATCAGAGTGTTTATTATTTACCAATTTTGTCAATACGTTACAAAGGATCTTATTGGTACTCTCGGCTTGTCCGTTAGCTTGTGGGTGATAGGGGGCAGACTTCTTATGTATCACCAAGAATTCTTGGAGAAGATTTTCAATGACTTCATTCAAGAAGTGTGTGCCTCTATCGCTCACCAACTCTATTGGTAGTCCATATCTCGTGAACACATTCTCGAATAAGAACTTAGCCGTAGTCTGAGCATCATTCTTTGTTGTGGCTTTCACTTCTACCCACTTTGTAAGGTAATCTGTGGCTACAATAATATATTCTGCATGGGAGTTTCTAGCTCGGGGGTTAATAGGACCTATGAAGTCTATGCCCCACTTTGAAAATGCACGCCTTCCCATCATTGGCCTCAAAGGCATCTCGTCTTTTCTAACTGGATATTGTGCACGTTGGCATGTGTCACATTTCTTCACATAGGTATGTGCATCCATATGAAGAGTGGGCCACCAAAGTCCTGAGAATAGAATGGTCTTGATCATCTGCTATGGCTCGTACCTTATCTTCATCTGTTGAGATTCCATTCTTAGAAACAATATGACCTAAGATTTTACCTTGATGCACCATGAACACACACTTTTCTGGGTTTAGACACACTCGATATTCTCTACACTTGTTAAAGATTTGTCTGAGTTCAGGGATGTGAAATCTTCTTTCTTGGGAATGAGCACATAAATCATCCACATATACTTCTAAGCTCTTTTGCAAGAACTCTTTGAAGACATGACACATGAGCCGTTGGAATGTTGCAGGTGCATTTGTGAGCCCAAATGGCATAACACGAAATGCAAAGATTCCCCACTCTGTGGCAAAAGCTGTTTTGTGTTGATCTTCTGGGGCAATGGCTACTTGATTGTAACCTAAAAATCCATCAAGGAAGCTATAAACTTCCTTGCCTACAACACGCTCCAATAGGTGTTCTGTGATTGGAAGTGGATAACTATCTCTGATCGTAGCGGCATTAACTTTTTTAAGGTTAATACACACTCGCAACTTCCCGTTCTTCTTGGGTACCACTACAATGGGGGACACCCATTCAGTATGCTCAATCTCATAGATGAATCGAACCTCAATTAGCCTATCAATTTCTTCTTTTATTTTGGCTGCATAGGTATCATTATATGTGTAGGGCTTTTGTTTGGTGGGCTTGGTATCAGCAGTCATGGGGATAGTATGAGAGCAAATTCTTGGATCTACCCCTTTCAAGTCTCTATAGTGCCACGCAAGCACATCCCTATATTCCCATAATAGAGCTACAAGCTCCATTTCTTCTCTTGCACTTAGGTCATCTCCTATATATGTGCATCTCTCTTCGTTCTCTTCGATGGTCACTACAATCTTCTTGGTCTTTTCTTTATTATCATATGATTCTCCTATGATGGCCTCGCTCTTAGGCATTCGTACCAAAATTTTGCGGTCGTCAACTTTCTTGAAGTTTTCTGGTACTTCAAACAATGATTCCTCCTCTTCTTGTTTCACTGCTTTTCTTTTCTTTTTCTTTTGACTGCTCTCACTTCCATCCTTCGAATTTACCGTTTTAATACTTGTGAGAGGTTCTTCTTCTTTCTGGGTGAACACTCCTATATCTTCTAGATAGTGCTGCTCTGAGTTAAAGCGACTATCCATCACAATGGACTCTATATCATCGTCATTCTCTTCTTCTTCTATGACATCACTAGGGTCACATTCTTCTAGCAAGGGCTGACACATGAACACTGAGATATCATAACCCTCCTCATCACAATGAGGTGTCCATTGTTCTTCATTGACAGCAATATCCATGGTGGCTAAGATTTCTGGCCAGCCATGAGGCTCAAATTCCTCATCTCAAAAGATCATCGGTGTATAGGCTGGGTCTTTAATTGGTCTATCTCCTGGCGAAGTTCCTTCTTCTCTTGCCTTTAAACGTTTTTCCTCTTCCTCTGCGACCTTGCACATCCACAAATGAGTATCTTTATGCAACCATGATGGATCAGGTGAACTTTCAGAATGCACAGAGATGGAAACTTCTTTCGCTTTGTGGATAGAATTCCACTGTAGGGGTGGTACATCTCTGAAGGTGTAATCCTTCAAATTGACCTTGGTGGTGACCCCTAAGTGCTGTAAGTACAAGGATTTAGTTCCCCAATCCTGTACTATTTGCAATTGTCGTAGGAAGGGTCTTCCTAGGATCATCTCATAGACATTATTTTTCTCAAAGTCACATATAGCAAATATATGTTCAAACTCCAAACCACAAGTGGTTAGAGTTATCCCTTCTAGCAATCCTAGAGGTCTTTCAAAATAACCATCAGCCATTTGAAGCTTCATTCTAGTTGGTCTTAATGTGGGCTTGCCCCATTGCTTCCACAAGGAGGTGGTCGCAATAGCAACACCAGCACCTGAATCTATGATTGCTTTGGTTGTGTAACCTTGGTAGGTGATTGGAAGATAAGTATTACCTTCTTCACCCTCACACATGTCCCCTATTTTGTCTAGAGGTATCTCTGGTACTTTTTGCTTAGAGCCTGTTTTTGGCATATTGGACTCAAGTTCTGGAACCTGATCCTTCACATGATTCCATAGCTCAGGTTTTGCTTTGAGAAGCTCTTCTATAGTGAGGTGACACTGAACCTTAGTGTTCTTCACGACATCAGTGTTCCTTGGAACCACTGAGTCCTCATTTCTTACCAGTATTGTGGGAGCTCTAACCTGGAGAGATTCAGATTCCCATGGACCTGGAAATTGAGGCAGTTCTTCTAGGGTATTAGATTCAAAATCTAATCTTTCATCTTCTTGTTGTTCTGCTTCATCTCCGTAAATAGATGGAATGTCTTGGGGAAATTGATCATGAAGATCATCAATCTCAGGAATAGGAGGGGAATTACCCTTCTCCTTGGCCCATTTCTCTTCTTGTATTTCTCGCAAGAACTCTTGAGAGTACTGTTGAATTGAAGGAGGTATTCCAGCATCTATGAAATTAGGAACATCAAATCCGGTTTGACAGAGTTTGTCTGATTGAACTTTTGACTAGTCTCAAGTATAGCTTGAGCTTGTTCTACCATTTTCATGCACATTTTCATCCATTCAATCTCTAAATCTGCTCTAGGGTAACTCTTGTCTAGGTTTGCAGTTGTAGGCCCTTCTTGAAGTCGAGCCTGGTAGGCCTTGAACATCATGTCCAAGCCCTCTGGGGTTGGAGCTGCAAGAACAGACCCTGGTTGCGGTCTATTTACAATGGGAGGTGGGGTGGGATGAGGTGGAGTGGATGGAGTTTCGGCATGCGAGGGGCTTTGAGATGCAATGTCTTTTTTTTTTTTTCTGCTTCTTTTAAGCTTTCTTCTAGTTCCGATAACTTTTTATTCCACTTGCGATTGGCCTTCTCTCTGGTATCCTTCCATGTTCTTGTTTTCCTCTTACTAGGCTCTCCAGATTCACTCGACTCTGATTGTTCTGCTGGTTCATCCTGTTTTAAGGCTTGTGCTCTAGTGACAGCTTGTATAGGAGCCACATTGCTACTACTTGAACTTGAATCTGCCACTAAGCCTACCACATTAATGGGTGTAATCTTGGGTGCACTGGAGGGGATTCTTGGACAATCTCTGGGGAGATGGTCTTTGCCACAATCAGGACAAAAAGCCTGTATTGTGATAGCATGTCCTTGAATCGGAGATGGTGGGTGGGGACAGTCACGAATGAAATGGTCACCTTGACATCTGAAACAAGATCCTCTAGGGGCTTGTGGTCTCATTTGTCTCAATTGGGGCCTAGGGTTAGGATTTGTGTACATGACATTGGAGTATTCTGGCTCCCAATTTTGCTCCATAGGTGGTGCCTCATATTGATACGAGTAAATCTCACTATGTTTAGGTGACTCTGTGTAATAAGCATGTGGACTACCTTCATGGGAGTAGTCTGAACTATGAGCATGAGAGTCATTATCTGGTATCAATGGGGTTAGTGGCACCAATGCTCTATTTGGATTTTCCTCTCCCACATCATATTTGACTGGAATCACGTTGGCAGGAGCTTGTAGTTGGTTTCCCAAGACTGGTTGTGGCCTATATTGTGCCTGATATTGCTGTTGTGGTCTATAATATGGTTGTTGGTATTGGTTTTGATACCTACCTGGTTGGTAAGGTTGTTGATAATTCTGTCTAACATCCTGCCTATTATAGGGACAATCTTGAGCCGTGTGGTTCGTATATTTTCTCTCAATAGTGCAATATGGAGCATTCCTTTCTCTCATGTTCTGGTTGTGCAATGGGCATACGTTAGCCATGTGGTCCCCTCCGCAGGTATAACATCGATTCAATGAGGTGACTCTTGGTATTTGTCTATTTTGAACTCCTAGCTTCTTGGCAACTTGCTTGGCTATCTCATCTATTTCCGTGGAGATTTTTGAAGTATGACTAGTAGAACTATCAGAATCCTTATAGAGTTTGGACAATCCTAACTCCTCACCCAAGTTATCTTCTATGTCAATGCACGTCCGCACACACTCTTCTATGGATCTAGGCTCTTTCAAGTACACATATGATCTTAACTTTGAGCTCAGTAAGCCATCTAAGAACAAAGCCACTTGTTTGGCTAGTGTGGGTAGCTCTGGAGCAGGGCATCTTTCTAGGTACTGTCTAAACCTTCTACCCGCTAGTCGCACTGTTTCTTGGGGTGTCTGCTTGAAGTTGTGGATCAAAGATGAAGTGTTATGTCTGATACCACTCTTGGAAAATTCTACAATGAATTCGTTTAGCAGTTGACCTATATCGCGATAGTTGCGACTACTCAGTGGTTGAAACCAAGCCAAGGCAATGCCCTTAAGAGTCAGACCAAATGCCTCGTACTGGGTGAACAAATCCTCAACCTGTTCAGCTCTTAACACTTGTTTGAACTCGGCCACACGATCATAAGGATCTCCTGACCCGTCAAAATAATTCTTCATTGCCTTGATCACTTGAGTGGGTCTAAGGGTTCTTGGGTGCTCTCGGGGTCTAGGCAATGGAAAATCCTGTTCATCTCTTTGTTGCCTATGTGCTTGATGTCTCTCTCTTTCAGGTCTTTCATTTTCAATCATGACCTATTCCTGCCCACGGTGTGTGCAAAACTTACCTCATGTCTCTCTCTAGTTCTTTCTCTCTGGGCTTCATGAGCGTGGGATGATCCTACTCCTTGGAGGCCATGGGAAACATTGGATCTTGGTGGAGGGAAAATCAATTCACGCTTCCAAGTATATGCATGTCTATCATGTTCTGTTACCAAGAATATCTTCTATGATGTGTTATCCAGGTAGACAACTTTGCCTGGTATCTCAAGATCTTTGAATTCATAGATGATGACTATGCCCAATTGGCTAGGTTGATCTGGCTTGAATCTCCAAAAGGCTTCCTCTGTTTCTCTATTCAAGAAGAGTTCTATGCTTTTGTTGTCTTGAGGGATCCAATCTGGTGTGATCACTCTGGTCAGAACTGACTTACCTCTAGGAGTTTGGGGTCCTTGTCCTACATTTCCTTGTTCTAGGTCTCCTATCTCATTCTCATGAATGACATTTCCAAACTCATCGGTCCTATCTGGTAGGTTGGTGACCACATACATGGTTCCTTCCTTATCAATGTATGAACCCTCTTCGAACTTGACCACCGGGTGTTCCAGTCCAAAGGGTTGATCTGTATTTTTGAGTTGGACCACTGATCGCCTCAGGCCATCCTCATAGATGCGAGCACCTAATCGGTTGGTCCGAATATATTCCAATTGTGTCTTATAGGGTCCTTCTGGTGTTTGTAGATGGGCAGTTCCTGAGCCACCTGCAGATTTTCCCATGCTAAAAGACATTTCTAAGTCACTTGTGTCAGAGTTTAGTACGTAGGGACAACCACTTAGTTATTGTGCCCAAGACTTTGCTGTGTGGTTGACACTGGAGTGAGAAGATCTAATGCTTTGTCTATCCTTTCCTAGGTGTCTACCAGATCTCAGGTTCATAAGCTTTGGCTACGAGTCCAAAATTTCCCCCTTGGTATTGTTCACAAATCCTTTGGAGTCCCCTTGGGTTCTTGGTCCCACCTGAGGGTCAACTTCAAAATATCCTATCTGAAAATCAACGCATTAGTCTTATAAAAAACAGTTGAGGCCGTGTAGGATTCGAAACGAGCTTTCCAACGAGCTATAGAGCTCAAAAAATGGACTTTGGATGAAAAAGTTATGTCAAACAGGACCTTTTGGAAAAAATCACGATTTTGTGGACTTCAAGAGAATCGCGATTTTGTGAACTTCAAGAGAATCGCGATTTTGTGAACTTCAAGAGAATCGCGATTGTATGAAATCAGAGAATCGTGATTTTGTACCTTGAGAATCGTGTTTTCACAAAATCGTGTTTTGAAAATCGCGATTTTGAGCAGAGAATCGTGTTTTTTGAAAATAGCGATTTTGAGCAAAAAATCAAGTTTTCACAGAATCGCCCTTTTCACAAAATCGTGTTTTTACTGAAAATCGTGATTGGTGAGAATCGCGATTTTGAGCAGAGAATCGTGTTTTCACAAAATCGTGGTTCACAGAATCGTGGTTCACAGAATCGTGTTTCACATAATCGTGGTTCACAGAATCGTGTTTTCACAGAATCGCCTTTTCACAAAATCGTGTTTTTTGCTGAAAATCGTGATTGGTGAGAATCGTGATTTTGAGCAGAGAATCGTGTTTTCACATAATCGCCTTTTCACAAAATCGTGTTTTTGCTGAAAATCGTGATTGGTGAGAATCACGATTTTGAGCAAAGAATCGTGTTTTTGAGAATCGCGATTTTGAGCAGAGAATCGTGTTTTCACAGAATCGTGTTTCACAGAATCGTGTTTTCACAAAATCGTATTCTAGAGAATCGCGATTTTGTCTCAGAGAATCGTGATTCACAAAATCGTGTTTTTCACAAAATCGTGGTTCTCATAATCGTGTTTTTTGACATGAAAATCGTGATTTTGTCTCAGAGAATCGTGTTTCACAGAATCGTGTTTTATGACATGAAAATCGCGTGTCCTAGAGAATCGTGTTTTTACAAAATCGTGTTTTTGGCTAAAAATCGTGATTTGTGAGAATCGCGATTTTGAGCACAACTACAAAATCGTGATTCTGAGAATGACCACAGAATCGTGTTCTTTTCCACAAGCTTTTAGGCGGGAAACAGAGAATCATGATTTTTCAAAAAATTTTGAATTTTCACAGAATCACGATTTTCATCACAAAATCGTGTATTTTGGCGGGAACTTCGAATTTTTGAGTGCCGAGCAATGGCGAGCTCCGTATGTGCAGAAAATCATGAAAAAACACAGCGCTTGCTCTCCCTTGCACTTCCTAACTCCTTCTCACACAATAATGCATGAAAAATGGTATGGAAATGGTGAAAATGCACTAAAAAACAAGAAATTTCTATGAAGAAGAAGATGGAAGAAGGTGGAGATGATGATGATGATGAAGATGAAGAGGAAAAAACACAAAATGAACTGAAATGACAGTTTTTTTTACCTTCCAACGTCGCAAATCTACGATGCGTCCTCGAAGCTCTCTCCCCGGCAATGGCGCCAAAATTTGGTGTAGCTCAAGCGTAAGCACCACCTCCTTTACTTTTCAATCCGCGGAGACGTGAGGACCGGTATGAAGACCACGAGCAAGTGAAGGCACAAGTGCGTGAGTGAAAGCACACAAACATGCACACACATACACACACACGCACAAGGTAAGATCAAAGAGAGGAACAATGGAAAGCTTCGATTGCAAATGAGTTCTCTTACAAAAGCTCTATTCTCTAACAAGCTAACCTCAAAAATGAGCTCTCTAGCTCTTTTTATAGTTTTTTGACTAGTTTTGGCCCTGTCCAGACCTAGTGTCTGGCCTAGTTAAAAATTAGGTTCCAGGGCTTATTTGAGGGCTCAAACGGAGTCTAAAAATTATGAAAATTGGTAGGATGATAGTTCTAATACTCCTCAAGCTCAAGGACTCCTCGGCTTGAACAAAATGGAGTTATAAAAATAGATAATGGTATTTACAATGGTTTTTAGTGATGAAAATCATTATTTTTGTAGGGGATTCTTCTGAAAATTTGACATACACTTCTTGGAGCTCCCTACTTGCTCTCTTTCCCTGTGTGTCCACCTTTTGATGTGCTTCCATGCTTTGTCCTTGACTTTGAGCTTCAACAGTATGCCGTAATTGAACAAGAGTATGGCTTTTGGATGCGGCTCATTGAGAGTTTCAAAATGAACTCATTATTAACCATATTCCGAGTTCAAAGTTGAGAGAAAAGTCCATTTTGTGCTTACTATTGTTTCATGTATTGGGACACCATTTCCACCTGTGAGAGTGATGAGTGTGAGTGATAATACTCATTTGTATTCCATAATAGATATCTCACTTTATTGACCATTGTGCAAGTGCATGTCTTCATACACTCAGTTAGGTTCAAGATACTTCTCGGATTGATAATTTAAAAGTGTAATCCTCACTATATGCACTTGTTGGTGATAGAGGAATAGTCTCTTTCATCACAAGTCCCTAAGTTCGTGCTTAGGTACACATGTTTTTTGGCACCGTTGTCGAGGAAGTATGAGTCCAACCAAGGTACTCGCATGATGGTAAGAGCTCTTAGGAGAAGATACGAGTTGTGAAGAGGTGAATACTCTGCTTTGGTAGGTCAAATCTTTTTGCACTTATTACTTCACACTTGGAAAGTGTGTGTAATAAGTTAGTAGACTTAGGAAAGTGAGTGAGTAGGAGTAGAGAGTAGGATGGAGAGAGGAGTAGAGTAGGTAGATAGATTTCCCAAAATCACAAAAAAATCTTTTATTTCTGTACCATTCAGCCTTGGGTTAGACTGGGGTATAAAAACCAGAAAGTTCAGTTGCAAAAATCACTTGTCTATGCAAGTATCGTGGAGAGCTAATGACCAGTATCATGGTCGAGAGATCATGCGCACCTGCTGCCTTAGAGAGAAGCCAAGCAAGGAGAGAATCAAGAGAGAGCATCAATGAGGTGAGACCACCTAAGATCTACTGTGGAAATCAAATTAAAATCTTTGAAAATGTGACAGCAGGTGTGATCGGTATCATAGGGTAGATATCGGGGGATAGAGTGAGATTTTTCTTTCTACAAGCAGATAAGGGGAAAGAGGAGTGCACAAGGATCACATAGGCACAAAAAGTTTCAAAAAAATCTTTCATTTGAGTGAGTTAAGCCCAAGTATCGCGACCAGTTGAGTTCAAGTATCACGATACTTGAATTCCTATGTATCGCGATACCTGGCAAGTATCTTGTATTGTCGATACCTTTTACTCCTCGTGTATCACGATACCTTGGTATCATGTATCTTTGGGTTGAGTATCAAGATACATAAGTATCATGTATCCTGATACTCCATGTATCGCCGATCACTGAGTATCGTGTATCATGAGATTTTGAGTATCGTGTATTGCGATTGTCATGTATCACGATACTGAAGTATCGTGTATCATGATTGTCATGTATCATGATACTAAAGTATCGTGTATCATGATTGTCGTGTATCATGATTGTCGTGTATCATGATACTGAAGTATTATGTATCATGACATATCGTGTATCGTGGTTGTTGAGGTATCGTGTATCGTGACCATCTATGTATCACGATACATAAGTATCGTTTATCATATGCCCCAAGTATCGTGTATCATGATTTCCTTGTGTATCGTGTATCGTGGTATCTAAAGTATAGTATATCATCACAACCTGTGTATCGTGTATCGTTTGGTCATCCAGTATCATGTATCGTCCAAACCTTGTATCGTGACCCAAGAGGTATCATGTATCATCAAAAGCTAAGTATCATGTATCATGGACATCCCAGGGAAGGAGAACCTAAATTGGGATAAGCCAACTCCTAGAGTAAATACAAGCCTGAGAGACTTACAAAATTGAATGAGGTATTCAGTGGATGAACCTATGCTCAGGACGTGTACTACGAAGCCGACGTAGTGTCATATCATCAGCAGGGATTGTAAACTTACCTAGTGCCAATTCCTAGTATTATGACACTTGTAGTGAATCAGATAAAGAAGCTAGGATGGCTTTGGAAGACATGCATAGTTCAGTGCCTTTGACAGGATTTATGTCTATCATTGAAGGAGAATATAGAACCTCTCTGGAGTATGTGAACACCAACCAACATGACCTACCAATTTATAGAGATGGACTAAATACAACCATAGCACGAATAAAGAAAGCAAATGAATCCGAGATAGTTCCTCGACCCGCAGTAAAATATGAAGGAGGGTTCTATATGGATAAAAGAGGAATAATTTACGCAGTGATCGACTATCTGAAAACTACAAGTGAACAGCAGGGAAGTGGGAATGTGGACCACACTAACGGGGAAAGGATTGAAGGTAGAGTGTCTACACCTAGAGGCAAGTCCAAAGTAACCAAAGTTTGGAGAGGTGACAAAATTCCTTAGGACAATTGTTGATTGATGTGTATATGGTAGTTGGGATGGAGAAGTTACTACAAGCACCTTCATCGTTGTGGGGGGAAAGTAGTAACCCGATCACCGTTTATGAACTACAAGACTCGGAGGATCTCTCCAAAATCACTTATCTTGACACAAATATGAGGAATTATTGGGCCATCTCAAATCTAGAAAGAGCCTAATTAAGATATCAAGGTATTCCAGTGTTTCCTCCGAGAGACTCAGGAACTGCTTCCCAAACTCCTCAAGGATCGTACCAAAGCTATGCTCATCAAAACTCAGGGCAGGACCAACAACAAAGTCCTGCAAGGACCAATGTTCAGTTTCCCACACCAAGAGCAAACCCTAATCATCAACCCCCGATCATTGGAGAGCATAAGAGACCACTATTAGGTAGGGAAGTTTGAGTTCAAGGAAGAGACCACTATTAGGTAGGGGAGTTTGAGTTCAAGGAAGACATCCAGGTGTTCTTGTTATGCCCATACCACTAGAACCAGGAAGAAGATTACGACCAATAGAAATCCTATGCCTTAGAGACCACTATTAGGTAGGGGAGTTTGAGTTCAAGGAAGACATCCAGTTGTTCCTATTATGCCCAGACCACTAGAACCAAGAAGAAGATTACGACTAATTCAAGTGGCCAAGTGTATGAGAAGCCACTATGATGGGTCCGACAAACCTTATAATCACATAGCTGAATTCAAGCAAGTGATTCGTGTTGAACAAGTGGAAGATTTTATGATTCAATATGAGTCATTTGGGTTGACCCTTACGAATACCGCTTTGGCCTGGTTCCAACCACTTGAACCCAATCGTTTCCTAAATATGGTACAAGTATTTCAAGAAACGATTGAAGAATTTACTAAGAAGGGCATTAAGAATAACTCTTCATCATTGATCTACAGTTTCAAACAGTTCCCTACAAAGTTAGTACGATTGGTGACTCGAAGATTTAAGCAATATGTGGATAGATGCCCCATGGAAGAGAGGCCGGCCCAACAGAAAATGATTTCATTATTCTTAGAAGGACTAGTCAATGGATCCCTAAGAGCACTAATCTATGTAAAGAGATTCCAAACATTAAATGAATGCTTGAAGGAATGCATAGATTTGGAAGATAATTTATCTGAAGACTTGAAGATTCCCCAAACCAAGAGTAAGGGTGAAGATAGTTCTAGCAACATCACTAGTACAAGTAGTAATGTAGAAGAAATTGCTGACCTTGTGGCCAAAAAGTTAGGAGTGCAAGGCCAAAAGAACCGCTAAGGGTCCTGCTAGACCTTGGAACCAATGAGAATTGCTATGAACTTTTTTAGTGTACCCCATAGGAGGATCATCTATGGGCATTGGTTTGGAGAATCCTTGGAATTATAAGTGATGGTGGGTTAGTGTGGTGAATTTATACAAAGTTTGGTTGGGAGTGAATTATTACAAGGGTGAATGTTAGTCGGGATGGGTGTTAGGGTGTATGAAGGGTCATGTGGCTTCTGGATACATTTTGGCATCCATTTCCTAGGAGTTGGTGATTGAGTGGTATTCTTCTGTGGAGGTACAAAGGGTGATTCTGGTGGTAGTTTTGTCGATGGGCGAAGAGATTTCAAAGGGTGATATATTACAAAGCTTGAGTTTTGAGCTATAATACAATGCTTGGGTACCCAGATTTGTGTGGGTGTGGGTCGATTGGTGAGGTACTTCTTGGAAATCCAAATCTATCGGGAGTTCGTACTTGCAGAAAAAGGTCAAGGAGATGTTGGATGCTAACTCTGCTTCTGCCTTAACTTCTTCTTATCGTTGTTTGCGTTGTTGGAAATTGTTGTCGTGTTCTGTCCTTTTGGCACCCATATTTGTCTCGTGTCGCTTGCTTTGGGATGCTGATACTGCTTCCATCTTTATGTCGTCTGGTATGGTTGTCGGTTTGGGTTCCTAAGTCGTGGTTGACTCCTTTGTGATCGGGGGTGAGAGGTCAGGTTGACACTCTGCTTTGGAAAAGAAGGGAGGTCCAATACTTGTGAAACTTGCACATTAGGAAGTGAGGCATTATGTACAATAGATCTAGGACAGTCTGTAGTAAGTGTGGAGGAGGGGACACCGAAGGCTATTGTGCCCATCTCTCCACTGATGGTGCCCATTTTTCCATTGATGGAAGACTAGGGGAAGATCTCCTGACATCCTCCTGTCTGGCAACTATCCATCACCAAGCTCTCATGGGTTGACTTTGGACAAAGCGTGCTTAGTCGATGGATTTGACCAAAGATCTTTCGGTCCTCCATCGTAATCATTTCATATGGTCTAGGGTTACATACCTCAAGCAGAGTGTTGTTGAGGAAGTCAAGCGGTATCACTCGCTGCTGGTCTAAGGTCCTGATCTGCAAGGAGCCTTGTCTAAGATTTAGGTCCACTAAGTGATCATATAGCCAATCTTGGTCAAGGATTAGGGGTTGTATCATGTCATCATCATGGCACACTAGGAGCTTCACTGTCATGGTCACTTCGTGTATGAGGATAGGAAGTTCCACCTCACCCATGCAAGGGGTTTCCATGCCTTTGAGCCCTATGAGGTATGCCTCGATTGGCCGCATTTCTATTCTTGAATCTTGATAGTGGGACCATCTAATGGCACTCGTTGCAGCACTTGAATCAATTAAAACCCTAAGCTCGTGGCGAGTGTTGCCGTGTTTTATCATGACTGTAATGAATGGTCTCCTATCCACTATGCTCGGATGAGAAATTGACTTTGCTTGACACATGGCCATGGGATATCTGGGTGTTGCTTCCAGATGGTTATAATGTTCTCTCCCTAGTCCTTGTCTTCTTAGTTTCATGCACTTAATGTATTCTATAGCTTTTGCCTGAGCTTCTGCGCGTATTCTCTTTTCTTCCTCCTTACGCTTCTTTGCCAACGTGAGTCATGTAAGCATATCGTCCATAAGAGGTTCCTGATACAGCTTGACTCTATAGCCGCTAATGTAATTAGGCATTATCTCTCCTTCTAGGGTGGCTAATTGTATCGCTCCACTTGTCAAGTCTCTGTTAATGATCATAGGTCCATAACCTCGCTTTTCTAATTTCTATGCATGATGTTTTAGCGTATACACTAGGACTAAGTCACCTTCCTTTAAGCCTTTGTCTTTCACATGTGCATCAAAATAGGCTTTCTGTCGCTTCTTTGCTGCATATATGCTTGTTGCTGCTTTTAGCCTGGTTTCTCCTAATCCTTCCAAGTCCATTATCCTTGATGATAATTCATGGCCGGTCCACAGATGTTCTTGTGCAACCTTAAGGGTGGATATCAAAAGGTCCAAAGGAAGCACATCATTTTGACCAAAAACCATATGAAAGGGAGTTGCATTGAGTACGGTCTTGTAGGCCACTTGATATGCCCAAACAGCGTGGTGTAACTATTTGTCCCAATCCGAACATTTCTTGTTCACAAGTTTTGTCAGTACATACAAAGGACCTTGTTAGTACTTTCTGCTTGACCATTGGCTTGAGGATGATATGGTGTAGATTTCTTGTGAATCACCATAAAATCCTATAATAAATATTCAATGAACTGGTTTAGAAAGTGAGTTCCTCTATTGCTCACTAATTCTATAGGCAGTCCATATCTTGTAAAAACATTTTCAAATAAGAATTTTGCAGTCATGCGTGCATCATTCTTTTTTGTGGGCTTAGCCTCTACCCATTTGGTAAGATAATATGTCGCAATTATGATGTATTCATCATAAGTACCTTTTGCAGTGGGGTTAATGGGTCCTACAAAGTCTATGCCCCACTTAGAGAATGCACGTCCTCCCATCATGGGTTTCAGTGGCATTTCATCTCTACGAGTAGGGAACTCGGTTCTTTGGCACACATCACATCTCTTAACATAGGTATGCGCATCCATGTGAAGAGTGGGCCACTATAATCCTGCAAATAGTATGGCTTTGATTATCATGTCGGGGCTAAAATGTCCTCCTGCAACATCTTAGTGTGCAGTCTCTAATACACTAAAATAATTGTTCTCATGAACACATTGTCTTAGGTATCCGTCTCTTCCTTGCTTGTACATGTTATCGCCAATAAGTGAGTAGTCTTGAGCTTCCCGCTCTAGACTTCGCTATCGTGCTAAAGTCATTCCTTGAGGGAATGTTTTCGTCCTCAAGTATGTCACCAACGTTTCACTCCAATCTGGTGTGAGAGACATATGATATAATGTGGCATGTTCTACCGGTGGTCTTTCACAAGAGACAGGACGTTCTTTACACAGATTGTAGACATCTGCTTCCATAGAAGGCCAATAGACTCCTAGTCTATGCAGAGTCTGTAATGTACGATGCTTTGAATGATGTTGCTTTAATGCACCTACATGTGCTAGTTGCAACCAATTCGCGTATTCTGATTCATCTACACAACAAGCGAGAATCTTCTATTTATCCTGTTTATATATACTTCTTGCTATTATTTGATATCTTTGTGACTTGGTGATTTCTCCTTCTTTGATCCTAATCCTAGGATTCTTGGGTCCAAATGTGAGAATAGGGACAATAGGCTTAGCCCATTCTGGTTTCGAGCTTGAACAGGTATGCATCGGGTAGTTCATCTGCTATTCCTTGAGGATCTTCTCCCGTAGTTAACCTTGAGAGATGGTCAGCTCTAAGGTGGGTCTTTCCCTTCTTGACCACTACTTCGAAGTCATACTCCATTATTAATAGAAATCTTCGTATAAATCATCCAGTATTACAAGGCTTATTGACTAAGTACAATAATGTTTGATGATCCCTGAAGAACTTGAACTTATTCTCCAACAAGTAATGCTTGAATTTCTTTACTGCATAAATCATTCCTAATCCTTCGTGTTCTATAATGGTGTAATTTCTTTCTACTACATTCAACTCTCTACTTGCATAAGCTATAAGGAGTGTTGAAAATCAAGTCCCAATCATGCAAAAAAGATCAACCACGAGTTTTGCAAGTGGAACAATCAAAAAGGAGGACCCAAAGTTGCTCCGGAAAACTCAATCAAATTCAAATCTCATCAAATCAACCACCAAAAAGTGCACCTAAACTGATTGGTGGGTGGTTAGCTAGATTGTAGGAAAAGTAAAAGTCTATATAAGCATCATCCCACCTTTGTTTCTTGAGTTGTATGAATTCCATGAGTTTCCCACTTAGTTTAGTGAAGTCATAAACTCCAGCAAGCATCCCCCTTGCTTGCTTACCTCATTTTCTCATGATTTTGCTCCACTCTATCTAGAGGTGTAGTTAGGCTTTTCCAAATCTGATTGTACCAGATTGCAGAGAATTTTTGATCTCTCATTCATTGATTTAAAGCTTCATTTGGTCTCTCATATTGTGCCCTAAAGTTTGCCAAATTTTCAAGTTATTTGGATGAAGTGAGCTGTGAGAAATTGCCAACTTTGTGAAGGTATATCTCTGCACATAGGCAGAGAGTGTTGCAAAAAGGTAGCCTGTTTTGCAGAGGGTGGTTCTCCCAGTTGGAATATCCATTTGGGATGATTTAAAGCTTGTTGGGTAGCTCGTATAGTCTACTACAAGTTTGAAAATTTTCATTTTAAGTCTCTGTACTAGTGCAGAGGAAAGTTCAGAACAGTGAGCATATATCACTGCTTGTAGACCTAGTGGAGGGCAACCATCTTCCATTTTTGCATTGGGGTGTTAGAATCATCCCCCATCAGTGGTATCAGAGCCATTTTGGAGGCTTGGATACATCAATGGCATCATATTGAAGACTTAAAGGGATCAAGACAACTCGTGGAAGCACAAGGAGGACTCATCAAAGCAAGAAGACATCAAAAGGGGGCTACGTCGATTGAGATCTCAACTAGTCGAAGGTTAGCAAGGGAGAAGCTATCAAAAGGTAATATCCACACCTTCTAAAGCATAAAAAAACTTGAGGAGAAGCTAGAGGAGCATCTTAGAGCTCAGTATGGCTGAGTATAATGCACAAATAGAGAAGTTAGAGAAAGGCAATTATCAACCATGGAAATTTAGAGTTAGCAACTACCTTATGGGCAAAGGATTGTGGGGATTAGTGAGTGGCACATATCCAATGCCTCATGTACATGATCCACCACTTCAAGGGTAGGTCAAGGCACTTAATGAATGGATAGAAAGGGATAGGAGAGTCATATTCATTCTATCTCAACACATAAGCAATAGCATGATAGGGCATATACAAGACTTGGACACATCCAAGAAGGTTTGGGAGACCTTGGAGAGATTATACTCTTCATCAACCAAGGCAAGGAAGATTCAACTCAAAAATGCGCTAAATAATCTTAGGAAATCACCAAGTACTAACATAAATGAGTACATTTTCAAGGTTAAGGAACTTGCAGATGCTTTAGGTTCAATTGGAAGCCCAATCGAAGATGATGATCTTGTTGCACACACTCTCAATGGCTTGAGAGACGATGAAAGGTGAAAAGCATTCACCACATCAGTTTATGTGAGGGATTCCCTACCAGAATTTGATTAATTAGTCACATTGATGGTGACCGAGGAGATGAATCAAGGAGGTTCACAATCAAAGGGAAGCCAAGCCCAAGTTTTCTATGCAGGTAGAGGCAAAGGCAAAAGAGGTGGAAAAAACTCCCAAGGCAGAGGGAGAGGAAGGTCAAGCTCAAGCTCAAGCAACCAAGAAGGCTCCAACCAAAGCTATGGATCAAGAGGAAGAAGAAGGAGTAGAGGAAAAGGAGGAAGATCACATGGAAGAGAAGCATTGTTGGCATACAAAGCAACAAAGGAGTCATGCACAATACGGCAACAAGGCCAGATTATTTTTTCCCATAGATTATGTACAACTCAAGTGATTTTAATCACTACACAAACATTGTAAATCCCGTTTTTGGTAGAATAGACTCCATTTTGTGCAAGCCGAGGAGTCCTCGAGCTTGAGGAGTATTAGAAGTACCATCGTACCAATTTTCATAATTTTTAGACTTCGTTTGAGCCCTCAAATAAGCCCTGGAACCTAATTTTTAACTAGGCCGGACACTAGGTCTGGACAGGGCCAAAACTAGTCAAAAACTATAAAAAGAGCTAGAGAGCTCATTTTTGAGGCTAGATTGTAATTGAAACGAACTTGTAAGAGCTATTGAAAGTAATCTAAAGAACTCCATTGATTCTCTCTCTTTGTCTTGCCGTGTGTGCGCGTGTGTGTGTATGTGTGTGCATGCTTGTGTGCTTCTCACTCTCGCACTTGTGCCGCCACTTGCTCGAGGTCTTCATACCATCCTCACGTCTTCCCGGATTGACATTAAAGGAGGTGCTACTCATCATTGAGCTACATCAAATTTTGGCGCCGTTGCCGGGGAACGAGCTTTGAGGACGAGCGTGTGATGGTAAGACGTAGAGTTGACGCGTTGGAGTTGTAGGTATTTTCTTCACTCTCATCGATTTTCTTTTACTTTCTTCACCATCTTCATCACCGTCATCATCATCACCACCTCCCACGTCCATCTCCATCATCGCGAAAATTTCAGTTTTTTGACTATATCCCCATCTCCACTTCATTTCCCTCATTTCACTTGTGAGAGAGAGCGAGAGAGCGAATTTGCATGCGCTGTTTTTGCATGTTTCTTGAGCTATTTTGCAGGTTTTTTGCTGTACCATCATCCCCAGCAGTGTGCGCAGGTACGACAGGCTCTGCACAGGTCCCGGGACGACAACCTCTGTCTATCGCGACAGACAGAAAATCTTAAAATTTTTTGAATGCATGATTAGCACTGTAACCTACACCTTGAGGGCACTCTAGATCTCTAGAAGTTTTTCAAAAATTTGCGTTTTTTCAGTCTATCGCGACAGACAGCGTCTATCGCGACAGACAGAAATCCGCGACAGATACCGTCTATCGCGACAGACACCGTCTATCGCGACAGACAGAAATCCGCGACAGATACTGTCTATCGCGACAGACACCGTCTATCGCGACAGACAGAATTTCGCGACAGATACCGTCTATCGCGACAGACACCGTCTATCGCGACAGACAGAAATCCGCGACAGATACCGTCTATCGCGACAGACACCGTCTATCGCGACAGACAGAAATCCGCGACAGATACCGTCTATCGCGACAGACACCGTCTATCGCGACAGACAGAATTTCGCGACAGATACCGTCTATCGCGACAGACACCGTCTATCGCGACAGACACCGTCTATCGCGACAGACAGAAATCCACGATAGACACTGTCTATCGCGACAGACACCGTCTATCGCGACAGACAGCCCCCACGACAGATTGTGTCTATCGCGACAGACACCGTCTATCGCGATAGACAGACATGTTCGGCAAAAAATTAAAAGCTAAAATTTTGGCTATATTTGCACTCTCAAGTACTCATGTACTTACAAAGGCCTTAGAAATTGCATTAAAACCCTGAAAGGATCTGTTTGTCTAGTAACCCCCTAAACCCTAAACGGTCATAACTTTTTCATATGAAATCCATTTTCTGAGCTCTAGGGCTTGTCGGAAAGCTCGTGACATATACTACACGCCCTCAACTGTTTTTTATAAGAATACCGCGTTGATTTTCAGATAGGATATTTGGAAGTTGACACACAGAGGGGTAGGAACACCAAGGGAGCTCTAGAGGAAATTTCTAGCAATACAAAAGGGGGAACAAGGGTCATTAAAAAAGTGTCTGAAATAAATTGTCTGTCAATTGAAAGATCTACTTGGAGCTAATCTTGGGATTTATGCAGGCCTATTGAGAAGCAATTGAGAGTATCCAAGCAAGGGTGTGGCGCACGCTTGAGAATCAACTTCTCGAGCACTAAAGAGCAAGGTTCGGCAAGAAAGGTCGGAATATTCTCAACTCCTCTTCGTCAATTCCTAGCTTAGGCTAAGAACGATTAGAAGTAGGAGTAAGTCAGGGCGATGATAGGCCACTATCAAGTTGAAGACTACCTAAAAACTCAAGTTCAAGCTAAAAACTTAATCTCTGTACTGTCGACAACATAAAGGAAAGAACCTAACGTGGAACGATCAACCTGAAAGTACGAAGAACATTCAAGTATTCCTGACGACGTAATAGCAGACAAGACTTTAAACACGAGGAATAACTAAAAAGAATCAAGTGACTGGTACCAATTGATCGGCAACGAGGTTGTACTCTGGGCAAAGAATTGGGCTACTTAGATAGGCATATGAACCTTAGATCAGGACGACACCTAGTAAGAGAGAGACAAAGCCTTAGGTCTTCAGAGGCTAGTGTCAATCACACTGCAAGGTCTTGGGCTCAACAGTTGAGTCACCACTCTCATTACCCTAGCTCTGATACCAGTGAATCAGGGATGTCTCAAGGTATGGACAGACCTACGGGAAGTTCAGGTGTGTCCTACTTGTACAGGGTAGAAGGCCCTTACAAAACACAGTTGGAATACCTTAGAACCAACCGATTAGGTGTGAGCATCTATGAGGACGGCCTAGGAAGATCTGTGGTCCAGATTAAAAACCCTGACCAATCTATAGGACTAGAGCACCCAGCTGTCAAGTTTGAAAACGGTGCATACATGGACAAGGAAGGAACCATATACGTAGTCACCAGTCATCCAGATAGGACATATGAATTTGGAAATGTAATTTCAGAAGCGGACTTAGGTGACTTGGAACAAGGAAACATGGGAGTGGAACCTAGAACCCCTCGAGGTAAATCAGTTCTCATTAGGATTATCACGCCTGAATGGGTCCCCCAAGATAACAAGTGCATAGATTTGCTTCTCAATCGAGAAACTGACGAAGCCTTTTGGAGGTATAAACCGGATCACCCAACTGATATTGGAACAATCATGATCTATGAGTTTAAGGATCCTGATAGCCCAGGCAGAGTGACCTACTTAGATCACACTTCTGAGAGGATCTTTGTGGTGACAGAAAATGATAGGCATGCTTACACTTGGAAGGGTGAATTTATTTTCCCCCAACCAAGATCAAATGTATCCTATGGTCACCCTGGGGCTGGGACATCCCAAGCTCATGGAATGCAAAGAGACAGAAGTAGAGATAGACCAGAAGTAAGTTTTGCCAACCCAGGGGGCAGAGAAAGAACGAGAACAGAGACGAATAGGGTAGAACCTGAGATGCATAGAGCCCACAGGAACCAAAGAAATGTAGATGGATTCCCTCTGCCGAGGCCTAGAGAGCACACAAGAACTTTGAGACCCACCCAGTTAGTTAAGTCCATGAAGAATTACTTTGACGGCACAGGAGATCCCTATGATCATGTGGCGGAGTTCAAGCAAGTCTTGAGAGCTGAACAAGTTGAGGATCTATTCACGCAGTACAATGCCTTCGGTCTAACCCTTAGGAATACGGCACTTACATGGTTTCAGCCATTGGATGAGCGCCAGTTCAGGAGCATAGACCAACTCCTAGAAGCATTTATTATTGAGTTCTCCAAGAGTGGCATAAGACACAATACCTCCTCATTGATTCACAGCTTCAAACAGACCCCCCAAGAGACTGTCAGATTGGCCGGAAGAAGATTTAGGCAATACCTCGAAAGATGTCCCATTTCGGAGCTACCCACATCTGCCAAACAAGTAGCCTTATTCCTTGACGGATTGCTGAGTCCAAAATTGAGATCCTACGTGTATCTGAAAGACCCTAGGACTATAGAAGAGTGTGTACGTATGTGCATTGACATTGAAGATAACCTAGGGGAAGAACTAGAGCTTTCCAAAATCTACAAAGATTCAGATAGTGCATCTAGTCACTCTTCCACGCAGTCCACATCAATTGAGGAACTTGCCGAAAAAGTAGCTCAGAAATTAGGTGTAACTAGCAAACAAATCCCAAGGTTTGCCCCTGTGAAAAGATGCTATACATGCGGTGGTGACCATATGGCGAATGTCTGCCCTATTATGGCTCAACCCCAAGTAAACCCTAGTAGCCAGTACTGCACCATAGAACGGAGATACACCAATCACACCGCACAAGATTGCCCATACAACAAGCAGGCAGTTAGGCAACCCTACCCTCAGCCCTACCAACAAGGCAGATACCAGAACCAGTACCCTCCACCACCACAATATGCTCGACCCCAACAATCCTACCAACCACAATATCAGGCCCAGCAGAGACCCCAACCGGTGCTAGCTCAACAGCCTCCAAACCCAGCTAAGGTGATTCCGGTAAAGTATACTGCTGCAGAAGAGAACCTGAATAGAGCCTTAGTCCCAGTAACACCCTTGATCTCTGAAAATGACCCAAGTGATCATAGCTTTGATTCTACACATGTTGACAGTCCCCAGGCGTACTACATGCAATCTCCAGAGCATGGTGAGTCCTATTATAGCGAAGAGACAAACGAACCTAGTTGGGAGTCAGATTACACGAACGTCATGTATGCAAACCCCAATCCTAGGCCTCAATCTAGGCAAGTAAGACCTCCATTCCCAAGAGGACCGTGCTACAGATGCCAAGGAGATCACCTCATTCGTGATTGTCCATTGCCTCCACCTACACAACCCCAGTCAGTGACGATCCAAGGCTTTTGCCAAGACTGTGGGAAAGAGCATCTCTTACGAGATTGCCCTAAAAATCCTAATAATATGCCAAAAATCACTCCCATTAATGTGATTGGGTTGGTAGTAGATTCCTCAGGAAGTGTCACTTCCACTGCACCAGTACAGGTAGTCACTAGAGCCCAAGCATTGCAGCAAAACCAAGGGGTAGGCCAGGAAAAGAGCCCAGATGCTAGTGATACTGAGAGCCAAAGTAAAAAGAGAACAAGAGCTTGGAGAGATAGCCGCGAACGCATGAAAAGGCAATGGGCAAAGAAGATGAGTGAACTTGAGGAAAGTCTACGAGAAACCAAGGCTAAAATCATAGAGATCACATCTCAACCGCACTCTCACACAGTCCCACCGCTACCAGCCCCATCACTCTCCATCCCTCCACCCTCTAAGACACCCCACGTAACCCACCCACCACCCCAAACAGGATCAATATTAGCTGATCCCACTCCCGAAGACATAGACATGATGCTTAAGGCATATCAGGCCAGAATCCAAGAAGGGCCAAACGTCACGGATCATGACAAGTGCTATCCTAGAGCTGACCTAGAGATAGAAAGAACCAAACTGTGCACGAAAATGGTCGCACTGGCTCAGACTATGTTTGAAGCCAGTCGCCTTTTCAATTACTCGGGCTCAGCCAAAACGCAATTACACTTGGATGGATTCCTAGAGAAATTAGAGAGAATAATTGCAAGATCTGCCAAGGACGAAAAAAATCAAGAGAGAGAGAAATCAAGCAAAAACATGAACCATTCCCCATCGGAAGTTTATGCGGCCAATTCCACTAAACCAGACAACTTCCCCTCCTTAGAAGGAATAGAGAGGCTAATTGCACAGTCAAAAAAGGAACCTACCCCTCAAAGAAAGGAAAGGGCAAGAGAACGGATAAGCCAGCCTCTTCAGGAAGCCCATGTGCCTCCTCAAGAAGCTTATCTTCCCCCCCAAAAGGCAGATGAGCCTCCCTCGGAAGCTCACGTACCTCCACAGTCTGCCTACATTCCTTCTCAGGGAGTGTATGAGCCTGCTCGGAAGAGTAATAGAATAAGCAATCCTCCCCAAGAAGCTTGTGCTCCAGCCATTTATGAGAGCAAGGAGAGAGCCAACGATAGAACAAGCCCTCCTTCCCAGGTTGCTTATGTGCCCAATTCCACGGAGCCAGACACTTCTTCTTCTATGAATCGGTTTGCACCAGACTTCCTACGAGAGATTCAAGAAGACAAATGGGATAACGAAAGCGAGGTCGCCCCTCCTTTTGAACTTGTGGACGATGCACACGACCAATTCCCACAAGACATCCCATCTATTTACGGGGAACATGAGAGTGCTCAGTCTCATGAGAGATTGGACTTTGAGTCTAATTCCATACAAGAGTTACCCCACTTCACAGGCCCATGGGAAGCAAAGTCCACATGTATGAGAGCACCCACAGTCATGGTAAGGAACGACGACTCAGTCATACCAAGGAACACGGAGGTAGTAACGAACACCAAGGTGCAACGCGATCTCACTTTGGAAGAACTGCCTGAGGATAGACTAAACGTGCGGAAATGTGCAGCCAGTCGAGTAACTGAAGTTGCAAAACCTCATTCCCGGGCAGGATCCCATAGGACAGTGCCAGAAATTCCCTTGGATAAGATAGGAGATATGTGTGAAGGCGAAGAAGGGAACACCTATCTTCCCATTACCTACCAGGAGTACACCACCAAGGCGATTTTGGACTCAGGTGCAGGAGTTGCAATTGCCACCACCTCCTTATGGAAGCATTGGGGCAAGCCAGCACTCAGGCCAACGAGGATGAAATTGCAGATGGCCGATGGTCACATAGAGAGACCCTTAGGATTGCTAGAAGGGATAACTCTCACCACTTGTGGTGTCGAGTTTGAGCATACATTTGCCATATGTGACTTCAGTAAAAATCATGCCTATGAGATGATTTTGGGAAGACCATTTATGCGACAATTGCAAGTAGTACAGGATTGGGGAACCAACTCCTTGTATTTGCAACACTTGGGTGTTACGACCAAAGTCAATCTCAAGGATTATTCTCATAGAGATGTCCCTCCTATCCAATGGAATCCCATCCATAGAGCTAAAGATGATACAGAATCGGTGCATTCCATAGGGTCTGGATCCTCATGGATGCATGAAGACACCCACTTATGGATGTGTAAAGTAGCAGTAGAAGAAGAGACGAGAGAGAAAGCCAGAGAGGTAGGTGCGAAAGAGACCCATAGATCAATCCAAGACCCAGCCTATGCACCTATAGTCTTTCCAGATGAGGAGTTTGAACCCCATGGCTGGGCGGAAATTTTAGCAACAATGGACGTAGCCATCAATGAAGAACAATGGACACCTCACTGTGATGAGGATGGCTATGACATTTCAGTCTTGTCCATAGAGCCAATCATGGGAGAGGCAGTTTTAGAAGAATGCGAACCTAGCCCTGATGCATTTGAGGATGCAAGTGACTCCGATCTAGAGTCAATCATTATGGACCCACCATTTGCATCAGATGAAGAATACTTCCATGAAGTAGAATTTCAACCCCAGAGGCATGGAGAGGTTACGACTAATGTAAGATTAGCAACACAGGTGAACCCGATGGAAGAAGGAAAGAAATGAAAGAAGAGAGAAGCCTCACCAAAAGAGGAAGAATCTTTGTTTGAGGTCCCAGAAAATTTTAAGAAGTATGAGATAGATGACAGGAGAGTCATGGTTAGAATGCCTAAATGAGAGGCACAATCAGGAGAGGCCTATGATAACAAAGAAACTACCAAGAAAATCGTAGTGGCCCTAGAAGAAGGAGAGGAAAGATGTACGTACATAGGCCATGACCTAACAGAAGAAGAAGAGTACGAATTGATTGCCTTGCTAAGAGAATACAGAGATGTATTCGCTTGGAGTTACAAGGATTTGAAAGGTGTTGACCCGGACATATGCTCACACACTATCCCCATGACCTCAGATGCCAAACCCTCTAAGCAAAAGCCTTATACATATAATGATAATTACGCTGCTAAGATCAAGGAGGAGATAGATAGACTGGTCGAAGCTGGATTTATCTATGAAATTGAGCACACTGAATGGGTATCCCCCATCGTAGTGGTGCCCAAGAAGAATGGCAAACTGCGTGTGTGCATTAACTTGAAGAAGGTTAATGCAGCCACAATCCGAGATAACTATTCGCTTCCCATCACAGAACATCTCTTAGAAAGAGTGGCAGGCAAGGAAGTGTACAGCTTCCTTGATGGATTTTCGGGCTACAACCAAGTAGCCATAGCACCAGAGGATCAGCATAAGACAGCCTTTGCCACAGAGTGGGGCATTTTCGCTTTTAGAGTAATGCCATTTGGGCTTACCAATGCACCAGCCACCTTCCAGAGGCTGATGTGCCATGTGTTTAAGGAGTTCCTGAGGAAGAGTCTAGAAGTCTACGTTGATGATCTCTGTGCTCATTCCAATGTTAGACAAACCCATATTCCTGAACTCAGACAAATCTTTGACAAATGTAGAGAATATCAAGTCTGCCTGAACCCAGAAAAGTGCGTTTTTATGGTCAGGCAAGGCAAGATTCTAGGACACATAGTGTCAAAGAATGGCATATCTACCGATGAAGAAAAAGTGAGAGCCATAGTAGAGCTACCTAGGCCAAAGAATGTCAAGGAAGTACAAGCTTTCATGGGGCACTGTGGTTATTACCGACGATTTATACACATGTATGCTGTCATTGCAAAGCCCATGTACGGACTTCTGACAAACTTTGAGTGGACGGATGAATGTGAGAATTCCTTCCAAGAGCTTAAACGAAGATTATGTTCAGCACCAATCTTGACCACACCAGATTGGAATAAGCCATTCCATGTTCATGTTGATGCATCCAATTATGCTATTGGATGTGTGCTTGCACAACCTACTGGTGAAGGTAATATGGATCTTCCAATTGCCTATGCCAGTAGACAATTGAATGCGGCTGAACGGAATTACACCACTACAGAGAGAGAAGGCTTAGGCATGGTATATGCAGTTAAGAAATTTAGACACTATTTGCTTGCAAATAAGTTTAAATTTTTTACTGATCATCAGGCATTGTTATATCTCGTAAACAAGCCATGCAATACAGGAAGATTAGTGAGATGGTTTCTCTTGCTCATGGAATATGACTTTGAAGTGGTGGTAAGGAAAGGTAGGACCCATTTGAGAGCAGATCACCTCTCTAGGCTCACATCGGGAGAAGCCCCACAAGGAGTGTCAGATGACCTTCCTGATGCTTACTTGTTTAATTTGGAAGTGGTGCCGCAGTGGGCCAAGCCATTGGTACCAGTATTGACATACTGGCCTAACCATCCAGTGGTAAACACACGGAATAGAGAGGTTGTAAAAGCCCAAAAATACCACATCATGGCAGGAAGCATGTACAAGCACACAGATCAAGGGATCTTGGCTTGTTGCGTAGAAGAGGATGAGTACGCTAAATGGTTGCAATTAGCACATGTAGGTGCGTTAGAGCAACACCATTCAAAGCAACGAACTTTACAGACTCTAAAGAGATTCGGAGTGCATTGGCCAACTATGGAAGCGGATGTCCAAAAGTTGTGCAAGGAATGCCCAATCTGTTGCACTAAACCACCAGTGGAACACGCCACTCTTTATCAAGTATCCATTGTGCCAGATTGGAGCGAACCACTAGTATCATTCCTAAGGACAAACACATTCCCTCCAGACATGACTCTGGCTAGGAAAAGAAGTTTAGCACAGGAAGCCTTGGATTACTCACTCATTGGTGATAATCTATACAAACGCGGTAAGGATGGTTACCTGAGACTGTGTGTCCATGAGAGTGAATATCTTAAGATCTTGGAAACTGCTCACCAAGGTGTAGCAGGAGGACACTTTGGACCAGATCGGGTGATCAAGGCGATACTATTTGCGGGGTTCTGGTGGCCTACCCTTCACATGGATGCACATACCTATGTGAAACGGTGTGATGTCTGTCAAAGGACTCAGTATCCTATACGCAAAGATGAGATGCCACTGAAACCTATGATGGGTGGACGTGCATTCTCTAAGTGGGGAATAGACTTCGTAGGTCCTATTAATCCCCCAGCTAAAGGTTCTCATGCTGAATACATCATTGTTGCAACAGATTATCTCACCAAGTGGGTAGAGGTAAGGCTACGACCAAGAACGATGCTCAAACAACTGCCAAATTCTTGTTTGAGAATGTATTCACGAGATATGGACTACCTATAGAGCTTGTAAGTGATAGAGGCACTCATTTCTTAAATGAAGTAATTGAAAATCTACTCCAAGAATTCTTGGTAATACACAAGAAGTCTGCCCCTTATCACCCTCAAGCTAATGGACAAGCTGAGAGCACTAATAAGATTTTATGCAATGTACTGACGAAATTAGTGAACACTAAACGCTCTGATTGGGACAAACAGCTACACCATGCTGTTTGGGCATACCGAGTTGCCTACAAAACGGTACTCCAAGCCACCCCCTTTCAGATGGTATTCGGTCAAAACGCTGTGCTACCCTTGGACTTCCTAATCCCTACATTGAGAGTAGCACAAGAGCACGAATGGACGGGTCATGAGCTCTCCTCTAGGATCTTTGACCTTGAACGATTAGGAGAAACAAGACTGAGAGCCGCTGCTGGAATATATGCAGCCAAGAAGAGACAGAAGGCATATTTCGATGCCCATGTGAAGGATAAAGGCTTGAAAGCAGGAGATCTAGTCTTAGTCTATACACTAAAACAACACGCGAGGAAGCTAGAAAAGAGAGGCTACGGACCTATGATCATCAATAGGATCTCCACGAGTGGAGCAGTACAATTAGCCACGCTAGAAGGTGATCTCCTCCCAAACTATATTAGCGGTTGTAGAGTCAAGTTGTATCAGGAACCCCTCACGGAGGAAATGCTCAGCCGACTCAACACTGCTAAGAAACGCAAAGAGGAAGAAAAGCGCATTCGAGAAGAGGCTCAAGCAGAAGCTTTAGAACGCATCAGAAGGATGAAGTTACGAAGACAAGGCCGAGATCAGACCAGAACAGTTGACCATGCAGATCAAGGATATCCCATGGCCATGTGTGAAGTTGCAGGAACAAGCTCGAATAGAATAATTGATAGACGTCCTTTCATAACCATAGATATAGGACAAGGAAAGAGTGCAAGGACCGTAAGAGCCTTGATTGACTCAGGTGCTGCCACTAGCGCTGTTAAGTTGTCTTACTGTCAAGAGTTACAGTTAACTGTCCATCCTGTGGAAGCATATCTCATAGGATTGGGAGGCGTGGAAACCCCTTGCATGGGCGAGGTGGAACTTCCCCTCTACATTCACGATGAGGCAATGACCGTTAAAGTACTAGTGTGTCAAGATGAGGATCTCACTGAACCTCTCGTCTTGGGTCAGGATTGGATCTATGACCAAGCAGTCAATCTAAACCTAAGAAGTGGACTTCTCCAGGTTTGGGTCAATCATAGTCGAGTTACAGTAGAATTAGACAATGGAGCACTCAAGGAATTAGGAAAGGCACAGACTCCTGGTCCTTCCAGGGGTACACATGAAGATGACCATGCTGTTCTTGTTCAAAACCATGTGTTGCAGAGGAATGATAATTGCAAAAAAGGAGTCAGGGATGCAACGGAACTCCCTTCTTTTCCAAAGGCCAGAAGGAGGCAGCAACCAAAGGCGGATCACAGGCAGAAGAAGCAGAGTACTACCTATGTCCGAGATCAAAAGTACCTGCGCAGCAGAATGTCCCAGAAAATCAACCAGGTGTGGGTGCGGAAAGGCGAACGACCGGCTGCACCACCGTCAACTACACGGACAAGGCCTCTTATTAGTAACCAACAACACAACGCTAATAAGAAGTCTTTCAGAAATTCTTCCGCTAAAGTAAAATCTATTTGGGTGCCCAAGAAGTCGATGAAGGCAGGCCCACAATCAAGACAAATTTGGGTGCCTAAGGCTTGCTTGAGGGCACAAGTAGTTATGCCAAGGCCACAACCTATTCAGCATAACCCAACTACGAGTACAACCAGTATTCCCTCGTTCTCAACACTTAGGAACACACCAAGACCCAAGAGCATGCATGTAATCACTTATAAGTGGGTCCCTAAAAGGCCCCATGCCCAAACCACGGCACCGAGACAGCTCTCTAGAGTCTCTATGAAACCGAAAGCAACGCCCATCCTCTGCATTTGGCAGTCTAAGACCTGTAATAAAACCCCCAACCCCAATTTGTAAATTCACCCCACTTACTAACGGCATTAGTCTCCTAGGAATACACAGACATTAACTACACTCACTGTCTTCGTGCACTTACTACCCACTAACTCACCATCTACCTCATGTTAATGTTGTAACGGGGACAAAAACGGATTTATTCTGTCCATTACGATGTTAACACATGATTCTATATTCTCACAGAATCAGAAGGCAAGAAGAAAAATGGCAGATGCGACAGGTTCGGGCTCACAAGTAGGGATACTTACTGCAGGAATTGATGTGGATAGCCTACTTGTGGACGTGCCCCCGACTGAACGACCAGTGGAGATGCAACACCTTCAGCAACTCCCGGTGCCAGATCCACCTACAGGAATCACGGAAAGAGTCCATGCCAATTCTCATTGGTTCAATGGCATGCCCGGTCCATTAGGAGAGGCCAAGTATATCTGGGAGTCTAAATGCGAGTATGACAGATCATGGGTGCGATTCCAATTTTTCTCCAAGGAGTTCGAGACTTTACAGAACACTGAAGATCTCCAGACCATATGGCAACGAGCAGGGTTGGCGGAATATTTTGAAGCCCCACTACCTAAACCCGACCTCCTCCGATGTTACTATCTGGTCTCCACATTACAAGCTCATGAAGATAAGGACCAACCCGGATCATTTGTTCTCCCCTCATTGCTGGGCAACAACGAGTTGAAGAGGTTTGAACTTACTGTGGAGCTGGTGAGTGATGCTTTAAATATGCATGGCACGCATGTACCCTCAGAAAAGGATGCTCTCGTTCCCACCAACATGAAGGACAGGAAACTATTGAAGCTGAAAGACATGGCAGCACTCACCCCAAATGTGTCCATCCCTCTCCGCATGTGCATGCAACATTTCGCCTTCCCCGGCCAAGACCGATTCACGCAACCACACAAGAAGATCTGGTTTGCTCTCTACTTGGCGGAAGCAGGTGCGTTACCTATTAAGCTACCAGTGTGGATTATAGATCAGTTGTATGAAGCAAACAAACGGGCTTCTAGGAAATTAGTGGTGAACGGATGCTGTGCAATCACACGCATCATTTACCGATGCTTGGCATATGATGTCCCCATTGAGCGTGCCTTAACTTGGGCACAATTACAAATGTTTAAAAGGCTCAAGACGTCCACACATCAGTCCAAGCGCATGAGGGGCGCGATCCCTTGTGTCCAGACAAGGGAAGTCCTGACTACTCCTGAGGCGTCACCATTAAGAGAGGGCACTGTACCTCCCTTTACCATTAGGATACCCAGGTCGGAATCTGACACTACGACACAACCTACCCCATCGGCTCCTCTTGTTACACCTGAATTCGAATTTGCTGCCACTGGAGAGGCTGAAGGACTGGACCCCCAGGATTTCGAAGCATTCCTACAAAGCACACAATTCTCTGATGTGGAGTTTTATTCAGAGGCAGAGGAGCAGGGCACATCCTCACGAAGAAGAAGAAAGTCTACAGACGGTAGACATGTCCATTGGAGTGACGCTCAGCAAAGTCAACAACACGGACACCCGGAAGAAGAAGAAGCGTATGAAGAAGAGACCACTGAAGCCCCAGCATATACAGCAGAACTCCGAAGGCTGTATCAGATTATGGAAAGAGTGCGATCGCAGCAGTTACTCACTGAACAGAGCAGCAGAGTACTTATGACTCAGTTGTTGGAAGAAGCGGGAGTTGACTCAGAGTACAGGGAAGGTCTCTTATTGATGGCAGAAACATACGGAGTTGTAGAAGCTGTGCGCACTACCATTCAGAGGCCTTCAGTTCAATATGACCCACGAAGGTTCCAGACACGACCTCGCTCAGGTAAAAATATCCAAATTCCCGTTACAGTTGCAGGAGAGCCAACTACTACACCAACCTCCCAAACAGCTAGTCAACAGCACCCCGCCACCCATGAGGAGTCCACCGAACCACTACCATCCACTCCCCCATCATCACCTCCTAGAAGAGAAACAGTGGAAACCACATCGACTGCTCAACCCACCGACCCCACCTTCATCTTCCGTACTCCCATCTCCAGTGCCACCCTATTCTCTACCACTGATAACCCGACCTTTGAAGCAAACCCCATCACTACACAACCCACCGAAACCCTTCCCGAGCCCGCCCTAGGACAACCATCCCCAATGCCTTCAGCCACGGGTCATCCTGACCCCAGATCCACATTCATGGGCTTCCCTACTACCACGCAACCCTTTCCACCCTTCTCAAATTTACGACCCCAACCCCCGATATCCCTTTCTCCATTTCTACAATCCCTCCATGACATCTTTGCTAGAGCTTTTCAACCAGGCTCTCAACCATTCCATGCCTTTTCAGCTCCCCACCCCACTTCGCATCTATTCACCACTTCCACACACACACCACCTACCATACCAATGTATATGGCAGACCCCACACCCACATCCACTCCTGAAGGTATGGACATTTCACCACCCACGGCACCTCCACCCACGGTTTCACCTCCTCCCGTTCCCCCTCCACCAATTTCACCCACACACACAACTTCCGTAGACACATCATTCACTGTCTCCCTTCCCCAATTCCCTTCCCATGCATCTCCCACGATAAACAACCCACACTCATCTATAGGAAATGCACTGGACACCATGTTGGCTTGTATATCAAATTTAAGAACAGATTACATTCAGCTCCAGCAACAAAACGAACGCCTGCAAGAGCACTCAGCGACACTACAGCACCGCCTTGCGGCACTAGAAGAGGAGAACGCTCGCCTCCACACACAGTTCCAAACCCTCCAAGAAGCCCATAATATATTGGAGGTACAGCTACAGAACGTAGATCAGGAAGCGGTGCAGGTGGTAGAAGGTCACCTACGGACACAGCTGGAACGCAACTCAAAACTTCAGCGAAATATGGCGCTACTTAAACGCCATCTTGCGGCTGCTCAGGAAGAGAACAGACGTCTGCAAATACAAAATCAAGAGAACCTGGAGGCAGCTATTGAGAGCACACCGGGGGCACCCATCAGCCCATCCAAGTTTCAAGCAGTGACCCCCGATAATATCAAGATTATATTGGAAGATTATGCCATGCTGCTCGAAGCACATGATAAGCTATCGGAGGAGCTAGGACAACTGAAGCAGGAACACCAACAAGGACCAACAGCTGCCCCCCCAACCACCCCCTCTGCGGCTTCGCTTCTCACAGACGCAGAGGCCATAAAAGATCTCCAGAAACAGGTAACTGAATTGCAAACACGCCTACTACAATATGAGAGACCATCTTCCCCTCCGGAGGCTCCCACGGACGAAGAAGTTGTGCAAATTCCTGTGGAACAAACGTTTGATGAAGAATATGATCCGCAACCATTCCCAGGAGGCCAACAAACAGAGGAAGCGCAGGACACGTTCGAGGCACCACGGCCGCCATGGTTACGACAAGTGGAGGAAATAGGGAGTTCGCACGAAGAGCGCACCGTAGTGCAAAATCAGGCCATGAGGGTCATAGAGGAGACTGTGTTACAATCAGCTTACTTTAAGAACCTGTCATCGAGACGCCTGATTCTCTCATCGGAACTCCAATACAGGCCGTATTATATTATCTTGGCTGATTATAATGCAGAAATACAAAGAGTCACGGGTCAGATTCCTACTTTTGCGACCCAATTTCAACCCGAAGACCTTCCTCCAGAGGTGCAAAAAGGCAAGATTCGTCAACCAACATGGCGGCAGAAACTTTTAGAGACCTATCCAGAAATGCTACGCACATGGAACAACGCGCCGTTGCACCTCCTGTACAACCCATGCTACGGTCCAGTCCCCCGCCGCAGGTCGTGGAAGGCATTTAATATCAAGGTACAGAACAATGCGCAATGCAAGGAATGGCTGAACTACCCGTACATCGCGCCACCACAAGGACCACCATCGGTAGCATATATGATGGGGACCATTCGCCACTGGATGCCGCGCTTGAAGCCCATGCAAGATGTAGCAGCGCAAATGATGCTTAAAATCTTAGATATGATGCAAGTAGTCCTGAAGACCTTCAGAAATGCAGCCGCACCACAGGTACGTCTCCCGGGGTTTAGCAATGGAAATTACGACTTGGTGTATGACATGAGCACCACCCCCAGTATTCGTGTGGCTTACGCTTGGCATGCACGTATCAAATACCTCCCCGCCTGCTACAAACAGACCTTCGAAGAGATGTTCAGATCAGGTTTCTGGGAGTATCACTCGGAGGTTTTCGCACCAAAGCCAACACATCTGCTTCAACTATTTGCTTGTGAACAAGCAATGTATTCAGAGTACTACACCACCCCGCAACCCGAAACCCCTGGTGCAATAAATTGGGATGCATTGGAAGCTGATCTAGCAAGAGGCTTAAGGATAGGAGAACATGAACTGGCCACCAATGTCATCCAATATTACATCGACCACCCGAGGGAACAAAGGTCTGTCAGGGGCGACAGACGCTAGGAAGGGGGGAGTGTTGGCATACAAAGCAACAAAGGAGTCATGCACAATACGGCAACAAGGCCAGATTATTTTTTCCCATAGATTATGTACAACTCAAGTGATTTTAATCACTACACAAACATTGTAAATCCCGTTTTTGGTAGAATAGACTCCATTTTGTGCAAGCCGAGGAGTCCTCGAGCTTGAGGAGTATTAGAAGTACCATCGTACCAATTTTCATAATTTTTAGACTTCGTTTGAGCCCTCAAATAAGCCCTGGAACCTAATTTTTAACTAGGCCGGACACTAGGTCTGGACAGGGCCAAAACTAGTCAAAAACTATAAAAAGAGCTAGAGAGCTCATTTTTGAGGCTAGATTGTAATTGAAACGAACTTGTAAGAGCTATTGAAAGTAATCTAAAGAACTCCATTGATTCTCTCTCTTTGTCTTGCCGTGTGTGCGTGTGTGTGTGTATGTGTGTGCATGCTTGTGTGCTTCTCACTCTCGCACTTGTGCCGCCACTTGCTCGAGGTCTTCATACCATCCTCACGTCTTCCCGGATTGACATTAAAGGAGGTGCTACTCATAATTGAGCTACAAGCATCCAATGGAGAATGCTACAATTGTGGAAAACCGGGCCATTATGCAAGAGATTGTTGGTCCAAAGGAGGAGGCAATTAAGGATACAAAAGGAAAAAAAGTAATTATGCTAGTACAAATTCATAAAATGAGAACTTTCTTATGATGTATGGTTCAAGTGAAAGAGTCAATTCAGATTTTACATGGTACATTGATAGTGGTTGTAGCAACCATATGAGTTGCAATAAAGATGTTTTCTTTAATTTACATTCACCCATCACTCAAGGACATGTAGAGACAGGGGATGACACTGAGCACAAGATTACACATGTGGGAGATGTTGCATTGAATGGATCTCAAAGCTCCAAGGTGTTGAAGGATGTGTTGCATGTGCCAACCATCACAAAGAACTTGGTTTCGGTAGGTCAAATGGTTGAAAGAGGTTATGAGGTGAGGTTCAATGAGCAAGGATGTTTTGTTGAAGACCCCATGCAGGACTAGCTCATAGCAAAAGGAAAGAAGAAGGGAAGACTCTTCACCATGGAGGTAAAGCCATCAACCCCTCACACAGTCTACTTGTCAATTGGAAATAAATAGATTGCAGAAATCGACTTATGGCATAAAAGAATTGGGCACATAAACTTACAAAGGATGAAGGACATGCAAAGGAAGGGCTTGTTGAGTGGTCTACCTGATCTTACATCTCAGAATATGCAACATTTGTGCCATGTTTGTCAATTAGGAAAACAAAGCAGATTGCCATTCAAGAAGGGAGCACGTGTGAGCAATGAAGTGTTGAATCTCATACACACAGATGTGTGGGGACCTACAAGGGAGCCATCCATTGGAGGTAATAGATGTTTTGTCACATTTATAGATGATCATTCAACGTTTGTTTGGATGTATTGCATGAAGTCAAAGTCGGAGGTGTTTTACCACTTCAAGAGGTTCAAAAACCTAGTGGAGAAGGAAACAGGGAAGTACATAAAGACTCTCAGATTGGATGGAGGGGAAGAGTATTTTTCAAATGAATTTTCAAATTTTCTACATGACCATGGCATCAAAAGGCAACTCACTTGTAGGTATACACCTCAACAAAATGGGGTGGCAGAAAGGAAGAATAGATACATAGCATGTGGCTAGATCTTTGTTAAATGAAATGAATGTTCCTAACTCTTATTGGGTTGATGCAACAAATACATCCATATACATTATGAATAGGTGTCCAACCTCAGGAGTACATGGAGTTACACCTTATGAAGCTTGGTTTGGTAAGAAACCCAATCTTTCACATCTCAAAGTATTTGGTTGTGTGTGTTGTGTTCACATACCTCAAGAATTGAGACACAAGTTAGACCCGAAGGCGGATAGGTGTATATTTCTTGGATATTCTTCAGAGCAAAAGGGTTTTAGATGCTATAACCCTTGCACCAAAGAGCTTAAGGTATCTAGGGATGTAATATTTGATGATTTGTTGCCTTGGTATGGTAGCAAAGATGTGTTACAGGTTGACAATGCATATAAAGCCGAGAAGAAGTTCAAAGAGCAACAACAAAACATAGAGATAAGTGGTCCAACTACTTCAAGCACACCATCAGAGGAGAGTACTACATCAGCTTGGCATGGAAGGACAAGGAATGAAGCTCATTCAAGTGAAGGAAGTAGTAAAGGAAAGGAAAAAGCAAATGACGAAGACCATCAATGGGTAGACATGGAATCTACAAGTGATGAAGATATGGGAAAATTAGAAACTCTAGGATTTAAAGCATCTAAAACAAGGAAGAGGAGATTCCTACCACCTAATGGTGAGGTAAGGTCATTTAATAGGGTTAAATACCCTATTCAAATGTTAACTTATGATTCATTCATTGCAAGACACTATGCCTACATGAGTCAAGTTATAGCTTGTGAAGAACCTAACTTTTTTGAAGAAGCAAATAAGAATAGGGAATGGATTGAATCAATGGAGGAGGAAGTCAAAGCACTTGAAGAAAATGATACTTGGTCATTGGTGCCAAGAACAAAGGACATGAAAGTCATTGGCAACAAATGGGTGTACAAGGTAAAGAGGCATACAGATGGGAGCATCTCTAGGTATAAAGCAAGGCTGGTTGCCAAAGGTTTTGCTCAAACCTATGGCATAGACTTTGAGGAAACATTCAGTCCAGCAGCTAAGATGTCCACCATCAGAAGTTTGATTGCAATCTCAGCCTCAAAAGGTTGGAAGATGTATCAGTTGGATGTGAAGAATGCTTTCCTAAATGGAGAGCTTGAAGAGGTAGTCTTCATGGACTAGCCCCAAGATTTTGAAGGTGAGAGCTTTCCACATCATGTATGCAGGCTAAAGAAGGCTCTTTATGGACTCAAGCAAGCCCCAAGAGCTTGGAACCAAAGACTTGTGGACTACTTAGTAAAATGTGGATACAATCAGAGTCATACAGACCCATCACTCTTTGTGAAGAAGGAAGGTAGCAAAATTGTTTTCATTTGTATATATGTTGATGATTTGATCATTATAGGGGATGATGAAGCCAACATCAAGGACATAAAGAGGAAGCTCAAGGATGTGACCATGTATAGTTCAATAATTGGTTCTCTCTTATAACTATGATAAGACCTGATATTGCACATGTAGTTGGAGTCTTATCTCAATTTTTGCAAGCACCAAGAGTACCTCATCTTGTTGCAGCCAAAAGGGTACTTAGATACCTCAAAGGATCAGTGAATGAAGGTCTATATTATCCATTTGATGATGGATTAAATGTACAAGCCTATTGTGATGCTGATTGGGTAGGTTCCAAAGATGACAGGAGGAGCACTAGTGGATATGTTATCATGCTAGGGAAGAAGACCATCTCATGGATGTCAAAGAAACAACCAATTGTGGCTCTTTCATCGACCGAAGCTGAGTATAAAGGCTTAGCACAAGTATCATATGAGCTTATGTGGCTCAAGAAGTTGTTTGCTGATCTTGATTTGCAGGTTAAGCAAGTACCTATTTTTTGTGAAAACATAAGTAGCATATGCTTGGCTCAAAATCCGGTGTTCCATGCAAGGTCGAAGCATATAGAAGTGCATTACCACTTTATTCGAGAGAAGATCATGTCAAAGGATGTCATGGTGGAGCATGTCAATACAAAGGACCAATATGTAGGTATGTTTACCAAAGCATTAGATGGAGTAAAGCTACAACACTTCAAGGCATGCATTGGAATGAAGGACCTAGGCATTGAGACTTGAGGGGGAGTGTTGAAAATCAAGTCTCAATCATGCAAAAAGGATCAACCACGAGTTTTGCAAGTGGACCAGTAAAGAAGGAGGACCCAAAGTCATTGAATAAATTTAGAAGCTCCGCCAAACTAAATCAAATTAAAATCTCATTAAATCAACCACCAAAAAGTGCACCTAAACTCATTGGTGGGTGGTTAGCTAGATTGTAGGAAAAGTAAAAGTCTATATAAGCATCATCCACCTTTGTTTCTTGAGTTGTATGAATTCCACGAGTTTCCCACTTAGTTTAGTGAAGTCATAAACTTCAGCAAGCATCCCCCTTGCTTACTTACCTCATTTTCTCATGATTTTGCTCTACTCTATCTAGAGGTGTAGTTAGGCTTTTCCAAATCTGATTATACCAGATTGTAGAGCATTGTTTGCTCTCTCATTGTACTCATTTTCATTGATTTCAAGCTTCATTTGGTCTCTCATATTGTGCCCTGAAGTTTTCCAAAGTTTCAAGTTATTTGGATGGGTGAGTTGTGAGAAATTACCAACTTTGTGAAGGTATATCTCTGCACATAGGCAGAGAGTGTTGTAAACAGGTAGCCTGTTTTGTAGAGGGTGGTTCTCCCAGCTGGAATATCCATTTGGGATGATTTAAAGCTTGTTGGGTAGCTCTTATCGTCTACTACAAGCGTGCAAAATTTCATTTTAATTCTATGTACTGGTGCATAGGAAAGTTCAGAATAGTGAACATATATCACTACTTGTGGACCTAGTGGAGGGCAGCCATCTTCCATTTTTGCATTGGGGTGTTAGAATCATCCCCATCAGGGAGATCTATATTGCCTTCATTCGTAGGTTGTGCCAACACACATCCTATGGCATAGTTGTATGCATCCACATGTACATGGAATGCCTTACTCCAACATGGTGTTGTTAATATAGACATTGAACACAGGCATCGTTTGAGTTCATTGAATGAGTTTTTGCATTCATTCGTCCATTCGAACTTGGTCAAAAGAGACTATGGAGGCTTTGCTATGATTGTGTGCACATGTATAAATCGTCCATAATATCCACAATGGCCCATGAAAGCCTGTACTTCTTTTACATTTTTTGGCCTAGGTAGGTCTACAATTACTTTCACCTTTTCTTCATCCATAGAGATTCCATTCTTTGACATAATGTGTCCTAGAATTTTGCCTTGCTTGACCATAAAACCGCACTTTTCTGGGTTCAAGAAAACTTGATAGTCTTGACATTTGTCAAATACTTGCCATAGTTTAGGGATATGAGTCTGCCTCATATTCGAATGAGTTCATATGTCATCCACATAAACTTCCAAATTCTTGCGTAAGAATTCCTTAAAAACATGACCCATTGTAAGTGGCTGGTGCATTCGTTAGCCCAAATGGCATTACACAAAATGCAAAGATGCCCCATTCAGTGGAAAAATCCGTCTTATATTGATCTTCTGGAGCAATGGCTACTTGATTATAGCCTGAGAATCCATCAAGGAAGCTATAAAATTCCTTGCCCGCGACTCGTTCTAATAAGTGTTCCGTGATAGGAAGAGGAATTGTCTCTAATCATGGTGGCATTAACTATTTTAAGGTTAATACACACACACACTTTTCCGTTCTTTTTGGGCACAACCAGTTTGGGGGATACACATTCAATATGCTCAATTTCATAAACGAATTTTGCTTCTACCAAACAATCTATTTCTTCTTTAATCTTAGCAGCATATATCATAGTATGTGGATGGTTTCTGCTTAGTAGGCTTGGCCTCTGGAGTCATAGGGATTCTATGGGAGCATATATCTGGGTCTACTGCTTTCAAATCTTTGTAACTCCAAGCAAACACATCTCTATATTCGTGCAATAGGGAAATTAATTCTTCTTCTTCTTCATTCGTCAAATCATGCCCTATGTATGTACATTTTTCTTCTCCTTCTTCTATGGTGACTATGATTTTTTTGGTTTTTTCTTGATTATCATATACTTCTCTGATGCCTACTTCTCTCTTGGGCATTCATACCATAATTCGTCTATCTTCTATTTCATACTTCTTGAAGTTCTCAGGTACTTCCATGAGTGGTTCTTCTTCTTCTTCCATCTTGGGTGATTTCTTCCTCTTCTTTTGCTTACTTTCTGCATCTTTTATGATTGACTCGAGTTGTTAAGTTTGATTTTCCTTGTCCATTTCAAGGGTTTTGGCTTCTACAAAATAAAGATATTCTTCTTCTATCAAACAGAAGGGTTCCATGATTATGGATTCTAAATCCTCATCACTTGATTCATCTAGTTCTTGGATCACTTCCGTGCACTCTTCTAGGATAAATTCTTCCTCAACAGGTTCAATCATAAAGATGGAGATGTCATATCCGTCCTCATCACAATGAGGAGTCCATTGTTCTTCATTCAGTGTTATATCCAGAGTAGCTAAAATCTCTGCCCAACCGTGAGGTTCGAATTCTTCGTCTGGAAATACTATAGGTGCATAGGCAGGGTCTTGAAGGGTTCGTGGATGTCGTTTTGAACCTAAGTTTCTGGCTTCTAATCATTCTTCCTCTTGTTTTGCTACCTTACACATCCATAGATGAGTATCTTTGTGCAACCATGAGGGGTCTTATTCTAATGAGTGTATCGACTCTGTTTCTTCCTATGTTTTATGGATGGCACTCCATTGTATGGGGGGTACATCACGATGGGAATAGTCCTTGAGATTTAATTTGGTGGTTACTCCTAAATGTTGCAAGTACAACAAATTAGTTCCCCAATCTTGTACAATTTTCAATTGACACATGAATGGTCTTCCTAAAATCATCTCATAAACGTGATTCTTCCCAAAATCACAAATGGCAAAAGTATGTTCAAACTCTAAACCACAAGTGGTGAGAGATTTGCCTTCTAGTAAGCCTAATGGCTTCTCTATATGTCCGTCTGCCATTTGTAGCTTCATCCTGGTGGGTCTTAATGTTGGCTTACCCCAATGTTTCCATAAAGCAGTGGTAGCGATGGCTACTCCAGCTCCTGAAAGAAAGAAAGATATATGAAAGACCGGAAGATGTCAAATTAGTGATTGAGGGGGAGCTGTTAAGGAAACACTCACGAATTTGACGCAACAGACAAAGAGAAAAACAGAATCTTCTGGAAAATCTATGCACAGGTGTACAGTATGCGAAGTTAGTGCGCGGTGTGCGCATAACAGAGCAATTAACCGCGGCGGGCGCGTAAGGCGCGCATAACGTGAATTGAAGAGTAACAGCGCAGAGGAGCGCCAAAGAAAGTGTATATATATACAACAAGATTTGAAGAACTCAGAGAGAGAAGTAGATGATGCGCAGAGGAGAACGAGAGACAGATATAGAGGAGGAAGAGAGAAGACGCCATAGATCGCGTATGAGTGAAGAGAGAGTTAGAAGTTCTCAGAAGACGCCATAGATCGCGTATGTACAGATGAATAACACAAGCCTGAAGTGTCGGGTCTTTTCATCTGAAGAGAGATGGTAATAAGAAACTACTCACTGTAGGAGAGTTTCTGTAGCTTGAGCAAGAAGAGGCCAAGCTTACTTGTACACATCTTCTCTAATCGAAAACACATGTTCATGTGGATGTCTACGCGTAATCTTTACTTAATCTGAAGCTATTTCGTGTTACGGTAGGAAGCTTCATTTATCGTTAACTGTCACGACTCGTTACTAAACGTGCTTCAGTACCTTCTCTGTAAACGCATGTTTCGGTGAATAACAGTTTACTCAGTAAACATATTTCAGTAATTTCCGGTCAAGTTACAGTTTCTCAGAAACAAGATTTTCCGGTAGAACAACGAAGTATAACTCGCAGCAGAGTTTGAAGCTTTGTATGAGAGATAGCTCATCTTGTAGCTAGACGTCTCTACTTTAAGCTGATCACAGTTTCCGGTGAAATGGAGATGTACACACAGTACAAAAGTTAACCGGAAAGTAGCACTTCAGAACTGTGAAGTTTTTTCTTAAAACTTCAGAAGAGTTCATTAAGAGGAGAAAGCTCACGAATCATCTTCTTACTTCTTGTATGTTCACTTGAAGAAATTATAACCAGAATAGAAGTTCATTTCGGTAAAGTTCCGGTAAGATTTCGGTGACGTCCCAGCGACAGTCTGGTGAAGTTCCGGTGGAACCTGAGTCGCAGAATAACACAGTTAAAGCGACGTTAATTAGGCTAAGCTACTGTTGATTACAGAGGTGTTCTGAATCACTCTAGTTTAGCATTCTATTGCGGTGGCGCGGCAATTTCCGCAGGCCTGACAGAGTTCAAGCTTTGTCGCGAAACCCACCTTCAGGGCGAAAGTATTTCCGCAACAGTGGCGTTAGAGCTAAAGTTTTCGCCAACAAATTGGTATCAGAGCAGGTTAGCTCCCAAGAATCGGTATAAGAGCCGGATCATTCCACGAGAGGAAGAAGATCATGGCAGATCATGTCCAAATTGATAAACTGGACAGAGATAATTATCCCGCATGGGTAATGCGCATGGAAGCCTTACTTATGAGTAAGGACTTAATGATGTACGTGACCGGAGAAGAAAAGAAGCCGACTTTCGAAGATGATAGCCAACCGGAAAAAGAAGAACTAGACGCCCTAAAACTGTGGCAGAAGAAAGATGCAACGGCAAGAGCCTACATCTACAACACTGTTTCAGATCATCTGCTACCGCACATTAGAGGTCTGGAGAAAGCAGAGGACATATGGAGTGCATTGGAAGATCACTTCCAAAATACTACGAAAGCTAGGAAGGCCAGCCTATGGTCCGAGTTCACAACATTCAAAAAGAAGCCGAGTCAAAGCATCAGTGACTACGTCACTAAAATGAAGGATCTAGCAGATAGTCTTGGATCCATAAATGAAGAAGTCGAAGATCATAGATTGATAGCGCAAGTGCTCACAGGGTTGAGAGGAGATGAAAGGTGGAAACCTTTCGTACTATCAACTGAACTCTCCCTAAATCATTTTGTACCAGAGTTAAATCAGCTGCTTGGTTTGATGCTCACATATGAGCAAGACCTGAAAGGAGACGCAGACAAAGGACATAGCTCTGCAATGTACGTGAAGAACAAGAAGAAAGACAAAGGCAAGACAAAAGATGAAGAAGAGTCGAGCTCTCAGGCTTATTACGCAAGAGGAAAAGGCACTGGCAGAGGAAGAGCAAGAGGAAGAAGCCGCCAGAATACCACCAAGAAAGCTTGCTGGATTTGTGGACTAAGTAACCATCTGGCGCATGACTGTTGGCACAATCAACAAGGATCAAATCAAAATCAAAACAACAATAGCAGAGGCAGTAGCGGAAGATATCAAAGTAACCTCCAAAGAGGAAGACAAAACCAAAGAGGAGGCTATGGTAGAGGTGGAGTGAGAAGTTGGGGACAGAGCCAATCCTACAACACCACCTACAACAACTACGCAAATGACACACAGAATGAAAGTCATACATCATTGATGATGAACTCAATCAGCACATCAGAAAATGAAGACCTAAAGGTATTCTACATTGATTCTGGATGCTCTAATCATTTGTCAGGAAATATAGAACTAATGTCAGAACTAGAGAAAGGTAGTTCTAGTCACACTGTTCAAACAGGTGACAATACAAGACACAAAGTACAATCAATCGGAAAAGTGAAATGCAAGAGTGGAGCAGATTTGCTAACTAATGTTTTGTATGTTCCAACAATACCGAAAAATCTGATCAGTGTGGGACAGATAGTCGAAAAAGGTTTTCAGGTCAGATTTACAAACAAAGGAGTATTTGTAGAAGATCCCAAGAACGGATATTATCAGATCGTTTCTGGTAAGAAAGAAGGCAGACTCTTTACCTTAAGAGTACAAGGGAACATTGGCCAAGCGCTGCTCACACATGATGAAAAGGTAATTACAGAACTTGATCTCTGGCACAAGAGATTAGGTCATTTTCACGAAAAAGGAATCAAAGCTATGATAGCGAATCAGTCTGTACTGGGATTACCAAACGTACAAAACCAACATATGATTCACAAATGCGAAGCCTGTCAAATGGGAAAAGCCCACAGGTTACCTTTCCAGAAGAAAGGATTCAAACATGACGGTGTGCTAGAACTCATACATACAGATGTATGGGGACCAACGAAAGAAGGATCAATCAGCGGATCAAGGTATTATGTTCTTTTCATTGATGATGCAACAAGGTGGATAACTCTTTATGTTTTAAAAGAGAAATCAGAAGTGTTCGGAGCTTTCAGACACTTTCATGCATATGCTGAAAGACTCACAGTACAAAAACTTAAAAGACTGAGGTTTGATGGAGGGGGAGAATACTTCTCCCGAGAATTCAATGACTATCTTTGGAATGCAGGTATTAAGAGAGAAATAACCTGCAAATATACACCACAACAGAATGGTGTAGCAGAAAGGAGAAACCGAACTCTAGTCGAGTTTGCACGAGCTATGCTAAAAGAAAAGAATTGCCCGGATTATCTTTGGGCTGAAGCTGTAAACACAGCTACATACTTGGTAAATAGATTATCATGTACAGCGTTAGAAGGAATGACCCCTTATGAAGCCTGGTGGGGAAAGAAGCCAACACTTGATCACTGCAAAGTGTTTGGATCAGTAGCGTATGCTTATGTACCGTCTCAACTCAGACATAAGCTTGAACCGAAAGCAGAGAAATATGTATTCGTCGGATATGATGAAAAACAGATAGGTTACAGATTATGGAGCCCTCTAACCAAACATTTTACTGTTTCCAGGGATGTAACATTTGATGAACAGAAAAGCTGGTATGCAGATCAGAGTCATACAGCTGAAGAATTTGGAGAAGAGATAAAAAGAAAAGAGAAAGGTAAAACAATCGTACAGGTAAACAAAGAAGACGAGGCAAGTACGTCCAGGACCAGAACAGGTACAAGGAACGAAGATGAAGACGGGTACTCAGACACACACGAAGAATATGAGCTAAGAAGGTCAAACAGAGTAAGAAGACAACCGGAAAGATACTCGTATGATACATCATATATAACTCAACAAGATTATGCATATATGGTTAAAGAAGAGGAAGAGCCTCAGAGCTATGACGAAGCCAAAGGCAAGAAGCAATGGCAAGAAGCAATGGAAGAAGAATTCAGCGCACTGGAAGAGAACAAGACATGGGAGCTTGTTCCTAAACCGAACGGTAAGAAAGTAATTGGAAATAAATGGGTGTTCAAAATAAAGAAACTTGCAGATGGAAGGATAGCCAGACATAAAGCAAGACTGGTTATCAAGGGCTATGCTCAGACGCACGGCATAGACTATGACGAGACGTTCAGTCCGGTGGCAAAAATGTCAACCATAAGGACAGTGATTGCTATAGCAGCATCAAAAGGATGGAAGCTAAGTCAACTAGATATAAAGAATGCATTCCTGAATGGATATATATCAGATGAAGTCTATATGGAACAACCGGAAGGGTTTATAAGTTCCAGATACCCAAATTTTGTTTGCAGGTTAAGAAAAGCACTTTATGGACTGAAGCAAGCTCCAAGAGCTTGGAACTACAGACTTGTGAAATATCTCAATGAACTTGGATACCAAAGTTCGAAGGCAGATGCAAGTCTACTCATCAAAAGGACAGAAGAGGGAATGATCTACATTTGTATCTATGTAGATGACATAATAATTACAGGAACCTCAGACGTAGGAATCGCAGAGGTAAAGAAACTGCTAGAAAAGGAATTCAAGATCAGTGACCTAGGAAAGTTATCATACTTTCTAGGAATGGAAATCACATATACAGATCATGGTGTATATGTCACGCAAGAGAGGTATCTCCTGAACTTACTGAAGAAGTTCAACATGGAAAATTGCAGAGAAGCTTCAACACCGCTTGAAGTAAATCATAAACTCAGTAAATATAGTGGAACAGAGTTCAAAGATATGAAAAAATATCAATCGCTAGTAGGAAGCTTAATATATGCTACGCTAACAAGACCGGATCTCAGTTTTCCGGTGGGAGTTCTCTCACGGTTTATGCATTGTCCGACAGAGCAACATTGGGTTGCAGGACAAAGAGTTCTCAGATATATCAGAAGAACTATAAAAGAAGGATTATATTATCCTTTTACGTCAGATATAAAGCTCAGAGCATATAGTGACTCAGATTGGGCAGGAAGTCAAGATGACCGAAGATCAACACACAGGTATATGATATACCTAGGAGATAAGCTGGTAAGCTGGTGTTCGAAGAAGCAACACACAGTAGCCTTATCATCAACAGAAGCAGAATACAAGGGACTGGTAGAAGCAGCAAAGGAAGTAATATGGATGCAGACTTTACTTAAAAGCATGGGTATAGATCAAAGTATACCGATCATACATGGAGATAATATGAGCTCGCTGTATCTTGCAGCGAATCCTGTGTTTCATGCAAGAACAAAACACATAGAGATTCAGTATCATTTCCTAAGGGAAAAAGTAATGGAGAAAGAGATAGAAATAGTCTACACTCCTACGAAAGATCAGATTGCAGACATTCTGACTAAAAGCTTGGATGGAACAAAGACAAATAGATTCAAGGAGATGGCAGGTATAAAAGAAAGAAAGATATATGAAAGACCGGAAGATGTCAAATTAGTGATTGAGGGGGAGCTGTTAAGGAAATACTCACGAATTTGACGCAACAGACAAAGAGAAAAACAGAATCTTCTGGAAAATCTATGCACAGGTGTACAGTATGCGAAGTTAGTGCGCGGTGTGCGCATAACAGAGCAATTAACCGCGGCGGGCGCGTAAGGCGCGCATAACGTGAATTGAAGAGTAACAGCGCAGAGGAGCGCCAAAGAAAGTGTATATATATACAACAAGATTTGAAGAACTCAGAGAGAGAAGTAGATGATGCGCAGAGGAGAACGAGAGACAGATATAGAGGAGGAAGAGAGAAGACGCCATAGATCGCGTATGAGTGAAGAGAGAGTTAGAAGTTCTCAGAAGACGCCATAGATCGCGTATGTACAGATGAATAACACAAGCCTGAAGTGTCGGGTCTTTTCATCTGAAGAGAGATGGTAATAAGAAACTACTCACTGTAGGAGAGTTTCTGTAGCTTGAGCAAGAAGAGGCCAAGCTTACTTGTACACATCTTCTCTAATCGAAAACACATGTTCATGTGGATATCTGCGCGTAATCTTTACTTAATCTGAAGCTATTTCGTGTTACGGTAGGAAGCTTCGTTTATCGTTAACTGTCACGACTCGTTACTAAACGTGCTTCAGTACCTTCTCTGTAAACGCATGTTTCGGTGAATAACAATTTACTCAGTAAACATATTTCAGTAATTTCCAGTCAAGTTACAGTTTCTCAGAAACAAGATTTTCCGGTAGAACAACGAAGTATAACTCGCAGCAGAGTTTGAAGCTTTGTATGAGAGATAGCTCATCTTGTAGCTAGACGTCTCTACTTTAAGCTGATCATAGTTTCCGGTGAAATGGAGATGTACACACAGTACAAAAGTTAACCGGAAAGTAGCACTTCAGAACTGTGAAGTTTTTTCTTAAAACTTCAGAAGAGTTCATTAAGAGGAGAAAGCTCACGAATCATCTTCTTACTTCTTGTATGTTCACTTGAAGAAATTATAACCAGAATAGAAGTTCATTTCGGTAAAGTTCCGGTAAGATTTCGGTGACGTCCCAGTGACAGTCTGGTGAAGTTCCAGTGGAACCTGAGTCGCAGAATAACACAGTTAAAGCGACGTTAATTAGGCTAAGCTACTGTTGATTACAGAGGTGTTCTGAATCACTCTAGTTTAGCATTCTATTGCGGTGGCGCGGCAATTTCCGCAGGTCTGATAGAGTTCAAGCTTTGTCGCGAAACCCACCTTTAGGGCGAAAGTATTTCCGCAACAGTGGCGTTAGAGCTGAAGTTTTCACCAACAAGAGGTAGAGGTCTTGGAAGTGGAAGAGGAAATAGTAACCAAGACCAAAGTCAACAACAGAATCATGCAAGAGGAAGAGGATAGTTTCGAGGCAGGGGGAGCCAAAGAGGCCGCATAAATTTCCAAGGAAATGATTCAGGTAATGATAGTAAAGGATGTTGGAATTTTGGTAAACCTGGACACTTTGAACGTGATTGTAGGTTAAAGAATCAAAATAACAGAAGGCAGTAGAATAACTATGCATCCACAAGTGCAGATGATTCTAAGAAGTTGTTCATGGTTCAACACCACATGCTGAATATGATGTCTGCTAGTGTCTCAAAATCAAATGATAATGTCTAGTATGTTGATTTAGGTGCTTCAAATCACATGACCAGTCATGCGGAATGGTTTAATACTTTGCAGAAATTTCCAGTTCCTGGATATGTTGAAACAGGTGATGACACATCACATCCTATTGAGCATATAGGAAACATAGCACTATCGATGGAGGATGGAAAGGTAAAACATCTTGCTGATGTGTTGCATGTTCCAAATATAACAAAGAATTTGGTTTCTATTGGACAAATGGTTGACTAGGGATTACAAGTCAGGTTCAATCTTGATGGATTATATGTAGAAGAGTACAAGCAGGATGGACGATTGGTTGCCAAAGGAAACAAAGTGGGTAGGATGTTCACCTTAAATGTGAAGATTCCTAAAATGAATGCAGCCATGTTTGCAAAAGGTGCAAGAGTTATTGCAGATATAGAGACGTGGCACAAACAGATTGGACAAACTTGCAAATGCTAAAATTGATGCAGTCAAAGGAGATTGTCCATGGACTATCGAATTTCAAAGTTGCAGAAATGCAAAAGGTATGTGTAGCATGTCAATTTGGTAAACAGTCAAGAGCATCATTTCCACATGACAAGCATGTTAGTGAGAATGTACTAGAAGTAGTACATACAGATGTTGGGGGTCCAGCAAAGACCACATCTATGGGTAGTTGCAAGTTTTATGTTACTTTCATTGATGACCATACACGCAAAGTATGGGTATATTTCATGAAAGAGAAGAGTGAGGTGTTCACTCACTTCCAGAATTTTAAAGCTATGGTGGAAAAGCAGAAAAGGAAGTACATTCAAACATTAAGATCTGATGGAGGAGGTGAATACATGTCAAATGAGTTCAGTAGTTTTCTAAAAAATCATGGAATTCGGTGTCAGTTTTCATGCAGGTACACACCTCAATAGAATGGTGTTGCTAGACACAAAAATAGACATATCGCAGAAATAGCAAGAGCCTTGATGGCTGAGAAGAATATGCCTCATTGTTATTGGGCAAAAGTTGTGCATACTGCTGTATACATCATGAACAGAACTCCGACTGCTGTTGTACATCAAGTTACACCTAAAGAAAAGTTTACATGTAAAAAGCCAAACTAATCACATTTGAAAGTTTTTGGCTGTATTGCATATGCACATGCCCCAGATGAATTGAGGATGAAGCTTGATCCAAAAGCAAAAAAGTATGTCTTCATTGGATACTCCCCTGAGCAAAAGGGATATAAATGTTATAACCCACTCACATGACAGGTAAAGGTGAGCAGAGATTTGGTATTTGATGAAATGTCAAGCTTCTATGCAGATGCCAAAGAAGGACTGAATCTTGAACCAAATGACAAAGAAAATGCTGAAAAATCAAGTGCAGAATCTCAAGTTTTGAGTGGACAGGATGCATCACCAAGCAATAGTTCCAACTCAAATCCATGGAGTGGAAGATTGCATGGAAACTTTAGTCCACAAAATTCATCAAATATATCCAAGAAAGGTAAAGAAAAGCTTTCTGCAGGTCATAAAACATGTGCAGGTTTTGAAGATGTTGATGGAGATTCAAGCAGTTCAGAAAAGAGTCTTGATGAGGAACTTGGATTGCCCTCTATGAAGACTCTAGAAGCAAGAATAGCACATGTAGATGATACAAGGAGAAGTGACCCAGGACCAAGAAGGTCTAGGAGGATGCAGAATTTAGTGCAACGATTGACGTATGATAGTTATATGGCTCGTCATTGTGCCTACATGACAAAGGTAATACAAGATGTTGAACCTTCTTGCTTTGAAGATGCAATTGGAATTGCAGATCGAGAAAAAGCTATGGATAAGGAGATGGCTACACTTTATGGAAATGATACATGGAAGCTGGTTCCATTTCCGCAAGGAAAGAAACCCATAGGTTGCAAATGGGTTTACAAGGTAAAGCATAATGCTGATGGTAGCATAAGCAGGTATAAAGCACGATTGGTAGCTAAAGGATATGCACAAACATATGGCATTGATTATGAGGAAACATTCAGCCATGTAGCTAAAATGTCTACTGTCAGAACACTTGTTGCATTAGCTTCAGCAAAAGGATGGACTTTGCATCAGATGGATGTGAAGAATGCTTTCTACATGGTGAGTTACAGAAAGAAGTATATATGGGCCAGCCACAAGGATATGAAGATTCAAAGCATCCAGAATATGTTTGCAAGTTGTGAAAGGCTTTGTATGGGATGAAGCAAGCCCCTCATGCATGGCATGCAAGGATTGTTGATTACTTAACCAGCATTGGGTTTTCTATGTGTGATGTAGATCATTCACTATATGCAGGGAAGGCTGATGATGGCATCACTATTGTGGCTATTTATCTTGATGACCTTATTGTAGGTGGTGATAATGAAGGGAGCATCAAAGAGGTAAAGCAGCTTCTTATGCAGGAATTTGACATGAAAGATCGTGGTGTGTTTCGCCATTTCTTGGGCATTGAGTTTATACATACAAAAACAGGTATATGGATGTCGCAAAGGCAATATGCCTTGAATATGCTGCAAAAGTATGGTATGGCTGATTGTAAACCAATTTCTATGCCATTAGATCAGAATTTAAAGTTGGATACTACATCAAATGAAGCATTGGAAAATGCTACTATGTATAGGAAAATTGTGGGAAGTCTTATATATCTCACAATTACAAGGCCTGATCTAAGTTATATTGTTGGACTTGAAAGTCAATTTATGCAGGTTCCCAGGAAGACACATTTGGATGCTCTGAGGTGCACTCTACATTATGTGAGTGCTACTTTGGATTATGCATTATTTTATGAGGCTGGTGTAGATTTGTAGGTTTATGGATACACCGATGCAAATTGGGCTGGTAGCATTCCAGATAGAAGATCTACTAGTGGTTTTCTATTCTCACTTGGAAGTGCAGCTGTTACATGGAGCAGCAAGAAGCAACCCACTGTTGCTTTGTCGAGTACACAGGCTGAGTATAGCGGTGCTGCAATGGCAGCATGTGAGGCATCATGGCTAGAAATGCTACGTGTAGATTTAGGTGTGGAAGTGGGAAAGCCCATCACTATTTATTGTGATAATCTTAGCAGCATACAGTTAGCACGGAACAAAGCATATTGAGGTACATTATCACTATCAAGGAACAAAGCATATCGAGGAACAAATGCTATTTTCCATGCTAGAACAAAGCATATCGAGGTACATTATCACTTCATCAGAGAAAAGGTATTAGCCGGTGATATTGATCTTGTTTATGTGAGAATAGATGAGTAGGTTGCTGATATTTTCACCAAACCACTTGGCGCTGAGAAGTTGAAGAAGTTTTGGGAGATGTTTGGATTACAGGATATGGCATTGAGCTTGAAGGGGAGTGTTGAGATATCAAGCTCAACATGTGATGATCTAGGATGACACATACCAGTTTTTTGTTTCTCTGACATGTATAGTGGTCACACCGATATATGTCAGGATACTTCATTGAGCTTTATTAGATTTATCTACCGAGAGTGACGGAACATTTGTTCCTTGCCAGCTCACTCATTCGTGAACATTAGGTTTTTCCTTATGTACTGATCTTTATATATTGCACTTGTATTCTTGTTTCTAGGTCATTCTTGTACATTCCTTTTTAGGTAATAGAAGAAGAAGAAGAAGAAGATCATTCTTCCTTGCCTAATTCTATGTGTGTGCTTCTCCTTGAGAGTGAGAGTGTGTGTGTGAGCTCTCTTCATTATCTCCTTCCTTGTGACACTCTTTACCACATTTTGCACAAAAACCTTGCATGTTATAGTATTGTGATTATCTTGCTATCAGAGGATGTGGGAAATCCTTTATGAAATGATCCCCTTGGCACCTAAAACATGGTCCTCTAGGGCCCTGTGGTTTCACTGTCTCAACTGGGGTCGTGGGTTAGGGTTTGCATACATGACATTGGCATAATAGGGCTCCCAATTGGGTTCCAAGGGAGGACTATCGTATTGATATGTTTCCATATGCTCTGGAGACTCAGTGTAATAGGCGGGTGGGATATCTACATGGGTGGAATAAAAAATGTTAGAATTGGGATCACTTTCTGTGATCAGGGGTGAGGAAGGCACTAAAGCCCTATTGAGGTTCTGTTTCGCAGCAACGTACTTGATTGAGATGACAATAGTTGGAGGTGGTGGTTGCTGAGCTAAAACTGGTTGTGGTCTCTGTTGGGCCTGATAAGGATAGTTATGGGGAGGCCTATAGTAGTGAGGCTGAGCATTGTATTGACCTTGATACCTACCTGGTTGGGAGTATGCTAGTGGGTAGTTTTGTTGCACTACTTGTTTGTTGTATGGGCAATCTTGTGCAATGTGATTTGTGTATCATCTCTCAATCATACAGTATTGGCCACTGGGGTTGGCTTGAGGTTGTGTTACATTAGGACACACATTTTCCATATGATCACAACCACAGGTGTAAACGTTTGTTTGTTGTTAACCTAGGAATCTGTTTGCTAGAAACTCCTAGTTTCTGGGCCACTTTTCTGCTAGGTCTTCAATCAAGCTAGAAATTTTTGAGGATGATTGAGATGAGCTATTTGAGTCTTTATAGACCTTTGAAAGTTCCAATTCATCTCCTAGGTTTTCCTCGATGTCTATACAAATTCGTACACATTGCTCTAGTGTTCTCGATTCCTTCAAGTATACATAGGAGCGTAGTTTAGAGCTCAAGAGGCAATCTAAAAACAAAGGCACTTGCTTGGCCTGTGACGGTAGTTCTTGCATTGGGCATCTCTCGTCATATTGTCTAAACCTATGTCTTGCAAGTTTGAATATTTCATGAGGGGTCTCTTTGAAGCTACGAATCAATGAGGAAGTATCATGTCTAATTCCACTTTTAGAGAATTCTATGATGAAAGACTTTAACAAGTGATGAATATCCCTAAATTGCCTTTGTTGCAATGGTTGGAACCAAGTTAAATCCGTGTTCTTTAACATGAGTCCAAATGCATTGTACTTCGTAAACATGTCTTCTACTTGCTTTGCTCGCAATACCTGCTTGAATTCAACAACATGGTCATAGGGATCTCCTGTCCCATCAAAGTAATTTTTCATCGACTTTACTAATTGAGTGGGTCTTAGTATCGTGGGATGTTCATGAGGTCTAGGTAGAGGAAAATCATCTCTACCACCTGGTATTCTTTGTTCTCTTTGTCTTTCCAATCTATCAATGTCCATTGAGGGTCTATCTCTCCCTATGGGATGCATGAAACTTACTTCTGGTCTTTCTTTGTTCTTCTCTCTTTGAGTACCATGGGCTGAGGATGTCCCATCACCCTAATGGCTTGTGCTTACATTTTCTCGAGATGGGGAGAATACTAACTCGCCTCTCCATGTGTAGGCATGTCTCGCATGGTCGGGTACTACGAACACTCGTTCTGAAGTGTTGTCTAGGTACGCCACCTTTCCAGGTGTATCAGGGTCCTTGAATTCATAAAATGTAATGGAGCCTACCTCACTAGGTTGTTCCATTCTGTACCTCCAAAACGCTTCATTAGTGTCCTTATTCAAGAATAATTCAATGTTTTTATTGTCCTGAGGGATCCAATATGGGTTTAGTACTCTTGCCAGTACAAATTTTCCTTTGGGCATCCTAGGTTCATCTCCTAGTGGTTCTTTTCCGAGTTCTTGCTTCTGCCTCGGGACTAACTACACCGAACTCATTGGTATGATTTGGCTGGTTACTTATGATATACATTGTTCCTTCTTTGTCTAGGTAAACATCTCTCTTGAATTTCACCACTGGAGGTTCCAATCCAATGGGTTGGTCGGGGTTATGCAATTGCACAACTGATCTTTGCAAACCATCCTCATAGATGTGAGCACCTAGGTGGCTGGTTTGGACATATTCTAATTGGGTCTTGTAGGGTCCTTCGGGTCTTTCCAAATATGCAACGCTTAACCCTCCTTCTCGTCTTTCTATGCTAAAAGTCATTTCTGAATCATTGGTATTTGATCCCAACTCGTAAGGGTAGCTAATCAATTGTTGTGCCCACGATCATGTAGTAGTTCCTACACTTGCTTCTAATGATCTCAGGCTTCGTCGATCTAACTTACCTATATGCTTGCCCGATCTAAGGTTCATGAATTTACTTCCTTTGTCATTCAAAGCACACTCTGTCATCAATGTTCCCTTGTTCTTAGTCACTTGTCGCATTTTTAATTCCTTTAGATTGTTGTCTTGTCTCAATGTATGCATCAGGAGTCAACTTTCTGTTGTGCTCTTGAGTTTTTGTTCCATCAGACTTAAGTTATTTCCTTTAGGGTTTTCGTATAGCACACTTTTATCTTAGTCTTGGACTTGAAAAATTAAGTCTCTTGGACTTGTTGCATTCCTATCGTGGTCCTAATTTAATCCACAATGCTAGATGTTTGGCCTAAGCTAATAATTGGCTGACGGGGTTGAGTACTCTTCCAACCTCGAGTCAGCTTCTTTGATAGCCCTCATGCCCAAGAAGTCGCACTTCCTAAGCCTTGCTTAGTTTGCCCTTTCTTTGATTTCCCTTGGATAGATCTTGCTAGACCTGTCAAAATCCAATGTTTAGACCAATTCTCAAATTGATGATCAAGCACTTTGATATATACACCTTTAAGAGTCCCTTTTTCTTTGGTAAAATTTCTCCCAAGCCTCCTTTCTTTTCTAGTCCCACAGATGTGTCAACCTCAAATTGTCCTATCTAAAGATCAAAACATTATTATTCAAAAAATAGTTGAAATCGTGTAGAACTCAAAAAGAGCTTTCTAATGAGCTCTAGAGCTCAAAAAATGGACTTCGAATGAAAAAGTTATGGACATTCAGGCTCTCGGGAGTTAAAACGATAGTCAGTCTTTTCTTCAAAGGTGAGCTAATAGGAGTCTCCAATATGCCTAATCACTCAAAATTCACTCAAAATACCCTCAAAATAGCCCAAAAAATTAAACCCTAAATTTGGGGTTTTAAGTGCACAATCATGATGGTTTGAGATAATCGTGATGGTCGAGGATCGTTGCGATGGTTCGAGGGTGCAAAGCATCATGATGGTCCAAAATGAGGCGTTGTGATGGTTTGGCTATCGAACAGTCGTGGTGGAGTGAGCCCGTCACGATGGTCACGAGGCGTCGTAATGGCATGAGCCAATCACGATGGTCTGAAGTTTGAAGCATCACGATGGCGTACCAGGTATCGTCGCGATGGTCTGAATTGACACATGGCAAGTGGTTCATTGCGATGGCATGGGGTCAACGGGATCGTCACGATGGTCAGTGACCGTCGCGATGGTGTGAGACCGCCGTGATGGTGTGAGATCGTCGCGATGGTCCGGCCGAGCCGTCGCGATGGCGTGAGCCAATCGCGATGGTACAACACAATCGCGATGGCGGGAGCCCGTCGCCATGGTCCATCAAAATGCAATTTTTTGGGAATCGTTTATGGATTGGTGTGTGCGCAAGCATCACCTACACAGTGCTAGACATGCTTACCGAAGATGTCAAACTTGTCAGACCATCGCAATCGTCTGACAGAAAGTTGAATTCTCACCTTTTGGAAGCTCTCCTGTTGTTAGAAGCACTGTACCTGCAAGAAAACTATAAAACACACACAACCCAACAAGCACAAAAGCTCTCTCTCTCTCATGCACAAATGAGGGAAATGAGGGGGATGGTGGATATGGTGAAATTTCTGATTTTTTTGGAGTGGAAGGAGATGATGCAATGGTGAAGGAGGAGTGTAGAGGAGATGAAAAACACAAAAAGATACACCAAAAAAACAACAAAAACTGAAAATTTTACCTTCCAATGCCACTTCTTGCTATGCTCGTACCATCATGCATTCGTCCTAGACTCGATCCCCGGCAATGGCACCAAGTTTGGTGTTGCTCTAGCACAATGGTAAGCACCACATTAAGAAGCTCCACCTCCTTAATGTCAATCTATGGAAGAGATAGGAGTGATATGAAGATCGTGAATGCAAGATGTAGTGAGAGTGAAGGTGAGAAGCATGGAGATGCACACACATGCACACACACATGTAAGAGACAAGCAAGCCACAATGGAAGGTGGAAAATAGACTCTATTGATCAATAACTCTCTTGCAAGCTCAAGCTCACACTAACTCATACAATCTAACACTAGCTCTACAAGCTGACCTCAAAAATGAGCTCTCTAGCTCTTTTTATAGATTCTAGACTAGTTTTGACCGGTTTCACATCTAGTGTCTGGCATAATTAAAAAATAGGTTTTAGGCACTAGGAGGTTTAAACGAGATCTAAAAATAGCCAAGATTGGTATGCTTGGTCTACCTAAGCTCCTCAAGCTTGAGGACTCCTCGGCTTGCACAAAATGGAACTACGAATTACAAAAGTGAGTGTTTCTATGATACATATGGTACAAGGGTGACGAAAATCATTGTTTGGGGTTTTGAAAGAGTATTTCAAATATGTTTCTTTGAGAAAAAATGACTCCATGACTCCCCACGACTCTTTGTAGTCCGCCTTCACATGCTTCCTCTTCATCTGTGCCTTTGGCTACTGCCAACAATACCCATGTGGATGCTTCCAAATTTGCCATAGGATGCATCTTAGCATAGCTGGTAGACGAAGGGAAACTTGATCACCCTCTAGCCTACGCTAGCAGGCAGCTCAACCAAGCAGAACACAATTACACTACCACCAAACGAGAAGGATTAGGAATGGTACATGCAGTAAAGAAATTTTGGCATTACTTATTGGCAAACAAATTCAAATTCTTTATTGATCATCAAGCCCTACTATACCTAGTCAATAAACCCTCTAACACAGGAAGGCTAGTGAGATGGTTCCTTTATTAATGGAATTTGATTTTGAAGTTGTGGCCAAGAAAGGAAACATGCATGTTAGAGTTGATCATCTCTCTCGAATGATGCATGGAGAACCGCCAAAGGGAGTAGTAGATGACTTACCTGACACCTATCTCTTTAATTTAGAAATTTGTCCACAATAGGCTGAAAAATTGATACCTATACTCACCCATGGACCTAGTCATCGGATTAATTCAGGTAAAGCCCAACAATTATGGAAGACCAGGAATCTTCACATTGTAGTAGGAAGCCTATACCACCAAGATTCTAACGGACTTCTACTGAGGTGTGTAGACGAGGAAGAACAAGAAAATTGGGTAGACACCCTCACATAAACTCATGGAACAAACATAGAAGTATCAATGGTACAGTACAAGAATTGAAAAGATTAGGAGTATTTTGGCCACGGGTGCAAAAGGACGTTCACATGCATGTAACTAGTGGTCCCACCTACCAAGAAGAAAGAAATGCGGAGAACTCTATGCTATGCTATTCAACAATAGCACCTAGGTGGAGTTTGCTTTTAGTGGAATTCTTGAAGACACGTGAATACTCGGAAGGAGCAAGCCTAGCAAGAAAACGAGATCTCGAGGAGCAGGGTAAAGATTATACCCTCATAGGGAGACAACTATTTAGGTGCAGCCAAGACAAGCAATTATGATTGTGCATACATGAAGACAAGTATATTTCTGTGTTGGAGATGGCCCATACTAGAGCAACAAGAGGTCTTTTTTCGGCTGATAAAATTGCAAAATGATTCTCTTTGCCAGATTATGGTGGCCAACTTTATACCAGGATGTGACAACGTACGTTCAGAGGTGTGATGTATGTCAAAGAACAAAATATCCTATACGAAGAGATGAAACGCCATTGCGACCAATGATCAGTGCTAGAGAGTTCACTAAATGGGGTATAGATTTCACTAGACCAATTAGCCCTCCAGCTAAAGGGTCTCATGCTGAGTATATAATTGTAGCCACGAATTATTTAACCAAATGGGTAGAAGCAAAGGCCACAAGGAAGAATGATGCAAGAACTACAACCAAGTTCCTCTTCGAGAATATATTCACAAGGTTTGGGCTACCCTTTGAAATTGTGAGTGATCAAGGCACACACTTCATTAATGAAGTAATAGAAACTTTGATGAATGAATTCCTAGAATTCCTAGTAATTCATAAGAAATCAGCCCCTTATCATCCACAAGCTAATGGCTAGGCGAAAAGTTCCAATAAAGTGCTCAGATTGGGATAAACAATTACATCATGCCATTTGGGATTTTCGAGTAGCGTATAAGACAACTATAGGCACAACACCTTTCAATCTTGTGTATTGTTGACATATTTAGGTAGTGATGTGTGTGAACACTCTAGGACCGCCGGGGCACTTTTTTCCCTCTTTAGGAGGTTTTTTTCCCTCGGTTTGTATATACGCCTATTGCCTTAATGGGCTACTTATCTTTGTACATTCTCTAGTAATACATTCAGTATTGTGTGTTTTGTGCTCCAAGCTTCTACTTCTTCCTTGTGTTTTTCGCGTGCTTCCGCAGACGTCTATCTCCAACAATTGGTATCAGAGCAGGTCGTCGCTTCTTCTGATCTGAGCTCGTTTTGGCCTCCGAACGCACTATCACAGCGCTTGTGCAAGCTATTTCATCCTTTTGTGCCAAAGGTATATACCAGTTTCTGTTCGCCAGTTTAAGCGTCTCGAAGTCTGCTACAGGTCTAGCAGAACTCATCTAGGCAGTTTCGTTCAACTTTTTGAGATACAGTAAATTTTTTGCATCAAGGTATTTTAGTCACCGGCCATGGCTGAAAGCAGTGATGTATTCCGTATGTTGGCTGTTGAGGATAAGTTGGATGGTACCAACTACCCATTATGGGCTTATATGATGTGACATGTACTGGTTGCAAAAGGATTGTGGAACATTGTGCAGGGTGTTGAAAGACGTCCTGTTACACCTGTAACGACAATTACTGCAAATACAGGTGTTGGAGCTGATGAAGATGGTGTCGAAGATGATATTCCGCAGATTCCTGTTTGTGCTGCTGTTTCTGTTGCACCTACTGCAGAGCAGATTCGCTGGGATGGCAGAGATGCCCAGGCACATGCATTGATAGCTTTGTTTGTCAAACGTGCCATTATTCCTCACATTCGCTCTTGTAGAACAGCAAAGGATGCTTGGGATAATCTTACCACTTTGTACCAGGCTAGGAATGAGGCTCGTGTTGCTTACCTCCGAAAACAATTGGAGAGTGAGCACATGAATGAAGGTGACTCTATGGACAGTTTTCTCACAAAGATCAAAGACCTGAAGGAACAATTGATTTTTGCTGATGAGGTTATACCAGATAGCTCACTTGTGCAGACCGTTCTGAATGGTCTTCCTGATTCATATCAGAGTTTTGCCTCTACTCTTTGGTTGATGATGAAAGGCAATCCGAATGCCTTGTCATTTGAGGAATTAGTCTCTGTTTTGTTGCAGGAAGATCAGTCCAGGCAGAACAGGTCCATTATGCGTGTTGCAGATCAAGCTTTCCTGGCTAGTCAGAAGGGCAAAGGAAAATGGAGCTCTTCTACTAGTAAGCAGAAATCTGCAAATGCTGCACAATCGAAGAACCAGGATAAAGATGAGAAGAAATCAGAAAAGCAGAAATTGTTTTGCAAGTACTGTAAAGGAAATGATCATATCATAAAGAACTGTCCAAAACTGGCTGCTAAAGAGGCAAAGAAGAAAGAGGCCGGAATGGTTGTTGCAGAGGCCTCTACACCAAAAACAGAGTCTGCAAATCTTGTGCAGGAAGAAGAATGGGCGTTTACTACTGTCTGCAGTTTTGACCCATCTTCTCATGATCAGTGCATGTCTGCAGTAGACTCAGATGTTTGGTACTTTGACAGTGGGGCGACCAAACATATTATCTTGCAGCGCAGTTTCTTCTCTTCACTCGAGCCTGCCCCTACAGGGAATACCGTCACATGCGCCAATAACTCCTCTTATCCTGTTATGGGAGTTGGTAAGATCATTCTGACTACTGCTGATGGTAGTTCTTTTGCTTTGTCAGATGCTTTATTTGTGCCAGGGATCAAAAAGAACCTGTTATCAGTTTCTGCATTAGCCAAGATTGGCTTGGTTGTGAAATTCGTTGATGACAGGTGTACAGTCCATGATCTCTCAAATGGCGATGTGATTATTGCTTCTGGCATTTTATGTCGTGGGCTATATAAGCTCACAGACTATGAAAGATCTGTGAATGATTCGGCATGTGCAGTTCATGATTCTCAGGCTATGTCAGATGCAAAGCTTTGGCATGCACGCTTTGGCCATCTGAATTTTGCTAGTTTACTACGCCTGTAGAAATCTGAAATGGTGTCCTCTTTGCCCAAACTTGAGGCACCTGGAAAACATGTTTGTGAACGCTGTATTTTGGGCAAAATGCAGCGTTCTTCCTTTCCAAAAGATGGTTCAATTCGGGCTATGCAGAAATTGCAGCTTGTACATAGTGATGTCTGTGGTCCTATGCAGACACCCTCTTTTTGGAAATTACCTTTACTTCGTGACTTTCATTGATGATTTTTCCAGGCATGCATGGGTATATCCACTCAAAGCAAAGTCCGAAGTGTTCATGTGCTTCAAACAGTTTTTGGTTTTGGCTGAAAATCTGTCAGCATGTAAAATGGGCACCCTCCGTTCTGATCGAGGGGGGGAATATATGTCTTCAGATTTTAATGCATTTCTGGTTGAACGTGGGATAAAACACCAATGTACAGTGCCATATACACCTCAACAGAATGGAGTTGCTGAACGAAAGAACAGGTCACTCATAGAGATGGCGAGGTGCATGGTCAAAAGTCAGGCTTTACCACATAGTTTCTGGCTTGAGGCTGTCATGTGTGCAACATATGTATTGAACAGGTGTCCCACTAAAGCATTGCAGTCTATCACTCCATATGAGGCTTGGCATGACCGCAAGCCATCTATTGCTCATCTGCGTGTTTTTGGTTGTTTGGCATATGCATTAGTGCCTGAACAACATCGTAGAAAATTAGATGATAAGGCAGTAAAATGTATTTTTTGTTGGGTACAATTCTGAAAGTAAAGGATATCGTCTGTATCATCCACACCCTAAACGCATTCTGGTTAGCCGTGATGTTGTCTTTGTGGAAGATGCTATTCAGCCATTGCTTTCATGTACTAAGGAGACATCTGTTAGCTCCAAAGACATCTATGATACTTTGATGCCTCTTTTTACAGGTGGATAGTCTAGTGCTGGTCCTAATGAGGCAACTTCTCAGCCTTTGCAGGTTTCATATGATGATGCAGATCATTCCATTTCTGATGTAGATTTACATGATGCACTTGTTGATGAGAGAGCTGATATTGAGCAAGCAAAAACTATGCCAAAATGGCTGGTGCAGACTTTGCGTGATAGCAAATTAGATGCACCTTTGTCATATCGTACTCGTTCAGGCTCTCATAGTGCCTCCTTTACATCAGATTGCTATGCTATGGCTGCATCTAGTCTCTGTGATGAGAATGAGCCTGTTTCTTTTGATGAAGCACAAAATTCAGAAAATTGGATGGCTGCTATGAAATCTGAATATGATGCTATAATGAAGAATGGTACATGGTCTTTATGTGACTTGCCTCCTGGCAAGAAGGCCATTGGCACTAAGTGGGTATACAAGCTGAAGCGTAAACCTGATGGTACAGTTGACAGGTATAAGGCTAGGCTTGTTGCAAAGGGTTATGCACAGGAAAGAGGCATTGATTTTGATGAGACCTTTGCACCTACATGCCGTATGACTACTGTTCGGAGCATTTGTGCACTTGCAGCCCATCATGGTTGGAATGTACATCAGTTGGACATTAAAACAACATTTCTGAATGGTGACTTGCATGAAGAAGTGTATGTTTTTCAGCCCCGTGGCTTTGTGCAGAAAGGGCATGAAAACCAGGTTTGCAGGTTAAAGAAGGCATTATATGGTTTAATGCAAGCACCAAGTGCTTGGTATGAGAAGATACATGCCTATCTGATTGCACATGGTTTTGAGAACAGTCCAACTGAAAGCACCTTATATGTTAAGCGTGCTAATGATGTGCTTCTGATCATTGTTGTCTATGTTGATGACATGCTGCTCACTGGTCCTATTGAGACACATATTGCTGATTTTAAGGCTGATTTGCATGCCTCATTTGAGATGTCTGATTTGGGGCATTTGCATCACTATTTGGGCATTCAATTTATGCACGTTGATGGTGGAATGGCTTTGTGTCAAACGAAATATATTGACACATTATTGCAGCGTTTTGGCCTTGAAGACTGTAAGCCTATTGCCACTCCTATGGAGACATGTTTACGATTGAGTCTTCATGATGCTGGAGATGCATTTGATGTTGTTCTCTATCAGCAGGCTGTTGGATGCTTGATTTACTTATGCATTACTCGACCAGATATTCAGTTTGCTGTCTCACAAATGAGCAGGTTTATGCATTGCCCAGGAGTCACGCATTGGAAAGCGGTTAAGCGCATCTTTCGCTACTTGAGTGGTACTCGGCTACTTGGGTTGTTTTATCCCAAGGGGGGATCACTACCGCCAGATTTGCATGCTTTTTCTGACTCAGATTGGGCTGGTTGCTATGACACTCGTGTGTCCACCAGTGGTTTTTGCTTCATGCTTGGTAGCTCATGTATATCTTGGTTGAGCAAGAAGCAGCCTACTGTGGCCACTTCCAGTTGTGAGGCTGAGTATAGGACAGCTTTCACAGCGACTGTTGAGTGTGTGTGGCTCAGACGCCTTATGGCTGATTTGGGTGTTGGCCAGTCTTCTGCCACCACCATCTTCACTGACAGTCAGAGCGCATTGGCAGTTGTGAGGAACCCTGTGTTCCATGCTCGCACTAAGCACATTGAGGTGCATTATCACTATGTCAGGGAGAGGTTCTCTGCTGGGGAGATCAGCTTGGCATATGTGCCCACGCAGGAGAACATTGCAGACCTTTTCACGAAGGCTCTGCCTAGGGAGAAGTTTGAAGCTTTCCGCAAAGCTTTGGGCTTACTTCCTTTTGTGGAGTGATTTCCACATAGCTTGGCACTTCCTTATACATGAGTGCCAGCTCCTTGTTCACTGCATCACTCCCAGGGGGGATTTGTTGATATATTTAGGTAGTGATGTGTGTGAACACTCTAGGACCGTCGGGGCACTTTTTTCCCTCTTTAGGAGGTTTTTTTCCCCCGGCTTGTATATACGCCTATTGCCCTAATGGGCTACTTATCTTTGTACATTCTCTAGTAATACATTCAGTATTGTGTGTTTTGTGCTCCAAGCTTCTACTTCTTCCTTGTGCTGTTCGCGTGCTTCCGCAGACGTCTATCTCCAACATGTATGGACAAAATGCAATCTTACCAATTGATTTTCTGATTCTTACTCTTTGAGTAGCTGAAAGATATGAGTGGATTGGAGACGAATTGTCCCAACAATTGGATCAGATTGAAAGACTGCATGAGGCTAGAACACAAGCTGTAGTAAGTATTTATGCGGCCAAGAGGCGACAAAAGGCCTACTATGACGCCCATATTAAAGATAAGGGACTCAAAGAAGGTGACTTAGTCTTAGTGTACACCTTGAAACAACATGCTAAGAAGTTGCAAAAGCGAGGATATGGACCATTGATAATTAACTGTACTTCTACTAGTGGAGCAGTGAACCTACCCACTCTGGATGGAGAAGACTTACCAAATTACATAAGTGGTTGTTGTGTGAAGAAATACTCAAAGCCCTTAACGGACGAGACGATAAGTAGATTACTTAAGGCAAGGCACCAAAAGGAAGAGGATGAGAGAATAAGAGAATAAGCGAGTCTCAAAGCCTTGGAATGCATAAGAAAATGAAAAGAATGGATGAGAGAAAGAGATGAAAGATATCATCAAGGAGAGGAGCCAATTTTCATAACTATACGGTAGCAGAACTTACGACTATAAGACAACAAGCCAGACAACCCTATCTCAATCTGAGAATTAGAACGGAGGAATATCACTTGGTAGATGCGTTGATTGATATCGGGGCAGCATTAAGTTGCATACGCTTATCATTAGCCGACCAATTAAGTGTGTCACTTAGTCCAACTAAGGCCTATATGTTGGGCATATGAGGAAACACCATTGCATGTGTAAGAGAAGTTAGCCTATCTCTACACTCGGGTAACAATACAATGTATCAAAAGTTTTTAGTTTGTAAAGATGATGACCTAGTAGAAGAGCTAGTGTTAGGTCAAGACTGGATATACAAATTTGCCTACTCTTATCACTCATGACACTCAACTCTATCCATCATCTACAGATAAGCTACTGGGAGCTCTACGACCAAGAAAAAATTCAACACCAATTTAGGCAACTAGGAGGAAAGGGACATGACAAATATGGGTTCGCAAGGATCAATTAGACATCTACTAGTCTCAAGCAAAGGAGAATCAAAAGGAATTCTATTGCAAGCAACATCGACCTGAACCATTGATAAAAAATAAGTCTACTCATGTAGTGCAAGTATGGATACCAAAAGTATTGAAGGCAGCTCAAACCCCAAGGAATCAAATATGGATACCAAAGACAACTATCAAGATCACCAAGGAGCAGCCAAAAAATCTACGAAGAGATCAATGGCAACACATACAACTATTTAGAAGACAAGAAACTCCCATGAGACAGATGCCACTAATGGAACAAGTAGGGACTTCCACTAAAAATTGTTACAAATGGAGAGTGAAAATACCACAAAAGTGACTACCTTCAACAAACGTAAGAAGTTTCCAGAATGACATTCACAGCACCAAGACCAGAAACATGTGGATTCCCAAGTCCAAAAATAGCATCACCAATAGTCAGAGTAGGCAATTCCTCTTGCACTCATGATGAGTCCTATGCACCTCGAGTAAGCATACTAGGGCCACATTACATGGCCAGGCATTAGGCACAACAATATCGTTGTACTATTAAGAGAGCACATTTCCCTCATTGGGAATAGGCAACACCATGTACAATAAATAATAAACACAATTGCTTCGGCTATATCATCAATGTTTTGTGTTTTCATTGTAGCTTAAGAAAAAAATATAATGAAAAGACCAGGTACTATGTTCCTTACACACTCTGTGAGTGGAGACACAACACATGGAGCGAACAATCGACACACAACTACAACTTACTTCAAATTTGATACTAACCATTAAATACTTCAATTACAGATGGCTTCCTCAAGTTTTGAAGCTACCAAGAACGCATCATTTGATTCCGAAGCTACACATGAGGTTGAAGTATTGGAGTTTCCTCTGGAATCTGCTATCAAGGCAAGAGGACACTGGTTCAAAGACGATAACCCTGCAAGTGAGCATTTGTTTCTCATCACTATAAAGATAATGGACACAGAACATCAATTCCCATTGATGACTCAAGATTTCAGAATCTTGCATGATATGCCAAGCGTAGTGAATGTGTGGACTCAAGCTGGAATTGAGGCATATTTGAAGCTTCCCATCTACAATATGGACTTTCAACGATGCACGAAAGTCATGAATACTTTACATCCTTCCCTTGATAAGCCATCGGTCCGTGAAGCCATGGTATTAAATCGCAATGGGGAATTTCAAACTATCCAATTCACACATGAGCTGATCAAGGCAGCATTCGGATGGACCATGGATGGTCTTATAGATCTAAAGCATGAATGCCATGAGGCCAAGAAAAGAACTTTCTTCGACATTAATAGAATAGACATTGAAGAGGAAGTCAGACTAGTGCATCGACACTTGTTTTCCAAATATGCATAGATATACAACTCCACAAAAAGTTGTAGTACAATTGTTATCTCATGCTGTCAAGCAAGTTGGGAATCAGATCAATATGACACCATATATTCAAGAGTGGATATTGGATGCCAAAAATAAGTGGGGCCATAAAAAGTTCTTAAATGGAAGTTTGGCTTTGACACTGCTCATATATCAAGCATTGAACATGAAAGATTGCTTACGGCCTATGATCTCCACAGCGGAAATGGCAAGATATGTGAAGACTGCTATAGTACCAAAGAAAAGGAAGGGTGTAATCCTCATGGAGGAAGTTGGTATGAGCTCCAAAACAATTATCTGAGGTGCAAAACGAGCTCAAATGGTGGAAGTATCACAAACACCACAGTCCAAAAGAACACATGAACTTCTTAAGGTGCCATTAATAGCAACACCAACCATTACAAAAAGAGATCTCTCTACCACATTAGAAGCCACACATGTTTACATGAGAGGTTAGATCAACCTCCCAGTACAAGGCCACCAATACCATCAAGCAGAAACACAAAGATCATCGCAGGTGGCAAGGAATGCATCCCACCAAGACCAATGTAAAGAATTGGGATTAGATGATTCTAGTTCAGATGATGAGTCATCACATGATCATGAAACCCTTAACATTGATATCCAAATGGATGAGCATATGGGAGAAGAATGGGAGGAACTCAATCAAGTCCAGCAATCAATGGAAAAGGAAGCCGAGCAAACAACACACACTCAATCTATGAACGAAGTACCTTTGGAAGGAGAGCATATCATACAATTGAACGAGCACACAAGGATATCATTCAAAGAAACATCACCTCCAAAGCTCATAACTGTGATACATCCAAAGATGGACCAAACACCACCGAGATATAATATGAGGAAGAACTTGTATTACCTATATGGGTTGTGGCTGAACCCTCACCCTTGGATGTGGTGGTCGATTCTCATAAGATGCCTTCTGAGGAACCAGCAATACAAGACTCCACCAACCCCATCGAGAAGGGCAAACCACACATTCACCTATAGATAAGGCAACCACACCAAGACACATTACATGTGGCACAAGGTAAAAATGTGCACATAGGAGCAAAGCCAGTTATATCAAAAACTTGGTTGAATGTCGATGTAAATCAACTAAAACCTATCATTAGAAACATGATAGACACTGCAATGATAGCTCAAAACATCTTGATGGATGAGGAAAAGGAAAAGGCAGAATTGTTTGAGGCAAGAAATCGATTCTAGAACCTAAATGAAGAGCTTTCTGCCAAAAGTATAGCCATTAAAAAAGAACTTGTTCAGAAAACCAAAGACTTGGCAAGAAAGACAGAAGAATGCAATCGTGTCCAGAAAGAAAATGTGTTGCTAAAAGACAAAGTATAGGAAATGACTACATTTGTATCGGAGCTTCAAGATGAAGTGAAGACATTGAAAAGGCAACATGCAATGTATGATGCCAAGAAAATCAGGATGCTCAACTACAGCAAACTACTAGAAAGTCAGATCAAAGTATATATGGACGAAACCGATAATCTACATACGCAAAATAAAGAATTAATGAACTCTATTCTATTGAATCAGCCATTGGAAAGCAATGTTGACCCAGGCATACAAGAGTTACAGGCCAAATTTTCAGTATTGGAAGAGCAGCTTACCCAAGAGAAGAGAAAATAGATTGAGATAGAGACCACATGTAAAGCGGAAGCCAAATCATGGGAGCTTAAATGGAATGAAGTAGTACATAAATACATGGAGCAATGCAATGAGGATGTTGATCAGGTAAAAACTATATGTGAAGCAAAGACAAAAGTTGAAGATGAGCTCAAGGCTAGCAAACAGGAACATGAAGCGAAAGATAAACTCATACCCGAGCTTAGGGACCAAATAGACAAGACCAAGAACTTGGGGACACTAGTAGTGCAACCATCCATGGTGGCTATTGACGAGACTAAGGTATGCCCTCTTTCTCCCCCAATCGTTCATTCACCAATAACGAAACTCACTATAGAGGAATATGATGATCACCCAATGCCATATATTGCAGAGCTAAGTCAGAAGGAATAAGCACTATTAGTGTCTCGAATTACCCAAAATTTGAAAATGAAGTAGTAAAAGCCATGAAGGAGGCTCAAATCAAGAGTAACGACCTAGATGCAATAATAAAGCCCTTCAATCTCCCGTATGGAATCATGAAAGAACAAACCCGAAGATACATCAAGACATCTACAGGAAAGGATCTAGACGAGCAGCTGAATTTTAAAGCAAACACCTTTTAGTACACTCAACAAGAGGTTGAAGTCATCGATCCCATCTGGCGGAGGAAATTTTTGAAAAGAAATCCAAAATTGCGGGTGCATTGGAAGGAAGCACCATATCTACTACAAGTTAATCAAGCATTTTGTCATGTGCCACATTGATGCTACTAGCCAGAATTTTGGGAATTGTAAAGTCAAGGTAAAATAAATAAACAGTGGCTCAATTTTCCATTACTCCCGAGCCCACCGCATAATTATTTACCTACGGAAGAGCACATGATCAAGACAATCGAATTTTGGTTATCTCGGTATGCCAAAGTTCCTAATCTCACTGTGAAGATAACTAACAAGATACTTAGCATGATTCTAACTGTACTCAGAGTATTCAAGCATACAAAATATACATTTTTGAACTTTATTGGCATCAATCAAGGAACATACATTTTGGTTTTTGATCTTTTTCTCATGCTGAGCAGATTAACCATTATGGCCTACTACTCGCGAATAATGTTTTTGCCTAGTACATATATGCAAACTTTTGAAGAAGCCTTCTTCACTGTTTTTTTTTAAATCGATTCAGAAATATTCCTCAAGATGTGCACGAATCTAAATGCAAGACTACTCGCTTATGAACTAAGCCTTTTTGCTGACCATCGCCAACCACCACATGACGGTGTCAAGTCTGAACAGTGGAAGCAACTCATGATACGTGAAGCTAATTTACTAAACAAAACAGAGCAAAAAGTATACAAGACATATTCACGTCGAATTCCAAAGCCTGTCGGAGATGACAAAGTTCACAAAGGGGGACATGTGGAAGGAGAAATAGGGGAGCCCAACAAAAGAAGAAGAAGAAGAAAATAAAAAAGAAAGACTGTTCAAAAGAAAGTATCACCCTTTGCCAAAAGCCTCGTAGGGGCACGCATCAGGCTAAAGAAAAGCACCAGGTCCCGAGTAATGGTCAGTCCCTTAAAGAAGTAATACATGAGCATTTGAGGCCTCGATAGGTGCGTGTGGTGGAATGAATAAATAGGCTAAAGAGAAAGCATAAGGTCCCAAAGGATGTAAAACAAGATTTAAGAATGGGACCTTTGAAACGCAATGCCAGCTTAAAGCAATGCAAGGCCTGTCAAAGAATGCATGCGTGGCAGCCCGAATTAACACAACAAACAAAGACATGAAGCAAAGCTTGTCAAGGAACAACAGAGACTAAGAGGGGGAGAGTGTTGCAGAGTAAAGAAGCACAAAAGAGGAGCCCCAAAATTTTCAAAATTATGGGCACAATTTTTCTTCTTCAAATTCTTATGAAAAGCTCATAAAGCCATGTAAATGCACTAGAGGAGTTCTCTAGATGCATAAATCCCAAGCAGTGTATTATAATCCTTGAAAATAGTAAGAAATTAGGGTTTCTATAATAAAGTGCTGGTCCTTGTGTGAAAGGACCATTTTTAGGGCACATGTATATAAGTCATTTGATGACACTTTGTAAAGACTTTTGCCATTGTGAGTAGAAGAGCTCTGATTTTCGAATTTGCTTATTCTTCCTCCTGTATCTCCTTGCTTGTGAGCTTGCATGTGTGTTTGTAGCTTGGAATGAGTGCTTGGAAGTGTTGTCTATCCAATTCATTGCTTTTCTGAAGTGTGTAATGTGTGTGCGAGGTGTGAGGAGGTGTGTGGTGAAATTAGGTGAGTTGCACACTCTATTTTTTGCTCATATCTTGAAGTAGGTTTATCAGAATCGGACAAACCTACTTCAAGATATGTTTGGATGTGGCTCATCGAGAGCTTCGAAACAAATCCACTATTGACCATATTCCAAGTTTGGAGCTGAGAGAAAAGTCTGTTTTTGTGCTTATTGTTGTTTCATGTATCATGGCACCATTTCCACCTGTGGGAGTGATGAGTGTGAATGATAATACTCATTTGTATTCCATAATAGCTATCTCACTTTATTGACCATTGTGCAAGTGCATGTCTTCATACACTCGGTTAGGTTCAAGATACTTCTCAGATTGATAATTTACATGTATAATCCCCACTATATGCACTTGTTGGTGATAAAGGAATAGTCTCTTTCGTCACAAGTCCCTAAGCTCGTGCTTAGATACACAGAGGTCCGATTGGGGTGCAAAAAAATCTTCTAAAATCTATGAAGAGTGAAGAATCATGCCTCAAGCTAAAAAACTCCTCGGACTGCACAAATTTGAAGCAAATTACAAGAAATGGCTTTTGGAAATATTTCTAAAGGTGCATTTTTACATAACAAAGACTAATATGAGGGATAATTTTGGAATTTTTGAGGCTTCCATTAGCCTCTTGCATCTATTGAGTGCATCCACAATGATTCTTTCTTCAATTCTTCACAACCCTGATCATATTCTCTCTCTTTGGCTTTCAAAAACCGCTTTGATGAGTCTCCATCTCCAACAATTGTACATCTTGGATTAGGAAAAATCATACTATGAGGTTACTTACATTTATAGAACTAGGGCCCACGCTATAGCTCTCTTTAGTTATTCCATGCCTTTAGCTTTTTCTAGACCAAGTAAATGTTTTGCATTTCCCTATAATTGTATCATATGCGGAAGTTCTATCTTGCCATGATTTTGTACGAATCTTTGATAGTATCCTAATAATCCCAAGAAGCTTGGAGGTTCATTTATTGTTTTGGGCTTGTTCAAGATGGCCAGAATTTTTTAGGATCAACTTGGTTTTTTTTTCTGAAATAATATGGTTAAGGCATTAGACCTCTTGGGCAAAAAATAGTTCTTGGATTCTTTTCCATACAGTTTTCTTTTTCTTAATATTTGCAAGGACCTAAGGTGATCTAGATTGGTTTTTGGATTTGAATTATAGGTAGAGATATCATCCAAAAGTTAATCACAGACCTACCGAAGTAAGGTTTTAATTTTTCATTCATCAAAGTCATAAGAGTGGAAATGGCAATAGTTAGGCCGATACATCTTTGACTTCGATTCTAAATTGGCTATATAAGAACACATCTCGATATTCTTCTCTTCTCTTCGTTCACAAGCATAATCATCTTTTGTTTTTTTGAGAGTACAATGAATTGAAAAGACGCACACACCCAACCTTGTAAGGTAGAGGCACTGATCATCTTGGAGAACTTATAGATACGTCCAACCAGGATTTGAACTCAAGATTTCCTCCACAGATTCAAAACATCAGCCACTAGGCTTGGACTTGTTGATGAAGTATTGCTCTCAAGACTTTGCATAAATTGTTTCTTTACTTCTTCTCTTTGATTCTTCTTGATGAAGATATGCCCTCTTGTCGATGAGTGTTCGAAAGGGTGATGTAATCAATACCAATTCGTGGATCCTTGTCCATCTACTAGGGATATAACACCAATTCCCTCACTAATTATCTCAATATATTACAAAAATCATATACATGAAAACATGCTTAACAAATTATAATTTTTGTTGAAGAAGTAATTATAACTTAGTTGGAACTTATTTATAACTCATTATGGTACATTTAATATGAACCACTTGAACCTACTTTCATGTACAACCTATCTTGCTCTCAAAGTAGAGTTTATACAAGAGCAAAGTTAATACTTGATGACTATCATGGCCCTTCTCAAGTATCCGATAATAATATATGGTTGCTTTTTTTTTTTTAATTCACTTTATGAATGAACTAAAACCCAAAGGCGTGGTAATGGTGTAACCAGACCTTCAAATTTTATTGTAAGAAAAGATTTGAATTTACTACACGATTCCGCACCACCAAAATCCATATGATACAGTTAGTCGTGCTATGATGTATGATACGGTTAATCGTGCTATGATCTTGACCATGGACTAGCAAGATGTCTGCTTACAGAGCTACTCATCGTCTACCTTACGCTTCAGAGTGCCATCGTCCTCAGAGGCTCGGAAGTGCAGATAACTTACGCATGCCTTATTCATTCGAGCATGTTCTGCTGTATGAAGGAAAACGTTCCCTGTTTTACGATTACAGAGGATTCATCACTTGAGATGCTTCACGTCAAAAGAGATGTGCCGATAAGTTGGCGCATCTGGATCAAAAATGACGAATGTCTGTTTTAGTTACAGTGATGACTACGGCAGCTCTATTATAGGTGTGAGCATACTTATTCCTGATGAATGAATTAATGTGCAAGGCATATGTTATGAAGAGGGAACTATGTCTTCAAGCCGGATTAGTAATAATAATGCGTGTCACAGCGACGTCACAATGTTTATTGACATATTTAAGAGGACTGCTAATTCGTTTGCATTGCTAGAAGGTATGCACACACACGACCACATCGTCAGACATGTTGTTATTCAAAGTGAGACCTTGGATAACGTGATTGTGCAGATGTATGCAAACTTTGGCCAACTGAATGATGCATTTGCTGTGTTGATGAAGTCACGGAGTAAGAGTGAGTCAACATGGAATTTCCTTGTCTGTGCTTATGCGGCACAAGGTGATCAGCACAAAGCATTCACGCTCTTTGTTAAAATGCAGTCAGAAAAGGTGCCATTCTCTAAACCCGCAGTAATTCGGTTACTCTCTCTGTGTTGTAACAAGTCAGACCTGTATAGAGGTATGGAAATCCATAATTTAATCAGAATGGGTGGTTACAAAATCGATGTATTTGTTGGGACTGCACTTGTCAGCATGTATGGCAAGTGTGGAAGCTTAGACATTGCATGGAAGACATTCGAAGAAATGTCCCGCAGGGATGCAGTGTCATACAGTGTTATGATAGGAGTTTTAGTACGGTATGAACATAATTATGATGCCTTACAGCTGTTAGAGACAATGGTAAAGGAAGGACTGAAACCTGATAAGATTACATATGTTAGTGCTTTGGATGCTTGCAATAGCCCATGCTTTTTAAAGGAAGGGAGATACCTACATCAACTTGCAAAGCAAAGTGGTTGTGGCTTTGATCTAGTAGTTGGATCAGCTCTAATAAACATGTATGGAAAATGTGGTAGTGTTGAGGCTGCCCGGAAGGTGTTTGAAGAAATGCCAGAAAAAAATGTAGTGTCATGGAATAGCATTCTTTCTGTATATGTGCGACACAACAAGGGTGCTGAGGCACTAAAGTTGCTGGAAAGAATGAGGCATGAGGATGTGAAACCAGATAGAATAACCTTAGTTAGTGCTGTTGATGCTTGCACAAGGCATTCCCTTGTGGCTGAAGGAGAGATGATTCATGAAGTCATTCAAGAGTCTCAGCTTCATGAAGATATTATTCTACAAAATGCTCTCCTAAACATGTATGGAAAATGTGGTAACTTGCACCGAGCACAGACCTTGTTCAAGGACATGCGTGTTAAGAATGTGATTTCATGGAACACAATGATTGCTTTGCATGCACAAAAAGATGACATTGATGAGGCTCTTCAGTTGCTCTGTCGAATGCAACAGGAGGGGGGATTGGCAGATAATGCCACCTATGCTTGTGCGTTTGATGCATGTGGCAGCTGTTTTGCATATGCTAGAGGCAAGATGTTGCATGTTGGCTTAATCGGAGCTAACTTGGAAATGGATCAGTTCTTGCGTTCTGCCCTTGTGAACTTCTATGGAAAATGTGGGAAGTTGGAGACGGCCAGGGCAGTATTTAGTAAGATGATGGAAAGGGATGTCATAACATGGAACACAATGCTTGCATTATTAGTGAATCAAGGTGCAGGTTATGAAGCACATGAACTTTTTGCACAGATGCAAGTGGAAAAAGTTAAGCCAGACAAGATAACATTTACTTGCCTGCTTGATGCATGCATCAGTCTAGGTCTACTTTCTAAAGGTAAAAAGGTGCACGTGATCCTGATGAACATCTTGGATCACTTTGATGCAGTTTTAAGAACTGCGCTTGTTTACATGTATGGTAAATGTGGTGATATACGAGGTGCAGTAAGAGCATTTGATGAGGCATTAGCAGGGGATTTGATTGCTTGGTCAGCCATGATTGCCATGCATGCTCAGCATGGGCAGTCTACTGCAGCTTTCAGCCTCTTCCTCCGCATGCAACAGAAAGGGATCAAACCAGATGATATTACGTTTGTCAGTGTTCTCACTGCTTGCAGCTATTCTGGCTTCTTTGATGAAGCCTTTTATTACTTCACATTCATGTTAGAGGATTGTGCTTTGTTGCCAACCATGGAACATTTTGTGTCCTTGATTGATCTTTTCGGAAGAGCAGGCTGCTTGATTGAAGCAGAATCTCTTCTCTGCATTATACCCTCTGATACTTCTGCTGCTCATTTCCTGTCTTTATTAGGAGCTTGCAGGCATCATACTGATGTTGAACGTGGAGAACGAGCTGCAAGGCATGTTATGGAAAGGGAATATGATTTTGTTTCATCTTATATAGCTCTTTGCAACATATATGCTGCTGCTTACCAGGGTCAATTAGATTGATTTTTAGGGTTGAATGCTGTCCCAACTGCTAAATAAGATGTGATTATGGCATCTCATTCTGTCTTGTATTATGTTTTGACTATCAGTTAGATGCGGGTGTAGCATTCTGCTTCACCAACAGGTACCATGAGCATCTTCAAATGCATTATCTGTGAATTCTAAGATAAAGGCAACCAAAGGATGCTATGGCTGTATAGTTGGGATTGGTGTTTTTCAAATGTCCTACAAAAATCATGCACGAACAATCATCATGCATGCATGAAAACAAGGGAATCAGGCCAACTATAAAGTCTATGGTTTGAGTCCAAATAAACTTCATTTTTGCATATTTGATCATCTATATTTTACTGTGTTGTTGTCGCCTTGTGGTATAGGGTGCACTGTACACTTTCAAACTATCAATCCGCAGAGAGTAGACTTCAACTTAATTGGAGTCGGAGACAGTAAACTTAAATGGAGTCAGAGACAGTAAGCTAACGGGATTCAAGTCCTCTTTGATGATAGTTGATGTGTATCCTTGACAAAATCAGATAGGATGATACGATGGTCAAGTAGAGATGATCAAAGATCACTCAAGGCAATTACCTTCAAGCCATGATTGACACACCCTTGTTTGGTAAGAAAACATAGCTGGATCACAAAAATGATTGTAACATGCTCAATCTTGATCCATTTGTCACGTGCTTTGGCTTGTATTGAAGCTCCCGACGAATGGTACAAGTTGCAATAGGTGAAAATGCAAAAGAAGTTCAAGAGCATTCTATAAAGCTCATAAACTTGCGAGAAACCCTCCTTCACTTGCTTCGATCAGCTAAACAAGTGCAAAATCATGCAAAAGTACTTCAAAAGAGCTCATCAACACACTTCAAACTAGTGCCACATATCTTAAATCAAGCAATACACACTCAAAATAGAAGGAAAAGCCAAGATATGAGTTTGGGAAAAGAGAGAACTCACTATACTTGAACAAAAAGTCTTGATAAATGAGATTCTAGGCCTTTTTATATTGGTCCAACTGTTTTTTTGTTTGAAAATAGTTCCTCTCTTGTGGATTCTTAAGGTAAGACTCTTTTCAAATATAGAAAAGCTATTTCTGCATGTATGTACAACTCTTCTTTTCTATAAAAATGATTTTGAAAAATGTGAAAAATTTTAGATCGTCAGATCAGAACTTTGTGTCATCTTCTTGGTTGTCAAGATGAATTGTCTGAATAATTAGCTGGAACGACTTGTGTGGTTCCCCTCTCCTAGTGTATACCATAATGTAACGACTTTTGTGGTTCCCCTCTCCTAGTATATGCCATAAAGTTGACTTGAGCTTCAAGTGTGCTAGGGTGGGATTGTTTTGTTCTTCTTTGTGTCAAACAAGCTTGTGAGTTTGTTGGTTCGAGTTGAAGCACCAATGTATTTATTGTTCCTAGACTTTGTATTTGTTGACTCTTTGACCTCGAACATCGTTTTGTATTCTATGTCATTGTGTCTTCGTGAGCTTATCAATAGGTTTTTGGTGAAGAATATATGATAGATAGATATATAAGAATGTTTGTCATCGTTGACCTTGAAAATCTGATGCTTTAGCTTTTCTTCCTAGAATTGATGTCGTCAATGCTTCATGGGATTGTTGAAAGAGAAACTCCAAAAGAAACATGCCAAATTTTATAGTTTATAGTAATTATTGGACTAAGTGTATAGTGCATGGGATAGTAAAAAAATGTATATTGTGCACGAACTTGTAATCTAACCCTTATGCATGCATACTTATGCAAAAAATTATGGTGCAAGAGATAGTCATGAGCAAAGTGTTGAAGGGTATGCTGATGACAAGATATCTTATTCTCTATAGGAAGCCTTCACCTGATATTGATGATTCACCTATAATTGTTGAAGTGGACATGAAGTGCATAGTGCTCACTAAGGTACACATGTTTAAATGAATCCATTTTATGTCAATCTTCACCTTGAACTTAAAGAGTTGTAGGTCCATTGTTGTGATTGATGTTTGGCTTCGCTTCTCTATGGATGTTTTCGATTGCACTTGAAGCTTTGTAGTAATGAGAAACTTTTAGCACATAAAGTCATGCATTAGCATTCAAGGGTAACAAAGAAAATAAATTTAATAAAAAGAAAAGAAGTTAGTATACGTTATATATAATATATATGTACAAGTGTGCCTCATGTGCATGAGATTCATAACTACGTTTATGCATGACCATGAAATGGGGTTCTATAATTTATGCATACTTTGGAAATGTATGAAATGCATGGTGCAAAAGACAAGGTTATGAGATGAGGACACAATGTCTACATTGTTACACTTATGTGTTTCTCAAGTAGCATGGGCACTTTGTACTCTAGTGCTGGCTATAGTTTTTTTCCCCATGTTACCCTTTTTCCTATGCATGGGCACTTTGTACTCTAGTGATGGCTATAGTTTTTTTCCCCATGTTACCACATACATGATTCACTCATATGTAGTGGTATTTTGCACTTAGGGATATCATTAAGCTCTTATCACAATATTGTTTATCGTCAATAGAGAGCTATTCCAATCATCCATCTTCTTCGTGTGTTTTGCTACATTTGTGCTCCTTCTGTGTGCTTCTTGTGCATCTCTTGCACTTCTACACACATCCAATAGTGGTATCAGAGAAGGTTTAGCGCCTTCTCAAGTTTCTGTTTTTCACATCGTGGCACGTGCAATTGTATTAGTGAAAATCAACTTCGGAGTATAGAACAGTGATTTTCAACAACCAATAAGCATTTCCACCAATTGCACTATGGTTTTACCCCTATTTCAAAGTCATTCGTGTAGTCAGAATTGCCATCAAAGTGACGGATTGTGAGCTGAATTTTCAGCATTCATTTCAGCTTTCATTGAAGTAAAGATCTTGTCACGTTCTTGTTCTTTAGTGAAACAACGGGCATAAATGTCTTGTTTGACATGCTTCAAGCTGAAGATAAACTTGATGGGACCAACTATCCAATGCCGTCTTACATGATGAAACATGTTCTTGTTGCAAAAAAACTATGGAACATAGTGGCAAATGTAGATCAAAGATCGAAAGGTTCTTCTACTTCACAGTCTACTATCACAGATGGAGCTTTTCTTCAAGTACAGTGGTTAATCCTTCTCCACCTACACTAGAGCAACTTAGATGGATGGAAAAGATGCTCAAGCTCATGCATTGATTGCACCTTGTATGAAGAGTCATATAGTTCCACACATTCCGTCATTTTCTACATCAAGTCATGCATGGGACACTCTTTCTTCTTTGTATGCCGTGCGTAATGAAGCACATTTTGCATACTTGAGGAAGCAACATGAGGATGTATGTTTGGCCGAAAATGATTTTGTGGATGTGTATGTGACATGCATCAAAGGCTTGAAAGAGCGATTGGCAAACATAAATGAGATTATTTCATATGCATCACTCATTTGTACATTGTTGAAAGGATTATCAAAATCTTTTCAAAGCTTTGTCACTACACTCCATTTTGTTGCAAAATAGAATCCAAGTATGTATGCATTCGATGGGGTTGTGTGTCTTCTTTTGCAAGAAGAGCAATCTAGGGTAAATAGGAGTTCTTTGATTGAAAGAACACATGCACTTGCTATCTCACAAAAAGGGAAAAGCACTTATGGTTCAACTTTGGGTTCATCAAAACCAAAGCCTCAAACTTCCTCTTCCACTCATTCCTCTAATGATGTTGACTTTTAGAAGAAGAAGAGAGGCAAATATTGTCAGAAGGTTTGTCATACTATTGGGTGTAGAAAGCTTGCTAAGCGCAATGAAAAGAAGAAGGAATCCGGCATGTCTATTGTTGAAAATTCTTCAAATGCAAAGAATGATGAAGCCAACATGGCTCAAAACTTCTGGGCATGTGTTGTTACATGTCATTATGATGCATCATTGCATTCTAAATGTATGGTTGTGAGTGGGGCTGATTTGGATTGGTTCTTTCATAGTGGTGCTTCAAAGCACATATCTTCATGCAAAAGGTTTTTTGCACCTTTGAAAGATGCACCCAAAGGAGGACATGTGGTGTGTGCAAACAATTGCCTCTTATCGTATCATTGGAGTAAGAAAAAATGAGCTTATGGCTGCAAATGGAGGTGTGATTCTCTTGAAAAATGAATTGTATGTACTTGATATCAAGAAGGACTTAATTTTAGTTCCTTTGATTGACAAAGTTGGACTTCGTGTGCATTTTGTTGATGATAAGTGCACGGTTCATGATTTCAGCAATGTCATATTATCGTGATTTTTGGTACATTATGCAATGGCTTCTATTGCTGAGATACATACAAGAGGGCTGTCTCGAGTGGTTTGGTTGCTCATACTTCCTCCATGGCTGAAATGGAGCTTTGGCATGCTCAATTTTGCTCATTTGAACTTTAACACTTTGCTTTACTTGTAAAAGAAGGACATGGTTATTGGTTTGCCAATACTTAAGTCCACTGAAAGCATGCATGTGAAGGTTGCATTCTTGGAAAAATGCATCATGCTTCTTTTCCAAAAGATAGTCATACACACACTATAAGAAAATTATAGTTTTTTCATAGTGATGTATGTGGTCCCGTCAAGACTCCATCTTTTGGGAAACATGTATACTTTTTTACCTTCATTGATGATGCTACTTGCCATACATGTGTGTATCAGATTGAGATATTCTCTAACTTCAAAGTATTTTTAGCTATGGCCAAATTTTTTTCTGGAATCAAGCTTTTTACTCTATGCACAGATCGTGGCGGTGAATAATGTCACATGAGTTTAATGCTTTTCTTCATGAAAGGGGAATTTCACACTAATGTACAATGCCATATACACATGTTTGTTGTACTTTAGAGGTATCTTCTCCAATCATCGTTCAACAACCTCAAATACTTAAATTATCAATCGGGGAAGTATGCTAAGACCCTAGTCCCTTCTTCATCAATATGATCCAAGATTTATCATCATAAGATCAGTTTCATCAAAGATTTCAAAAAAGATATGGATAATTCTCATAATTCTTGTAGATTGAGTTAAGAATAAGCTTCAATGATTCTTATGCCAAAATCGTGGTATTTTTCATAATAAATACATTGGTAACATCAATTTGAAATTTTAGTACCTATACCCTTGAGACAAGAGGATCACAATTCTAAAAGATTCACACAATCAAGGTTAAATAGTACTTTTAAGGATTAATGGAGCTTGAAAGATAAACACAAACTTGTGAAAGCATGAAAGAGTCAAAGAACTATCGATCACAAATATAAATCCATGAAAAATAATGAGAAAAATAATTTGAAATCATCATTAAAGCTTGATGATGAGATTTGGAAGAAAGAAGAGCTCTCAGTTCTCATTGATTGCCAATAATACTAGATGACCTTACAATTGACTCATAATTGACTTGTATACTATTTCAAGTGTCCCTTTTCACACTCAAAACAAGTCCTCTAAACTTTTATCTGAAAAATATACCAGCTTGAGAGCTCTAAAAATTCTACAAAAAATATATAACCTACATCTAGTCATGAAGAAGACTTCTTCATTTTTACAACAGTCGGGATATTCTATTCTAATATATTACAAGATTTTCCATTTGCCTTTACAAAAAGTCACTTTCTAACATTTTCTCCCTCTCCTTGCGTTTTGTCATCCTTGACAAAACTTTGTGATGGATCTTGATTATGGCTTCTTCTTTCTCTGATAGACTTGAGCCACTAAGTCATGAATCTTTCTTTCTATAACATTCAGGTCCTTGACCATATCAAAAAGTGCCTTTCTCCACTGTATATCGGCTGTTGGTTTATCTATTACATCCTTCTTTATGTATTCTGTATATGTTGCTTTGTATGCTATTAATCTTGCCTTCATTACTAAGGATAATCCATCGAATATTTTTGAATCTCTTTCAAAGAAACTATAATCAAAGGCATCCTCAAAAATATGTACATAGTGGCTACCCATGAATATGATTCTACTATAATACACCAGTAAGTAGACTATATCTGGAGTCTCACTTAGATTAAATAGTAGTGCATCTGAGGGTGAGTTGAATCCTATATAGTTAAGTTTTCTAATATCTGTGTCAATAAATTTCTCTATGCAAGTGATGATCAACTTCAAAATTTTAATCATTAGTATACAAGATGGAGCATTCATGTCGTTCAGGCTTTTTGTCACTGCTTTACATGTAGTTAACCTTTGACAGCCAGGTTCATTTCTTGGGTCCTGCTATCTTTGAGAAGTTGAGCCATTTAGCTTGGATAGATCCATCCTTTCTCACTTGTAAAAATTTTGGCCAATCACTTCTTCGTGCCATCAGGAAAAATGTCGGATTAATCTTTAATTGTAAATTAGCTTCTGTCTAGATCTTCCTGCATTCCCTGCTCTTATCCAACCATTTATTTTTCCAAGAAGGATTAGCTTCTTCAAATAGTTCTTTTGTTATTTCTATATCCTCCTCATATTCCAAGAATTCATTAGGTTTTGTGCCAACTATGGTAGTTTGATAGTCCTTTATACTCTCCAAAACCATGCGGAAAGGAATACCTAACCCTTTTGTAGCCCAATGATGGTGGTCAAGGCTGACTCCATGTTCCAATGCAAAGTCTTATTCTCATATTGATTATGTATCTTCCTAATGTACTTCATCCTGGCTTCTTTGTCAATGAGCAGCTGCTATGAAAACATGAGCAGCTGACTCTTCATCTTTTGCTTCAACTGTTCTCTAAACTTTCACAACATGCTCTTGCATAGGAGAAGTTGTCTTTTTGAGATCTCTGGCCTTTCTTGAGCCACATTTTCAATCACAACATCTTTTAATAAGAGAATAGATTTGGATTTACAATTTTCTATTTCCTTCAATAATGCTATCCTCTTTTGCTATCAAGCAATTCTTTCTTTTTCTATTTTTTTCATTGAGATTGCTATGTCCTCTCATGGTAGTAGCAGTATGTGTGATTGCTTTTTTTTTAACTCTTTCGCATCTTTTAATTCTTCTTTTATCTTCTCTAGCTCTTGCTTAAGTGACTTCAGTTCTTCACTTTGATTATATAAGATACTTCCTTCTGCTTTATAATGAACCTACTCTATCAAGAACATGTTTATCTCTTCATTAGTTTTGGTTAATACTTGATAAAAAGTTTGTAGGATTCTATTTTTAGACTCTAGTTTCCTGATATCACCCTCCATTTTTTGTATATTTTCTGTTTTCCATTCAAAAACTTCTTGGACTCCCAATGCTTTATTGCCTCTTTTAGTTGCTCATGAATATATGAGGACATATCCACTACCCCAAAAGGTTTGGTCTTATCTTTCTTGTTCAACATCATCAAAGTCACTAGTTTGTGAGGCATGGTGTACCTTAGTAGTCTGGGAAAGCAAAAGAGTTGGAGGAGGTTCTAATTGCTAGTTCTTCATTGGATTTTCTTTGAAGTCCTATAACTTGGCATATCGTGCATAGGTAGCTGCATTTTTGTTCACGAAACTGAAATCTATTTTGGTACACATAGGATAGAAATTTAAGGCTGCTTTGGGATGCTCTAATTTGATGGTAATTTCAACCAGATCCTTTTCCCATTTATTCACCTTGCAAACAAAATATGTCTCATTACTTCTCTTCAATTATTGCAATGAAGTCATAACCTGATCAAACCTTTCAAAGTCTATGAAAAACATGGGCTCTTCTAATAATTTGTGTATATTAACTGCTTTCCACCTTTTATACACCACTGCTAATCTCTGGAAGTTGTGGAATTCCTTGCAGAAGGTTGTATATTTGTACTTGCCTTTCTTAACAATGAAGATATGCTTGCCCATAATCTTAATATTATCCTTTAATTCTTTCTCTATTTGCTCCTTCTTTGGGAGTTCTTGCTTATCTAATTCAAGCTCTATAACTTCTTGAGCTGCATCATTGTCTATGAACCAATGTCCTCTAGACAGGGAAATTGACTCCACTTCCAGTTTTGCTATGGGAATTTAGTTATCTTCTTGTAAATTAAAAAAACACCAATATCCCACTCCAATTAATAAAGATTCCACATATGAAAATTGGTTGCATCATCACAAGAAGAAAAATAAAAAATTTGCACCACTCATCACATGCTCTCATCAATCCATTCTTCGATAACTCTTTATGTGCTCATCATAGTGAAGCAAAGTTTTTCTTTCTTTTGTAAGTGCAATTGGATAAATTTTGGAAAATAATGATATGGAAAAATAAAAGAAATAAAATAAATAAATAATAAAATAAAAAATAAAACAAACTACAATTCACACACTCATATTCATTGCTTAGTGCTTTAAAGAAAAGAAAAAATTAAAACATTCATATACATATATATTTGTTTTTCTTTTTCTTTTCTTTTATATATATTTTTTCTATATTTTCTCATATTTTTTTCAAAAATTTTCCATCTTCTTTTAATTCATTGTAAGAGGATTTTCTCACCCCCTAGCTCTTTTACTCATGAAAAAAGAGCTTCTTCCAGTGCATGGGTGTTTAAACATCTCATGACTAGTGAATGCATGGAATTGTAATGTAGCCCTACACATGCATAATCTGATTATGCAATAAATTTTATGGTGAGAAATGAAGGTTTTAAGTGGGTTTCTATTGTCACATCATTATTTACAAAGAAAATTCTCATAGTTTTCTCTCTCACTTTTACTTTTATCAATTGTTTGTTAAAAGCAATAGACATTATATTGTTTCATCCAGTCTTGCCCTAAGATTAAACTTTCAGGCATTAATATCTCATGTCATTCTTCACACTCAACTAAAATCTCTTATTGTCCTACATTCAAATAAGTTTTCACTCCTGATAATTAAGGAAGTGTTTATCCATTTATTGCTCTGATTAGAGTGTGATTCCCTTGTTCCCTCCCTTTGAGTTGATTCAGAAATCTGAACATGTTAGGTTTACTTGAGTCCCAATGTCCAATAAAACCCTAATTTTAGTTCCTTGGTAGTACATTTCAATTATTGGTAAGTGATTTTTGGTTCCCTTTTGATTATTTTCACAAAGCATCAGATCTCTTATCTCTTTATTTCTTATGATTCCTTCGTTAGCTTCTTCCTCAACTTCATGTCTCATTTTTCTCTCTTATTCTTTTCTTCTTTGTGATTGTTGTAATCTTCTCTAGACTTGTGTTCTTAAGGGATGTATCTTTTTATTCTACATCTGCTCACAAAATTTGACATGTCCTCTTTTCTCTAATTTTCACTATGTTCCTTTAGTGTGTGTGCTGGGAATAAATCTCCTTCTTGTAATTCGTTCTCCTTTATATGCCATGATATGCCTTTTGTCTTCTCTTATCTACATGGATACTCATAAGAACTTGTAATCTAGATGCTCCCAATTGATCTAACTCCACAATTCTATCAAATAGTTCATATCCTGTCCATTGCAATTGATTCCCTATCCTCAAAGTTGGTATAAGAAATTCCATTGGTAGAAGCACATTTAGTCCATAGACTAAATTGAATGGAGTAGTTCCAATTAAAATGAATGACTCAACATGTGAAATTTTCATGCTATCTTAGATGCAAAGCATTGGCATGCATGCTTTGCTCATCTCAATTTTGCTAGTTTTGCTATGCATGCAAAAATATGAAATGGTGTCCTCTCTGCCAAAACTTGAGGCACCATGTAAACATGTCTACGAAGGTTGTATTCTGGGCAAAATGCAATGTTCCTCTTTCCTAAAGAGCTACTAAAAAATTGCAACTTGTTCATAGTGATGTCTGTGGTCCTATGTAGACACCTTCTTTTAGGGACTACTTTTACTTTGTGAACTTTATTGATGATTTTTCCAAGCATGCATGGGTGTATCCATTGAAAGCAAAGTTCAAAGTGTTTATGTGCTTCAAATAGTTTCTGGTTTTGAATGACAATTTGTTAGCATGTAAATTGGGCACCCTCCATTTTGATCGAGGAGGGGAATACATGTGTTCTGATTTTAATGCATTTTCGGCTGAATGTGGGATAAAAAAATAGTGTACAATGTCATATACACCTCAACAGAATGGAGTTGCTAAAAGAAGGAACATGTGTCTCAAGGAGATGGTGAGGTGTATAGTCAAAAGTTAGAATTTACCACATAGCTTCTAGCTTGAGGCTATTATGTGTGTAGCATATGTACTTAATAGGTGTCCCACCAATGCATTGTATTCTATCACTCCATATGAGGCTTGGCATGGTCACAAACCATCTGTTGCTCATTTCTATGTCTTTGATTGTCTAGAATATGCATTAGTGTCTAAACAATAACTTAGAAAATTGGATAAAGTTGTAAAATGTACTTTTGTTGGGTACATTTCTTAAAGCAAAGGTTATCATCCATATCATCCATAGACTAAACACATGTTGGTTAGTTGTGATGTTGTTTTTGTGGAAGATGCAATTCAACCATCGCTTTCATGTAATAAGGAGACATCAATTAGCTCCAAGGATGTGTATGACACTTTGGTGCCTCCTTTTCAGAAGTTCATAGTCAAGTGTTGGTCCAAATGAGGAAACTTCTCAATCTTTACAGGTTTCACATGATAATTTCGATCATTCCATTTTTTATATAGTTTTATAATATGCACTTGTTGATGAGAGGACTGATATATAGGAGGCATAAACTATGCTTAAATGGCTAGTGTAAACTTTGAGAAATAGCAAATTAGATGCATCTCTATCATATCATACTCGTTCAAGCTTTTGCATCATATTTCTATGCGGTGACTGCCTCTAGTCTTTGTGATGAGAATGATCCTATTTCTTTTGATGAAGCACAAACTTCAAAAAATTGGATGGATGCTATGCAATCAAAATACGATGCTATTTTGAAGAATGGTACTTGATCTTTATGTGATTTGCCTCCATGCAAAAAGGCCATTGGGACTAAATGGGTGTACAAGCTAAAGCATAAGCATAATGTAACAATTGATAGGTATAAGGCTAGGCTTGTTACAAAAGATTATGCTCAAGAGATAGGCATTGATTTTTTGTTTTGATGAGACATTTTCTCCCACATGCTCAATGACCACCATTTGTAGCGTTTGTGCACTTCTAGCTTATCATGGTTTGAATCTACATACATCATTTGGACATTAACACTGCATTTTTGAATGGTAACTTACATGAACAAGTGTATGTATTTTAGCCTCATGGTTTAGTGCAGTGAGTGATTCTAGGATCTAAGGGTCCGATCGGTTTAGACACATCTGAAATCAAATATCATTTGGTCACTCATGTGTATGGCCAAAGATCTAGATATTAGACTTGAGTTCATGCATTTTCTTAAACAAGTGATCCACTTAGCCTAGTGGTTAAGTCTCAAGGTTGTGAAAGAGGAGGTCTTGGGTTCATTCCCCATGCAGAGCATGGGGAGAGAGTTTTGCCCAAAGATCCTTCTAACTCAAGTTAACATGAGTCAACTTGATTTTAAAGAGACTTAACTCGAGTGGCGAGTACACCAATTAGTAGTGGACTCTAGTGGAAGGTATTAAAGGAATGGTGGAGATTGCACATGTACTTGTGGACTCTAGTTACATTTGTGGTCCTTGTTGATTAGAGCAGCTATATATAGATGCATATGGTTGGGAGGAAAAAGAGATTTCATTAGTATCAGAGCATAGGAAAGCTTTCATGGAGACCTTGGTAGTCACATCACCTTCATGGTAGTCTCCACACCTTCCCCGAGGTTCGATGGAGACATTGATGAGTTTATCAACATCTTCCTCTAGCAACCATTCGAAGAACATGCGATTTTTGGAGCTCCATATATTACAACACTCGTGAATCTCTCTTTCATCTCTAGAAGTTTCACGAGTGATTTGTTATGCCTTTCCCCATTGCTTTTGATAGCAAAATAATTGCTCATCTTTAGTTTAGTAGAGATCAAGATTCAAAAACACTTCCTCTCACTTTAGAATTTTTGAAGTATTCAACTCGCCCTCTACATCCTGCTATCATCTCATTCAATATTTTAGCACTTTTTATCTATATTCCCCCCAGAACAAAGCGGAACGCTTCCAAGAACAAAGCGAAGCAAAAGGATACTTCAATGCGTGTTCTGGATAGGTATTGAACCCAAATCTCTTTCTTAGGATCCAACCAAGCTAGCCACAAGGACACAATCACGTTTTGATGATAATTATCCTCTACAAAAGTATGAACATAACATTTATACAAAGAACAAAACATCCGAAATCACACAGGAAGGGCATCTTTGGCCTCTTTGAAAAGGTATCATTAGTTCTCCAATTTTGCTTGGACTATTTTCTCTAGGTATGTAGATTCAAAGTTAAGAATCTATCTACAAGTTCACTTTGGAGAGCGTCCAAAGTAGGCACTTAAAAAATATTTCCAATCGGTTATAACCTAGTAGCTAGTCAACTTCGAATGCATATTGCTCTTCGCTCAAGTGTTTGATTTTGATGGTTTTAGCTTCTTCCAAAGATGATTCTACAAGCTTTCCAATGCTACAAAGATCAATGGAATCTGTTAGTCGGCCGCCAGAGTGGGACAGATGTAACGGAAATCTTTGTAAAACACGCGTGAAAGGTTGTTACACGCATTTTTATAAATCTTTATAAAGCAATGAAAAGAAGCGCCCCGGGGTGTGTGGGATTTTGGCCTATTGTTGTGTTATCGCCAGACTGTTCGTCTGGTTGTCTGTCTGAATGTTGATGTAGTGTTTCTTTTGGCATAATCTCTATGTTCGACATCTTGTTCGTATCAGGCTTTGTCTATCGTTTGTTGTCCATCGTCGATCTCGGTTCTGTTGATAAACTTCATAGTGTTCGAGAGATAACTATGCTATCAGTCTGAACGTTACTGTGTAATGATTGGAGTAACTCAGAGTACCACAACAATCTTCCTCATAGACTAATGGTACTATGTGTATCTGTGTTTCTTACCTAAGTGACCCCCGTTAAGGTTGTGAGTTTCATTACTGTTGTCTGAATAAGTTGTTTATGCCTCTTCGTGGGATTGTGCTAGCGTCCTATGTATTACAGCTCCTTGAAAGTTGTTTCTTCAAGAATTGATGAAATCCGAGCAATTGTGTTAAGATTCTGATATTCAGATCTGTACTGTGTCGTAGTGTTGGGATCTGTCTGCCTGCGGCAAGGTTAAGTACAGTAAGGATCTGCTAAGTTGAGTATTGGACCTCTAGTACTGTGTGTTGAACCCTCAAGTTCTCTGTGTTACGGTGTTGTTTGATCTTGATATCCGTTCGGTGAAGGTGTTAGAATACTCTTGTTCTGGCATTTCCAGTAAGTTTAGGTGTAGATGCAATATGGTATCTTAGTGCATTTGGTACGTTTGGTTGAGCTAAGACTGTGACAGTAAATTCTAAGTACGGTACGACGATAGAGCTCTCAGCAGTAGTACAATGCTGGGTGTGAACAATACTTTTGGGAACTAAGTACAAGGCCTCTGTCTAACAGACCCCTACCACTCCCAAGAACCCCCAAGAGTCGGTTAAACGCCCTTCTGATAGTTAGAACGAAGCGGTTTAACATTTTAACATCTAACACTTGGCACCGTGTGTGGGAAGGTGGCCTCAAGATTGCCATTTACCTGACGAAAGTGTTATCTGTGGGAAAGTGGCATCAAGATCGTCATTCGTCTGTCGGAATCAAACATCAAGATTACCGTTCGTTTGTAGAAAGTAGCAACAGAACCAGATTGTTGCAAACTTGTTGTGGAAATGTGATTATAAAAATTTTATCGATAGTGATACTACGCGATTAGTACAAAAGATGATACATGCCGGTTACTCGATCCGGTGAAACGTATCCCAAGAACCATCAGTCTAGAGTACTTAATGTACTAAAGACAACTCTGGAAGGTAGAATTACAACTACGTCTGACCGAGTTGTCAAAAAGGTCAAGAACGTTAGAATTGATTCCGGTCATATTCCGGTGGAATGTGTGACGACTCTGATACATTCTGGTACTATTTCGGCACAGTCTGTCGAAGATATAGTAACTCCAGAATCTACCAAGACGCAGTCTGAAGTTAGTTTAACAATCTTGGATAAAGATTCGAATTTGTTTACGATTAGAAACACATTAGCCAAAGAAATTGGCGAGGGCGAAAAAACACCTTATTCTAGCATAATTTCGGCACATTCCGGTGACATTTCGGTAACAGAACCACAGTTTTCCGGTGACGGTTTACCATTTTTTGGTGAATCTTCAGCCCAGCCACCACTTTTTGGAGTAAGTTCCCCTACACTGGACATCAAGAAGGAAGGAAAGCTGTTCGAAACCGAGATTCGAAGCATATTGAGCAAAATCATCGCACCGGAAAGTGCACCATCCGACGATACAGATTCCGATAGTTCAGATATTCAACCCCGAGATACAGAAGGTAGTCACAATACACTCACTATGAACGCGCAACAACAACAACAGCAGAAGCAACAACAGTTATGTCCACCCAGGCCGCCTCCGACAGGAGTGACGTACACTAAATTTGGTGGATTCCCAGGAGATGATCCGGATGCTCATGTACGCACCTTCAAGATAAGCTACGCAGTTCTCAACCATCCACCAAATCCGGCGTATAAAGCTATTGTCTTCCAATCTACATTGGTCAACGAAGCAGCTAGATGGCTTACAGAATATGATATTAATCACTTTGGCACCTATGAAGCAGTACGAGATGCCTTTTTGCAGCGATTCAGGCTAAAGAAGAATCCAGCCAAAATTTTTGACTATCTGCAAAACAATAGACAGAAGGTAAATCAAACAGTACAAGAATACGCTACTCTATTCAGGACTCACTTGAGGCAGTTACCACCAGCACATGCCAACCTACCGGACGACGTTATTACTCAGTGGTTCATCAATGGCTTGACTCCACAACTTAAACAGATTATGATCATACGCTGTGTAGGAGCTATGATGCTAGATGCAGTAATCGCAATGGCGTTGCAGCTGGAAAACAAGGTTAGAGGATTTACAGAAGATCTGGAGTGGTTAAAAATAAACAGAAATATCACCGAAGATATGACCAGACAAGTATACTGCATCACATGCAAGAACTCATGCCATACTAGTGCCACTTGTGCACTTAATCAGTTATTCTGTGCTATCTGCAACACTGCCGGACACACCACCGAAAACTGCGCATACAACGCCAAAGTGCAGGGAACCGCAACTGTCAATGCTATTATATAGGAACCAGGGCAGTCAGCCAATCACTATGTGCCTCCGCAAATGAGAAACAACCAGCAACAAGGATATCAAAATTACAGAGGACAGAGAAATAACAACTATAATGCAAACCGCTGGCAGATCGGACCACCACCGAAAAATCCCAATCTACCACCACCACGCTGTCATTTCTGTGGTGAATTCGGTCACATTAGAAGATTCTATAAGGATGCAGCTGAATATGATCAGAGGAAGAAAGAACGTCAAAATCCAATGGCTAATATGGTACACATTACACCAGTGGAAACACACGCTGCAGTAATTTAGACCCGCTCTGATAAACAACTGTAGCCTGCAGCAGAATTATTTGAACCAGGTATACGCGAACAACAAAGGATGTACAACAAGGCTAGTCAATGGACCACCGCAGAACCTCCAGTCTTCCCATATCCTATTCTAGTAACCCAGGCTCCGTTAACCGAAGAAGGAACACAACAACAGGATTCCAATTCAGCAGCAGGCACAACATCAGCAGCAGGTACATCAGCAGCAACATGCACCTCCTAAGCGGCAAACACATCATCTTTAGCAGACGCATCATCTTCAAAATCTGTGGAAACAATCCAATCACAAAAGGCCTGGGAAATTTTATCTAAAGCATCCATCACTCTTCCTTTGGGCCAATTACTTGCACTAGTACTAGGAGTTCGATAGCAATTTCAACAACAGTTTAGTCCTGTGCCTTCCTGCATTCTGGCGACAGCAACAGTACAACCGAAACCCGATTCTACGGTCGATCATTTAGTTCCTTTAATTACGGTATGGTATAAGAATCATAAAATCACACAGGTACTAATTGATGGAGGATCTGGAGTCAACATTGCTACTGCTGCACTATGTAAAAGGTTAGGGTGGACCGAAATCGAACTAGTTCAGTTTTTTGTCAGAATGGCCGACCAATCAAGAGTCCATCCCATTGGACTTGTACAAAATGTACCAATCACCTTACAAGGTACAACATTTAAAATGACTTTTGTCATATTAGATTTACCGGAATCCACTCTTGATTACAACCTCCTTTTCGACCGACCTTGGCTGAAGCACGCTAAGGTGATACAGGATTGGTCTGCACAAGAGCTCACTTTCAAGGATAAAAATCATAAATACATTGTAAAATTAGATGCCATACAACCTTGCGAGCTGCATGCTAGACCGTATTTGGCAGAACCAGTCCATATGCTAGGCAATGAAGATCATCCGCGTCCTGTGAAGATAAAGCAAAACTTACCGGAAACATTTCAAGCAGGCTTAATCCAGCTACTCCGAGAATTCTCCGACGTCTTTGCATGGGATTACAAAGATATGAAAGGATTGGACCCGCGCATCTATCAGCACAGAGTCATTTTGAAGCCGGAGGCCAAACCAAACAAACAAGCCAGTTACCGGATGAATCCAAACTATGCATCGCAGGTAAAGGCAGAACTGGATAGGCTACTTAAAGTCGGATTTATTGTACCAATAGAACATGCTGAGTGGATCTCACCAATTGTTATCGTCCCGAAAAAGAATAAGAAATGACGAATATGTGTAGATTACCGGAAACTAAACGCAGCTACAGTGCCTGATCCTTTTCCGATCCCTTTTCTCGACACAATGCTTGATAGAGTAGCAGGACATGAAATGTATTCATTTTTAGATGGGTACAGTGGATATAATCAAGTCAGAATGGCTGAACAGGATATACCAAAGACTGCCTTCATTACCAGCTAGGGTGTATTTGCTTGTACTGTTATGTGGTTTGGATTGAGAAATGCCCCAAGTACATTTCAAAGATGTATGCAGGAAATATTTTCTCCTTATCTCACCTCTTTTATGCAAGCCTACCTCGACGATTTTTCAATTTTTGGTAAGATGATAACACACCTGTTCCATTTACGGTGCTGCTTTGAAAAATGCAGAGAATACAGACTCTGTTTGAACCCAAACAAATCCGTGTTTGCGGTTTCATGTGGCAAGTTACTTGGTCATATTGTATCTGCACAAGGCATACAGGTGGATCCAGATAAAATTTCAGCTGTATTAGAAGCCCCGATGCCCACTACACCGAAGGAAGTTATGCGCTTCATGGGCCAAGTAAGATGGCATGGTCGACACCTACGGTGGCTTGCTCATTTAGCAATACCACTGAACAAGTTAATCACCAAGACTCCTCGATAATTTGAGTGGACTCAGGAGTGTCAGATAGCATTTGATCGATTAAACAATTTATTAACACAAGTTCCCATCTTACAGCCGCCGGACTGGGATCGCCCATTTCATGTATTTGTTGATGCTTCAGATATAGCAATAGAAAGTGTCTTGATGCAACAAATTGATAAGTGGTTCAGACCAGTGTACTATGCAAGTCGAAGATTAGCCCCTGTCGAGAAGAATTACTCTGTAACAGAAAGAGAATGTCTAGGTCTAGTGTATTCTGTCAAGAAATTCAGACCTTAGTTGTTGGGCCGTAAATTTACCTTTCATATAGATCATGCTGCGCTTGTCTATCTAGTTCGGCAACAGCATCTAGGTGGTCGATTAGCACGATGGGTTCTACTTTTACAAGAATTTGACTCTGAAGTCATTCATCGGCCAGGCAATTCACATGCCTTAGTAGATTTTCTTTCTCGCTTAGATTCCGGTGAAGCTCCGGTAGGCATAGATGACACAACTCCGGCAATTTATGTCTCTGAACCAACAAATGATGAAATTACAGACCCACTTATACCATCTATATATTACGATCAGATCTTGACCTTTCTTACTGATGGATGTCTTCCATCTCAGACTTCTACGACAGTACGCAGGAAAATTGCAGTCTTTAGTCGCCAATTTCGGTTAATTGCTGGCGAATTATACTATGAGGATCATACCGGAATTTTACTTTGTTGTATTCCACCACATGAAGTTAACTCAGTTATTACTTTGGCTCACTCAATTCCTTCCGGTGGTCATTTTGCTGCAGACTTAACACATCGAAAAATTTTGCAAAGTGGTCTCTGGTGGCCAACTATGCACAGAGATGTATCACAGTTTGTCAAACAATGTGATACTTGTCAAAGATCTGGACAGCACTTACAACGTCATCTTTTCCCTCTGCAACCCATCTTACCATTGGAACCTTTCCAGAAGTGGGGTCTAGATTTTATCGGTCCGATTACACCTCCAGCAGTCTTCAATAACAATCGTTACATACTGACTTGTACAGACTATGCAACCAGATGGGCAGAAGCCTGGGCTTTATGGTCTACTACAGCTGTTGCGGTAGCAAAGTGCCTGCTAACCGATATCTTTCCACGTTTTGGTTTACCATTGGAACTTGTTTCAGATCAAGGCACTCATTTTGTAAACAATTTAATGAAGGCACTTACACAGTCATTCTAGGTCACGCATAAGTTTAGTTCTCCCTATTATCCTCGTGCTAATGGTTTGGCCGAAAGTACAAACAAATCTCTGCTGAATATGCTTCGAAAATTGATCATGGAAGCACCGGAAAGATGGGATCAACTGCTACCTGTAGTGTTATGGGCATATCGAACTACATACAAGGTAATAACAGGATTAACACCTTTCAAACTAACTTACGGATTGGAAGCAATAGCACCAATGGAGATAGTTATACCAAGTTTACGAGTAGCAATCACTCAGAAACTGCTACCGGAAGACTCACTGTCATTTCGGTTGGATACACTCAGAGAGTTAGACGAACAACGATGGCACAACTTTTTAACTATGCAAGAAGTACAACTAAGACAGGCTCGAACGCATGATCGACACTTGAAAACTCCAGTCTTTACGGTGGGACAACTTGTCCTTTTTTATAACGCAAAGTCAAATCGGTCTGTTGGTAAATTCAAATTACGCTGGTATGGCCCTTATCGGATTTCAGAACAAGTGGGCCCAGCAACTTTTCGGTTGACTATGCTGACCGGAAATCCTCTTCCGAAAGTAATCAATGGTTCGAAGCTGCGACCATACCAACACGCATCTAACCCGCACTGAAACGTTTTTCGGTGGACCACGTCGTTTGGCGCTCGCTTTTCTTTCCTTTCCTTTTCCTTCTTTTATTTTTGCGTACTTAAAAATATAAGTCTGTAAATATCCGCGTTTTAAACAATATTTATGACTAAAGCCGCCTTGCCCCTTCGAGCTCTTCATGCATTCATACCGAAGTTAAGAATTATCATCCCCCTGCCGCGTGATTATTACTGCTGTTGATTAGTCTCTGCTACAACACCACTACATAACCTTTTCCAGTTCGCCGAAAAACGCTATTGTGTTTACGTGATTGTGCTTTGTGTTTTCACTGTGCTCTGTGTACCTGTGTTCTGTGTCTTCGTGGGTTGGCAAACTTTGCTGAACTGCCTTGGCATTCAGTGGAGTCCCACCCATTCTTCGCCAACATCATCTCCTCCATAGCCAACACACCCGCCAATGAGCAACGATGGGCTATCACTTCCTTACCCTCCCGAACACTTATCGCATTGCAAGCCTTTGCAGAAGCTTTTAGACTCCCGTCGCAAGGCCGAGAAAATGGCCCAAGCCTGACATTTGCTCGTATGAGTGAACTATTTCCGAGACATTCGTCTAACGAGTATGCAATCCTCTACCGACCAGAACCCGAACGATCAGCCCTTCAATTTTTAGTAGCCATACTCAATCTCCAAAAAGGCACATATGGAATATCCCGCCCTTTCTACTCTGCCATAGAACTAGCCGCACAAGAACCAGTGAACTTCGCCTCTTTCTTCTTTCACCGCATCCACAAGGAATGCGTAGCTATCATGAAACAAGTAAACAAGGGAGGTATGCCGAGACCCAGACTACCCCACATCATCTCATTTCTCTTTCCGGCCATACTCACAGTGCAACCACCACCCAGGGGACCAGTTCTGTGACACGAAGAGTCAATACAACTGTGGGACGACGAGGAAGAATTAAATCAACTATGTCAAAGAAAAAGAATAAGGATTAGCTCTTCTGAAAGCGAAGCACAAGGATCTACCGGAGGGCAACGAAGAAGAGGATAAACAAGAAGAAGAAACATTCCACGACACCACAACCTCCATGCAGAATGAATCATCTGCGCAATCTTCCCAAGAGCAACTACAAGAAAATCGTACTGAAGCAGAAACAGCAAATCAGCCATCTGAAGAAGAACAACACATAGATGAAGAACAAGTGGCTAAAGAAGCACTCGAAAGACTGCTTAAAGCAGTTGAGTCTGCAGCCGAAGACACTGCACAACAAAACACAGATCAGGTAACCCAAGCTCACACCGTCATTCCCACTTCCCCACCAGAACCACCCATCGATCCCATTATCCCTATCCAGCCCAACCACCCCAACGAAGCCACAGCCTCTTCTTCATCATCACCCAACTACTCTCCACCGAACTCCCAACAACTCCTCACGCCATCCTCGTCCCAACCTCGTCATCCTCCTCAACTCCCATCCATCCCCATATTCTCAGAGTTAGAATCAATGGGTCAGCTTCTAATAACTTTATCACAACAACTGCCACAACAATTGAAGCAAATCACAGATTCGATTCGAGAAGACTTCCAACATAAATTGGAAATAATGGAGGCAGATATCACTCCCCTCCAGGAGGAAATAGAGCAATTACAGGCCAAACTTCAAGAACAGGATCAAATTACAACTCAGCGAGATGAAGCCCAGGCAGCAGCAAAAGAGAAGGAAGAGCTGTTACTAATTGCCGATGCAGAAATAATCAAACTGAAGCAAGATATCCAGGACAAGGAAGATGCACGGATCGTCTTAATAGGCAACTTACTCGATGAAACCAGGAAGCAGTTACAAGAACTGGTGCAGCAGAATCAAGAACAGCAGTTGCAGCCGAAAAGAACAGAAGAAGAACTGTATAGAACCAACGATAATCTGAAAGATGTAAATAGTATGCTCAAGCACTACCTAACAAAGGAAGGCCAGACACAGAAGCTTATTGCAAATCTCAAACGAGAGAAGGACTCATACAACAAAACTATAGATTTTCAAGTTCAGGAGATTGAGAGGCGTGAAAACCAACTGGCAAACATTAAAGAAAGAATACAGAAGATGGAGCAACAACTCGAGGAAATGAAGACGTCCAGAGATGCTGCATTAGCCAATGAATTTTATCTGCAAGAGGCATTTTTGCAAACACAGGCAGAGATTCTGCTCACCGAAGCCATCGCTCTTAGCTCTGTTAGAATAGATGCGCAACTAGTAGAACCAGATACCCTTAAACAAATGTTAGAAACACTTAAGAAGAAGATTGCCCGAACTTTTAGACTAGCACGGAATATGTATTTAGAAGGAATAATTGACAAACAGTAATTTTGTAAACTTGCGGGTTCGAGTCCACCGTGCGTGCCAGAGTGTTAGTCCGCCGTCGAAGTGGGACAAATGTAACGGAAATCTTTGTAAAACACGCGCGAAAGGTTGTTACGTGCATATTTGTAAATCTTTATAAAGCAATGAAAAGAAGCGCCCCGGGGTGTGTGGGATTTTGGCCTATTGTTGTGTTATCGCCACACTGTTCGTCTGGTTGTCTGTCTGAATGTTGATGTACTGTTTCTTTTGGCATAATCTCTATGTTCGACGTCTTGTTCGTATCAGGTTTTGTCTATCGTTTGTTGTCCATCGTCGATCTCGGTTCTGTTGATAAACTTCATAGTGTTCGAGAGATAACTATGCTATCAGTCTGAACGTTACTGTGTAACGATTGGAGTAACTCAGGGTACCACAACAATCTTCCTCATAGACTAATGGTACTATGCGTATCTGTGTTTCTTACTAAGTGACCCCCGTTAAGGTTGTGAGTTTCATTACTGTTGTCTGAATAAGTTGTTTATGCCTCTCCATGGGATTGTGCTAGCGTCCTATGTATTACTGCGCCTTGAAAGTTGTTTCTTCAAGAATTGATGAAATCCGAGCAATTGTGTTAATATTCTGATATTCAGATATGTACTGTGTTGTTGTAGTGTTGGGATCTGTCTGCCTGCGGCAAGGTTAAGTACAGTAAGGATCTGCTAAGTTGAGTATTGGACCTCCAGTATTGTGTGTTGAACCCTCAAGTTCTCTGTGTTACGGTGTTGTTTGATCTTGATACCCGTTCGGTGAAGGTGTTAAAATACTCTTGTTCTGGCATTTCCAATAAGTTTAGGTGTAGATGCAATATGGTATCTTAGTGCATTTGGTACGTTTGGTTGAGCTAAGACTGTGACAGTAAATTCTAAGTACGGTACGACAATAGAGCTCTCAGCAGTAGTACAGTGCTGGGTGTGAACAGTACTTTTGGGAACTAAGTACATGGCCTCTGTCTAACAGACCCCTACCACTCCCAAGAACCCCAAGAGTCGGTTAAACGCCCTTCTGATGGTTAGAACGAAGCGATTTAGCATTTTAACATCTAACAAATCCAAGGAGATTTAGTAGGTCTACACTGAGAATTTGTTCTCAGAAGCCATCTTTTAAGCTTGTAAAGTAGGAAATTCCTACTTAGCATTGTAATTTTGTATATGTCGCACATGATGCACCTTATGAAATTTGATATATGTATATTGGCACATGTGGGTGCCTTAGTGATATTTATTTATGCACATGTTTGGGCTCTTGTAACATTTATTATGCCCTAGAACATGAAGGGGAAACATTATATTTGCTTTGTACAAAAGACAAAGGATAAAATGCCTCTCAAGCATCAAGGACTCTAAGAGATGGAAGGATCAATGCACATTATCTCCTATAACATGAGAGCCAATGGATCATTGGCTCATCATAGGGAAGATACCTTTACTCTTTCTTTCTCGTTTTCTCATATTTTGATTGCATGATGCATATTTTACGGCATATGCATGGTTGTGAAGATGAATCATATGAATGTTTAAATTCTCTTTATTTAGGCATTCATGAAAGATTATACATATTCAATTAAGGAAAGGAATGAAAAACATGCATATCCTGTTCCATGCATCTTGCAACATTATCCATGGTATGCTAATTTAAGGAAAAAAGAAGAAGTAATGTACGCACTTGTTAAGTATAGGGATATAATCCTATTCATTTCCACTTGAGAGAAGATAATTGAATCTTCATTAGTATCTCATGGATGGAGACTAAGGGGTACATATGACAGGATTCCAAAGAGCGACTAAGTTAAACTCTATAGCTGATGAAGGTAATGAACCTTCGAAGAAAGTCTCTTAGTACTAGAGACTATGGGGTGTTGAGGAAACTGCCCATATGGAGTCGTATTTCGGATTTCTTAGAAGTCAATGTAGTTGATTGACATTAGAGCCAGCTATTCTTGATGGAATATCTTAGATAGAAACTATTTAGAGTGTTTGGCATCACTTATGAGTTTCACAAGGAGCATTGATTCATGCTCACATGACTCACCTAGGTCTTAGTATTGACCTTAGCTCACTTATGAGCAAGGATTCCACTTAGAGAGGAAGTTAGATAAGATTCCATATAGTAAGGAAATATAATAAATACCTATATTAGTACTTCATAACTAGATCGCCTTGGTAGATTGATGATCTTTGTATCATAACCAAGCTAGTCCTGCTGTACCATATGGGATTCGTGAGAATCCACTAGATAGGATATATGAGAGTTCCATCTTAATAATGGGAACTATGTATATGATATGTTTAGTGATTTTATGTTTCATCATATATATATACATAGAAAAGAAAACTTCAATAGTACTTGGATCCCTACACGTAATCCTTATGGATTTAGACTATAGGATTGCTAAAGGGAAGGAGATATACCTTCACCATTAGGAATGTGCACAAGAAATCCTATAGATCTTAGGAAGTTGCATAGAGGATTAAGGGAGATACATTTATGATAGTCTCCAAGGTATTGAAGGTTTACTTACCTTCGAAAGAGTCTCATGGTATGATTCAGAGACTATGGGGTATCATGCAAAATACCCAAAGAGTGGCTAGTTTCATTGATGCATATCACTTGAGTAAATAGTGAGTCATTTTTTCTACACTACTAGATGGGATCATGGAGATGGGTTTCATGAGAGAGCATCAATGGATGTTAATGTGATTTAAGTGATGGTTAGGAAGGCCATAGTCTTGGCACTAGCTCTATGATTAGAGCATATATCTCTTAGTGAGGAATATTTGGGGTACCCAATACATATACATATATTGGGATCTAGAGAGAGGTACTTAGACTCACTCTTGGTACCTAAGAACAAGTTAGTTTGAAATAGAAAGGGATATCCATCGTCACATTTTGACTACAACCAAACTAAACTAGTTCAAGGATATGGGATTCATTAGAGTCCCTACATATTCCATTACATATATATGGAATACACATTTGGTTTAGTGCAGGTATGACACCATGAATTGGAAGAAGGTTCCACTGGTATGGGACGGTGGAAACAAGTTCCCCTTGAGCATTGTTCTTCTATGGCAAGGGAGAAAAGGACTCATCATTGATTGGGGGATAACTCATTAGATCATAAGAGAGTTTTTATTAGACATCTCCTTAGGATTGGGAGTTATCCTTCATTGTTTGGGGAAGATTTATCATTCCAATAGAGGATGTGATGGGTGATCTTATCATCATTGATATCATATACTCACTTTACGGTTTTCAGGAAGGATAATTCCAATGGTATGAATGGAGATTTTTCTTCATTTTTAGAGGAATGTAGGTTATGAAGGATCATGCATTAGTATGGAAGAGAGGAGAAAATAAATTCATAAATCTCTCTTTTAAGGAAAGAGAAAAAGGAAAGGAAAATATGATTTCTTCTTAGGAGAAAAATAGAGTATGTTTTCCTTTAGAGAGAAGAGGTGTTTAGAAAACACATCTTAGTCCGTATTTAAGAAGGAATTCATTTACTTTGCCTTTTAGTGTATTCCTTCAGATGGGAGTTTGCTTCTCCACTATTTTTGAAGGAAAAAACATGGAGAACTTATGTGTATGTTCTCAGCTATGGATGAGTAGAGCAATTGGATTCAATAGAATCTCTTTCAAAGGGAAAGGAAAAGTGGAATAAATTCCAGGATTAGAGCTCTTTCCTTAGATGAGATTAAAGAGAGAGAGACATTTTCACTTTCTTATGTTTAGATTGTCTAATTAGGTGTGGCACCCTTCGATCAAAGGCAATAGGGAGATTGGTTAATCATGGTGGTTAGATTGAGTCTCACATGGAGACTTTAGAGAGAAGCAATAATGGTATTTCTAGTGATGCTCCTTGACTAGATGAGATGATGTACTTATTGACATTAGTCAGACTAGGAGTAGAATAATGACTCCTCTTCTTAGGGTTTCTAGAAGATAGGGATAGATCTAACCTATAAGGTTAACAAAATCTTAGTTGATGTTACATCATGAGGATGATGTGTGAACATCAATTAGGAGGATGGGTACTTATGGATTATCTGAATCTCCAAGGGAATGTTTCTACATTCATATAGTAAACTAAAGGGAAGAGAAAATTTTAGAGTTTGCACTAGTGCCAATAGATGCTCTTCCAGTAGAACTAAGTCCAAAGAAAATGGATGACAAACCAAATATTTCTTGGTTGGTGAATTGTAGAGATTACATTTTACTACCAAGAAATTCTTATTTTTGAGATAGGATAATGGATTTGCATAGATCACAAGGTAGTTTAGATTAAACTATTACTTGTGAGCACACTCGTGGTTAGAAAGACCTAGAGTGTTATGAGGGAAAATCTATTATTTAAACCTAGATGGGTTTGGATTCACTTGTTATGAGACTTTGTTCTATATTTCAGAGGATTCTATGGTCTAGTATCTCCATTGTGGTATGGCCAAACCTACAAACTTGGAAACTTACATTTATTTTTCGTATTATTAGTCCATGGAGGATATATCATATGGACTTAGATCATTTTGATGATGTTATATGCTATGAGAGTTATAGTTTGAAAACTAGGTATACATGGTATGGTTTCCCACCTTTAAGATGATCTTTTATTAGAATTCTTAAGGGGAAGGATATGGGGAAACAACACACAGAGATGATCATGTACAATTTGTACATGAAGGTCACGGGATGTTGGCAGCAGTCAGGGCATCTCAAGACAAGGGGGCCGACATAAGGAATCAGAGCAAAGAGAATGGACAAGTAGGCAAGGTAGTCAAAGAAGATCTGGCAAATAAGCCATGCAATTTTTGAGATAACTCCCTTTTTAATAGTGATTTTCATCACTACATGAACATTGTAAATACCATTTTTGGTAGATTAGGCTCCATTTTGTTCAAGCGGAGGAGTCCTCGATGTTGAGCAGTATCAGAAGTAGTTATGTACAATTTTTCATAATTTTTAGAGCTCATTTGAGGCTCCAAAATAGCCTAGGAACCTAATTTTTAACTAGGCGAGACACTAGGTCTGGACAGGGCCACTAGCTAGTCAAAAACTATAAAAGGAGCTAGAGACCTCAACGAACGACACCTCTGTCAATCGCGACCGACACCATCGATCATGATCGATAGCGATGATCGACACAGTTGACCAACAAGCCTTGTCAGTTGCGACCGACACTATCGATTGTGATCGACAGCCATGACCGATTGACTTTGTCAGTCGTGATTGATACCGTCGATCACGATTGGCCAAAATTTCACGAAAAACATAATAATTTGCATGCCCATGTTTTCATCGTGATGGTGTGGAAGTGATCACAATCTGGGTGGATCGGGTCCGATTGCGGCACACAGATGTATGAAGCTAGTGAGTGTTGGCAGGTCTTTGTGATAAAAATGTGAAGGTGAAGATGAAGTTGGGTATGAGGAGGAGAGTTGTCATGATTTAATTATGAAAGGGGAACATATGGATGTATGCATGATGAGAACAAAAAGAAAACCACATACATGAATCAACTTCAGAAAGGAAGAATGGTCCACGAATGGAGCTTCTTATACACTTTTGAAATCAATTCATAAGCATGGGTTCTTGTGAATGTATGCATGATGAGAACAAAAAGAAAACCACACACATGAATCAACTTTTGAAAGGAAGAATGGTCCACGAATGGAGCTTCTTATACACTTTTGAAAATCAATTCATAAGCATGGGTTTTTGTGGGTGGTATGAATGCATGTGGGTCATGATATAAAAAATGAATAGAAAATTATTCTCTCAACCTTAATGGATCTTCCTAAGTGGTTCAACGCAATACTGCAGAGCCTTCTCACACATAGAAAGATATAGAAGGTGACATGTAAAAACATATAAGAGACAAAGATATAGGAGAGATGAGACATGAATTAGAAGATATTGTTATGACAAACATATACATGAATGTTGTGAAACATCAAGCTAAGCATTCTATTGGTCAAAGGTGGTCCGCACGACCCTCTCACCATGACAGTTCAACCGAATGTCACACGTAAGAGGATAGGTTCCACTTCATTGACCCTATGTCTTTCTAGGATCGTAATGTGATTCTAAAGAAGTCTAAGACACATAAAATCAGCTCTAATTCACTCACACACTCCACTGAGGGTGAGTAAAGAAAGAGAAACTGGGTTTATGAGCCTATCCTAGAGACGAAGTCTAAAAATTGAATCTAGGAACTATGCTCTTACTAGCCCACCTTGGATCCTCACACGCTCAACTAAGGGTGATCGTCTCAAGGAAACCATGTGCTAACAAGGATCCTATGGATGCCTAACAATGATGCTCTAGGAGTTTGGAGGGGGGTTTATATAATTTTTTGAATGAATTTGGGCCCTTGGATCTAGAGAAATCAACTCTCAACCCTAAGATCAGCTTCTTTTGATTATAACAATTGGATTTATCAAATGGATGGTTAGGATTGGTTCTTTATATGATATCTAGGGCAAAGGGGAGGAAAATAGGTGCCTTCATTCTCCACCATTGGATCTGGGGCTGTTCTGGACCGTTGGGTTAGTGCTGATATCAATTTGGATAAGATAAGCTACTATTATTGAACAAACTCTGCATTATTGATCTTTGATCATAAAAAAAGGCTTATTCGGTGAAAAAACTCGTGGATCCTCCTTGCTTTATGCTTTAGTGCATCTCCACCCTTGAATATGAGCTCATCTTGATCGTACAACATAGTTCAATCATTGTTTGCCATGTGGCAGCCCTTGAAGCCTTCAATTTTCTTATTCTAGGAAATTGCGGTGACCTTGAAAACTAGATTTTGTGCTCTTTGACCCTTCAAATATCCTTTGATGAAGATGAGAATTTGTAGGGCTATGTTTTGAAAGGTGTGCTTTAGGAATATGTAGAAAAAACTCCCATCTGAATCTCCCTTGTACAATTTTGACTACATTTGGAAGCTTGCAAGGTGGCATTAAGGTGTCTAGGAAGCTCTGATAGCCTTGGTAGGGTCTAAGTGGAAAAATTAAATTTTTTACAAAATGCACATGGCATATCAATGTGCTAGAAAATCCATTTACATGTGAAATTTGGGTTAAAGACTACCTAGGCTTTACAAGTGTATGAATTTTCATGTGATTTGGAGATATTGAAATTTTTGCCCTAATTTCCAAAATTTGACCAGCTTTGACCACTACCTTGGATTTGGTTGATTTCTTCCAAAGTTTGCATGTGAACTCCCTTTGACATCCTTGATGCATCTTGGACTTCTCAGGGAATTCTAACTACCTTCACCAAATGTGTTTCCTGTAGGCCTTCATGAATGAGAGAGGAGAGAAAATCTCGACGACATTCGCCCCCACTAAACCTGCGATTCCTCCGGAAGCGCCACTCTAGTATCTCTGAAAAACAAAATGTTCCAGGCATCAAATTCTTTTATAGGAAACATGGAAGAAAAAATTGATCATATGCATAAATGAGTAGGCACTATGACATGAAGCAAAATTTTCATGGAAGAAAGAATTGAAAGAGGCAACATGAATATGCATGAACAAATAGGCAACATATCCGCAAATGAACAAGCAACATTGACAAAAAGAAAGGAAACAAACAAGCATCAATATGAAGTTGAAGTGGATGTATTGAGTCGTTGAGCATCAGTTCCTCTCATCTTGAAGAAAAATTTATACCTTTTTCATAAAGAAATCTACCTTAAATACGATTATAAACAAAGATTTAGGATTTTCAAGAGACATCTTTCATCTTTAGCTTATTTTAGATCAACTTCTTTCCTACATAAATATGAATATGCTCTTTCTCTAATAACATGCAATGAAATCTAACTAAACTCCACTAATGCATAAATCTGCCTATATAGCCCGTGATTTATTCTAGTATGCCTCTTTATCTTCCTTTGGCTTGCTCTTTTTTTTTTTGATGATGATGATGATGATGATTGGGCAAGTTTATGGTTACGATCACTTTTTTGGGGTGGAAGAAAGTGTAAACTTCCTGGTAACATGTAGCTTTTTTTTTGATGACGAGAAAAAATTAAACCCTGATACAAGGTACAACCATTTTTGATGACGGAGAACAATCGTTTAAACTCCGATACAAGTTCTGTGAGATGGACTAAGGATATAGAAACATGCAGTAGCAGGAGCTAGGATTTCAACAATTATGCTTTCGATGTAGGATACATATGCATGTTTATATATGAAAGTCATATCACCAAAATAAACCTCCAAATCTAGATGTCCTATCTTTCCATAATCGGAGATTATAACTGATTTCTTAGTAGGTGAATTACTACTTAAGATACCATTTTACACAAGTAGAGAAATCATCATTTGCCCTCTTTTGACTCAAGTGATGTGGATATGCAATGCAATGCAAAGACTGAAAACAAACATGCATGAAACAAGAATGGAAAAAAAGTAGAATGAACTTGAAAAAAAAACAAAGCAACATGAACTTGTTTATGAATTGGCCTCATTGTTGTCATCTTCTTCAATGTCCTCATCCAAAATGTACTCATTGTTATCACGTTTCTTGAATAGCTTTATCCTTTTACCTGCAATCAAAGTTTTTAGTGCAACACCATTTAATTCACAAAGAGCATATGTACCATTGTTGTTGATTTTTGATACAATGTATGGCCCAAACCACCGTTGAGTGAGCTTTTTGCGTGCATCATATTGAGAGTCAAATGTACTATCATAAATGAGCACCCAATCTCCTACTTCAATTGGCTTAGGATGAGTTTTATCAAAATAATGCTTGTTTTTCATTCTAGATTCTCTTAATTTTTCAACAACATCATCAAGTCTTAATTTACCTTGTTCTAATTGTTTAATGCGCAAACTCAAAAAATCATCAATAGACATGTTTTCAGACCAAGGTGAATTTGACCATGCAAAAATGTGAGACTGAATTGGAAACAATGGTTTTTGACAGTACATGAGTTCAGCAGGCATATATCCAGTAGTACGTATGCACATCATTCTATCTGCCCAAAGTGCAAAAGGTAAGAATCTAGGCCATTGTTTGATGTCACCGCTACATGCTTTAGATATGGCTTTCACAATAGGTGGATGCCCTCTCTCTATTTTGCCATTGGCCTCTGGATTATATGCAGTAGTGAGAAACAAACGAATACCGTGATGTTCAAAGAACTCTTTAGCTTCTCTCGCATTTAACTCTCCACGATCGGCAACTACTTTGTCTATGTACCCAAAGCGACTTATGACATCTTCAAGAAAGAATTTGCAAACATTGTAAGTGGTCTTAGATCGTAGTGCACGTCCCTCTACATGATTAGTTAAGCCTTCTCTTGCAAGTACAATGTAACACATTTTGTCAATACCTTTAGGCATAGTTACAATATCTACTACCCACTTGTAGTGAATACAGGGTGGATAAGTAGGATGCAACGGATCTCTATGTTTGACTGATGAATGAAGTTGACAAGTAGAACATGTAGAAACATAGCTACTAATGTCAACATACATCCTAGGCCAATAATAAGTACTTCTAATTTTTTCATATGTTCCAAAAAATCCTTTATGAACTGCCCATAATGTCTCATGCATTTCCTTCATTACTTGCAATTGAAGACCTCGTTTTCCTAGGACTCATTGTGGATTCTTAACCTTACCCTTAGCATATCTCCAAAGATAACCATTACATAGGAAAAAGTTATAAGCTTGTTTCCTAATGTTACAGAATCTATTCGTAGTCCAGCTAGGTAATAGTTGTAGTGTACTCAGATACTTTCCTATGTCTCTCCATTCATTTTCGTACGTAGACTCATGAAATTTCTCATAGTCGTATATATGTGGAACATAGTCAACTAAGTTCACATTCTTTATTAGATCACTTTCAAGATCATCATTAAATCTAGCTCTCGATAACATATCAACAACTGACTTTGACTTACCTGAAATATGAACTAACTCAGGATTTATGAACTTAATATATGAGATCCATCTAAGCATGGCTATATCAAGAGATGAACAATTGGCTGTCATTCCAATGAGAGGCAAACAATCAGTCTCAACTTTGACATTTGCACCAATGAAATATTCTTTGTCTGTTTTAGAAGCTGTTACCTTGATATGATGAGGATGAAAAATATGAAACAATGGATCACAACCTCCCAACAAGATCAGAAGCAAATGCCACGAAACGATTCACGTCGGGTTCAAATGTGGAGGTGATCGCAATCCGGGTTGATCGGGTCCGATCGCGGTACACACAGAGTGTATGAAGCTAGTGGGTGTTGGAAGGTCTTTGTGATAAAAATGTGAAGGTGAAGATGAAGTTGGGTATGGGGAGGAGAGTTGTCATGATTTAATCATGAAAGGGGAACATATGGATGTATGCATGATGAGAACAAAAAGAAAACCACACACATGAATCAACTTTTGAAAGGAAGAATGGTCCACGAATGGAGCTTCTTATATGCTTTCGAAAATCAATTCATAAGCGTGGGTTCTTGTGAATGTATGCATGATGAGAACAAAAAGAAAACCACACACATGAATCAACTTTTGAAAGGAAGAATGGTCCACGAATGGAGCTTCTTATACACTTTCGAAAATCAATTCATAAGCATGGGTTTTTGTGGATGGTATGAATGCATGTGCATCATGATGTAAAAAATGAATAGAAAATTATTCTCTCAACCTTAATGGATCATCCTCACTGGTTCAACGCAATACTGCGGAGCCTTCTCACACATAGAAAGATATAGAAGGTGACATGTAAAAACATATAAGAGACAAAGATATAGGAGACATGAGACATGAATTAGAAGATATTGTTTTGACAAACATATACATTAATGTTGTGAAACATCAAGCTAAGCATTCTATTGGTCAAAGGTGGTCCGCACAACCCTCTCACCATGACAGTTCAACCGAATGTCACATGTAAGCGGATAGGTCCCACTTCATTGACCCTATGTCTTTCTAGGATCGTAATGTGATTCTAAAGAAGTCTAAGACACATAAAATCAGCTCTAATTCTCACACACTCCACTAAGGGTGAGAAACTTGGTTTATGAGACTATCCTAGAGAGGAAGTCTAAAAATTGAATCTAGGAACTATGCTCTTACTAGCAAAGAAAGAGAAACTTGGTTTATGAGACTATCCTAGAGAGGAAGTCTAAAAATTGAATCTAGGAACTATGCTCTTACTAGCCCACCTTCGATCCTCACACACTCAACTGAGGGTGATCGTCTCAAGGAAACCATGTGCTAGCAAGGGCCCTATGGATGCCTAAAAATGATGCTCTAGGAGTTTGGAGGGGGGTTTATATAGTTTTTTGAATGAATTTGGGCCCTTGGATCTAGAGAAATCAACTCTCAACCCTAAGATCAGCTTCTTTTGATTACAACCATTGGATTTATCAAATGGATGATTAGGATTGGTTCTTTATATGATATCTAGGGCAAAGGGGAGGAAAATAGGTGCCTTCATTCTCCACCATTGGATCTGGGGCTGTTCTGGACCGTTGGATCAGTGCTGATATCAATTTGGATAAGATAAGCTACTATTATTGGACAAACTCTACATTATTGATCTTTGATCATCAAAAAAGGCTTATCCGGTGAAAAAACTCGTGGATCCTTCTTGCTTTATGTTTTAGTGCATCTCCTCCCTTGAATATGAGCTCATCTTGATCATACAACATGGTTCAGTCATTGTTTGCCATGTGGCAGCCCTTCAAGCCTTCAATTTTCTTATTCTAGGAAACTCCAGTGACCTTGAAAACTAGATTTTGTGCTCTTTGACCCTTCAAATATCCTTTGATGAAGATGAAAATTATTAGAGCTATGTTTTGAAAGGTCTGCTTTAGGGATATGCAGAAAAAACTCCCATCTGAATCTCGCTTGTACAAGTTTGACTACATTTGGAAGTTTGCAAGCTGGCATTAAGGTGTCTAGGAAGCTCTGATAGCCTTGAAAATTTGTTTTAATATGTATCCACATATGCTCTTTATACATGCCAAACCATATGGCTAACAAAAATTCCTATATAAGATTTTGTAGGGTCTAAGTGAAAAAATTACATTTTTTACAAAATGCACATGGCATATCAATGTGCTAGAAAATCCATTTACATGTGAAATTTGGATACACTGCCTTTGATAGGCTTTACAAGTGTATGAATTTTCATGTGATTTGGAGATATTGAAATTTTTGCCCTAATTTCCAAAATTTGACCAGCTTTGACCACTACCCTGGATTTGCTTGATTTCTTCCAAAGTTTGCATGTGAACTCCCTTTGACATCCTTGATGCATCTTGGACTTCTCAAGGAATTCTGACTACCTTCACCGAATGTGTTTCCTGTAGGCCTTCATGAATGAGAGATGAGAGAAAATCTCGATGACAACGGACACACCCTCGATTTACTGAAATCACACTGGAATTTGTGGAAAAAGTGTTGATCGTGATTGACACCATCGATCGTGATTAACATCCCTCACGATTGACACCATCAATCGTGACCGACTCTATCCATCACGAGTGATAGGCCACAACAGATAGCTCAGTCGATCGCGATTGGTAGCCAATTTCAATCAAATTTTTAGGGTTTATAAATTTTCAAATGTTGGCAATTTTGGGGCATACATTTCAGAAAATTGATGCATACTGAGACTTGAAGAAAATAATTCGAAAGATCCTGTTTGCCTGTTAGCCTATTTTAACCCTGTTTTAGCCCCCACAACCCTGAAGATCATAAATTTCTCATATGAAATCCGATTGGAGTGATCTTGGGCTCATTGGAAAGCTCATTTTGAATCCCACAAAGTTGAGGAACTTTAACTGAATTCTCATTAAGATAAAGAAAAATTTGGGTATGTGAAGTGCGTGCATGGACATCGATGGCCTTTTGTAACCATAGAGGTAGGACAAGGAAATAATGCAAGGAAGGTAAGAACCTTGATTGACTGAGGTGTAGCTACTAGTGTAGTTAGACTTTCTTACTGTAAAGAATTGAAGTTAGAATTCGATCCTATAAAAGCTTATCTCATAGGATTGGAAGGTGTGGAAACCGCTTGCATGGGCGAGGTGGAGCTTCCCCTCTACATTCAAGATGCTCTTAGGACAATTAAGGATCTCACTAAGCCTCTTGTCTTGGGTCAAGACTCGATGTCATGCAGTCAGCCTAAACGTAAGAAGGGGACTTCTTCAGGTCTGGATAAATCAAAATCGTATAACCATTGAACTATCAAGGAACTAGGAAAGGCACCAACTCCTGGTCCTTCCAGGAGTACACATGAAGATGAAGATGCAATTCTTGTCTAAAACTCTGTGATGCAGAGGGATGATGTTCTCAACAAAGAAGCCAAGGATATGATGGAGCTCCCTTCTTTTCCAAAAGTGATCGAGACAAGGCAACCAAAGGAGTACCAAACGTAGAGGAAGCAGATGGCCTATGCTCAAAGCCAAAGGAGAGTACGAAGCAAGGTGTCTCAGCCACCGAAGCAAATATGGGTATGGAAAGGTGAGCATCCTGTTGTGGCTAAGTTAGGGCCACCGACTAAACATCATACATGTTATCGACGATAGGACACTAATGAGAAGTCTCTCAAAGATTTGTCTACAAAAGTAATGTCTATCTGGATACCCAAGAAGTCAATGAAGGTCGACCACAATCAAGAAAAATTTGGGTGCCTAAGGCTTGCTTGCGGGTTCAAATAGCCACACATAAACCACACAATGTGAAGCATTATTCATACACTCGAACAGTTGATACCCATAATTATTTGACACGCACATTCACATATTCATCCACGAGCACACACATAATCACTTGTAAACGGGTCCCTAAAAATCCTCTTTTCCAAGAGGACACTATTGTAAAGCCTTCTAAAGTCTCCACGAAATCAAACTATAAAGCCATACACTATGTTTGGCAACTCAAGTCTTGTAATAAACCCCGTGACCCCACTGTGTAAGCCATCCTCCGCATACTAACGATATCCAGACCACATTGCACTACTTCAAGTAGCACCTAGGAACCCTTCATCCACTAACCACACTTCACACTCATGATCACAGGAGCACTAACTAACCTGCTAACCACATCATAGTTCATCATGTTAATGTTGGCACCTATTTATGGGACTCTGAGATAGAGTTTGATGGATGGTGGGGTCGTTACCATTTATTTATGTGAGAGTTTGAGAAGCTTCAGAATAGCGAGGGATTATGACCGATATGGAGAAAGGCCAGATTGGACGACTATTTTCTGTGCTCAATTATGTAAGCCTGACTTCGTGAGGTGTTCATATTTAGTTAGCACACTCACCCCTAGCAGAGCTAAGAAGGGGACAAGCACCTTTGTGCTTCCATCTCTTACACGAGGGAATGAACTTAAGCATTTTAAATTAACCAACAATTTGGTGAGGCAAGCTCTAGACATGAGACGTATGCACCTCCCTATTGAGAAGGAGACAATGATCCCTGAGAATATGAAGAACAGGAACCTCACTAAGCTGAGGGACATGGTGGCATGCAACATTTTGCATTCCCAATCCAAGAGAGATTCACAATGCCACCCAAGAAGATCTAGTTTAGCTTATATTTGGCAGACACGCTGAACCTTACAATCAACATCCCACATTGATTATCGACTAGATCCATCTTGCACATCAACGAAAGAAATAGAAGTCAATACTATATGGATGTTGTGCACTCACTAGAATTGTGTATAGGTGCCTTGCATACAATGTGCCAATCCAAAAGGCACTCATTTGGACTAGGGTACAGGAATTTAAGTGAAGGCATCAGCTACAGGGCCCCCATCAAAGAAATTTAGAGGAACTATTCAGATGCCATGTGCACAGGGTAGGCACGCTACACTAACACCAGACATGACTCCTCCACCCCAAAGAAGAGTATGACCCTTCACCATTCGATTACCAAGGCATAGTGCAGAGGGGCCAAATCTTATCTTTCCACCAATCTCCGCCGATCTAGAGTTTCCTCAAGGATTCACACTTGAGGATTTGACTGATGAAGAAGTAGCCAGAATGCTCAATGAAGCCAACTTGGAGATAGACGCAGAGCAGTTAGGTGAACAACAGACCACCACAGACCAGCCTGACCCAACTCAACCAATTGTTGTTGAGGTGGATGAAGATGAGGTAGAGACTGAAGAAGACGAACAAGATGAAGAGCAAGAAGCACCACATGATGAAGAGGAGCATGAACATGTGCACCATGTTATATCGAAGCTCGCAGGAGCCCCAACATACGCAGTGCAAATAGAGAGATTGTACAATACTATGAACTTAGTTCAAGAACAACATAGACTATCATTGGCATTCGGGAAAACCCTAATGAACGAGATGCTTGAGGAAGGAGGTGTGGATGACTAGTTCATAGCCTCCCTCAACCTGCTCGTGGATGCATTGGGAGTATCGAAAGTTGTTCACACGACCCTTGCTCACTTGTAGAGATTCAAACAAAGATGCAGGAAATAACCACCTGGATCAGGAAAGCACATACACATTGTAGTTTCAGAACCACACGACACCACTTCCACAACCACTGTCACAACACAAACCGCTCAACATGTCGAAGACCCCCACACATCAAGTACACCCCGATCCCCAACCCTACCACCCTCCCCTCCGACGCCACCCCCCTCACCTCATACCACAACCACCATTGTCTCTACTATCACCGCCATGATCTCCACCGCTCTTAGTGAAGCACACAATATGGGTCAACCCTCACAACTCTCACTATCTGACACCACTATCATTGTAACTATCACCACGGGCTATAGGGCTCTAACCATGGTTACATGGAATCCCATTTCCATTATCACGCATCTAGGAGGCCCACAGACACCATTGTACACTTTCACCACAGTCACCACAGTCACCACATCTACCATCCCCATGTATTTGGTAACTCCCACGATTGCATCCACACATGACCAAATGGACATATCCCCCACAACTACACCAATCCCTCCCCCCATATTCCACAATCTCCCATTCCCCTGCCACCAACATCCCCATTTTCTACCACAACATTCACCACCCCTTTCCCTCTTCCCTATCCCCCTACATTCCAAACCTTTTTGGCACCCACCCCTATAAATGTGTTCACCACTTTATATCAATGTGTTTCTCAGCTGTAGCAGAATTATCAACATTTAGATGCACAACATATAAATCTGTTCAAGGACCACGAGATATTGCAAGAACGAGTCACGGCCATGGAGAAGGACAAGGTGGAACTACAACGCTACTATGATACCTTACAAAGACAATATGAGGATTTGTTGGTCAATCCCCCCGAACTAGATAAACAAGTGCAACAACACCTCGAGGAAATGCTACGTGCCCAACAGGCAGACAATCACAAGCTATGCCGTAATCTCGCATTACTGAGGAAGCACATGTTCGCAGAATAAGGAGAGAAAAAAAGACTCCAAAAACAGAATGAAGAAAATCTTGAAGCGACAATGGAAGGCTCACCTCAAGAGATCGACCCGGAGTAGTTCAAAGCCCTTCCTTCAGCCAACATGCAGATAATATTAGATACACATGTAGACCTCCTAGAGGCATATGATGCATTCGAAAAAGAGTGTGATGAACCACAAAAGCAATTGGTCAGTCAAAGAGAGCAACAGAAGGAAGCAACACCTACAACCGCCTCATCTGAAGAGGTAATTGAATTGAAAGCACAAGTGGCCACTTTGCAGACTAAACTTCTACAATATGAATGGAAACCTTCTCCAATGGTGGATCCAGAACCTGAAGAACTAGTCCTGATCGAAGTTGAAGAGACATTTGAGGAACCCTACAAAGCCATGCCCGCACCTGGAGGCCAACAAACAGAGGAAGGGATCGGTACATTCGAGATTGAAGCTCCAAAATGGCTACAGAAGTTAGAAAAAGTTAGCCACACTCATGATGATAGAGTGGCAGTTCAGATACAATCCATGTCTCGTCTGGAAGAAGTCGTAATCCAATCCGACTACTTCAAGAACTTATCTCATCATCGATGGATTGACACTTCTGACGATCAGTATGTAACATTTTGTATGTTAATGGCATATTATAATGTAGAGATCAAACATCGCACCAAGAAGGAGCCAACCTTTGCAACCCAGTTTGCCGTAGAGGACATTCTTGAGAGCGCCACACAGGGCACCATCTTCTAGCCTACATGGAGAATATGGTTAAAAACATGCCATTGCATATCAAGTATAACCCTTGCTATTGCCCTATCTTTCGACAACGATCATGGCTGGAGTTTGCTAACATAATAAAGAATGTCAAAGGATGTGACAAGTGGCTCAACTATGTATATCTGGCACCACCACGTGGTCCTGCAACAGTCACATATATGATTTCCACCATTAGGCATTAGGGCATTAGGTTCAAGAACGTATCAAATGTAATGGCATAGATGTGCCTCAAAATATTTGAATTCATGTTGGTCATATTCCATACATTCAAAAATGTTAAAGAGCCTCACCTCTCGGGCCTAGGCTTTAATGAAGGCAATCTCAATCTAGTCTATGATATGAGCACTACCCCATCCATCAATGTTGTATATGCGTGGCACGCTCGTGTCAAATATCTCCCAGCATGCTTCAAGCAGATGTTCAAAGAATTGTTTATCACAAGATTTTGGGAATATCACTTAGAAATATTCATTCCTAAATCCTCTCATCTGTTACACTCATTTGCTATGGAGTAGGCCCTACACTCAGACAAGCTGCATATGCCACATCCGGAGGTACCTGGGCCAGTAGATTGGGATACCTTACTCACAGATCTAGCTAGAGAACTGAGGCTTGAAGAACATCACTTGGCAACATATGTGGTCGAATATTACATCAAACATTCGGCTCAACAAGGGTCTCTGAAAGATGACATATGCGAGAGAGGGGGGAGTGTTGGTTGGAGTCAGGGCATCTCAAGACAAGGGAGCCAACATAAGGAACCAGAGCAAAGAGAAGGGCCAAGCAGGCAAAGCAGCCAAAGAAGATCCAACAAATAGGCCATGCAATTTTTGAGATAACTCCCTTTTTAATAGTGATTTTCATCACTACATGAACATTGTAAATACTGTTTTTGGTAGATTAGACTCGATTTGTCCAAGCCAAGGATGTACCAATTTTCATAATTTTTAGAGCTCATCTGAGCCTCCAAAATAGCATAGGAACCTAATTTTTAACTAGGCCGGACACTAGGTCTGGACAGGGCCATTAGCTAGTCAAAAACTATAAAAGGAGCTAGAGAGCTCATTTTTGAGGAGAACAAATTGTAGTTTGAACTAAGAAGAGCTCTTGTACTTATCTTTTGATCTTAATTAAAGCTTCCATTGTGCCACTCTTTGTTCTTACCTGTGTGCACGTGTGTGTGTATGTGTGTGCATGCTTGTGTGCTTCTCCATCATCACTTGTTCACATCACTTGCTCGAGGTCTTCATATTAGAGCACCTATATATAGAGGCATATGTTTGGGAGGAAAAAGAGACTCATTTCTCTATGAATGTTGTCATAATGCTTCATAGAAAGGGCATGAAAACAAAGTGTGCTAGACTGAAAAAGGCACTATATGGTTTGAAGCAAGCAACACATGTTTGGTACAATGAGATACATGCCTACTTGATTGGACATGGTTTTGAGAACAATCCAACTGAGAGCACCTTATATGTTGAGCATGCAAATGATGTTCTTCTGATCATTGTTATCTATGTTGATGACATGTTGATCCTTTGTCCTCATGAGATACATATTTCTGATTTTAAGGTTGATTTGCATGCCTCTTTTGAAATGTCATATTTGGGGCATTTGCAACATTATTTGGGCATTCAATTTATGCAAGTTGATGATGGAATAGCTCTATGTCAAATAAAATATATTAACACATTATTACAGTGTTTTGGCCTTGAAGATTGTGTTAGGCCGCCGGATTGGCACATTGTAACTTTCATATTTTCATATACCGCACGCACCGAAAGGGCGTAGCAAAGTGATGTAACCCTTGTATTCATTAATGAAGAGACATTACATGGTTCTCCGGTGGTAGAGGAGACGGGATCGCCAGACTGTCTGTCTGGGTGATTTGCGACCTTGCGGAGATGTTGTATTGCAGAGTTTGCATATATCAGAGTACGGTTAAGTATGTTCTTATTGAATTGCTATAAACTAATACTACACAGTAATACTGTCGTAACACGGATAGATCTGTTCGATTATGTGATTGAACGACTGTGCGATAAGTTAATGTGTGATGATACCGTAAATGGAAGATTATAACTGTGTAACAGAAGTAATGCCTGAGCGTATAATTACTGTTTGGGTAATTAGTTAATTGGGAAAATCAGAAAAAGGACCTCTGCATTGTCAGACCCCTACCATCCCCAAGAACCCAAAAAGAGATTAAAAGTGGATCTACTAACAGTCCCTTTTAACACTGGCACCGTTTGTGGGAAGATGGCAATATATTGAGAATAATCAGTAAAGGTAGAGCGTACATAAGGCAAGCGGTGCAGAGGTGATATATGTCGGTTACTTGGTCCGGCGAGTGTTATCCGAAGTATAGAAGAGATTAGCATCCCTGGGCAGTTCCAAATCTATTAGGGACACCCCCAGGCGGTAAAAGTGTAGGCCATTTAAGCCCAGTCGTCGAAGGATCGGAGCCAGTTCGCAGTGATCGACTTCTGAGTGTACAGAGTCGTAATGCGCAGTTCATCTGACGTTATCTGGTCAGGATTCGACTATTTTTGGTGATAAAGTTGTGTTGCCAAGTGAGACCGTTTCTGGTGAAAAGACAACCTGGTGCGGTGAAAGTTCGATAACTTTCGGTGGGAGTTCGGTACCATTTAGTGGGAGCCTGAAGTTTTTCGGTGATACTGCAGTACTACCTGGTGGATCCTTGTTACAATCACCACTGTTCGGGGCAAGCTTACCCACTCTTGATACTAAAGCTGAGGACAGACTATTTGGTTTGGAGTTAAGTAAGAGATTCAACGCCATTTTTGAGCTGGAAGGTGAGCAGTTTGATAATATAGATTCTGAAGGACAAGAGACACCCCCTCAAAGCTCAAGGAACAACAACAATACCAATAATAGCACCATGAGTGGTCAACAACAGCAACAACAGCAACAACAACAGCAGCAACAACAATAGCCACATCCAATCATCCCACCTCAACCAATTCCAACAGGGGTGACTTACACAAAATTCGGTGGATTTTCAGGTGACGACCCTGATGCACATGTGTGCACCTTTGAGATAAGCTATGCAGTGCTGAACCATCCACCCCGGTACCGATCCGGCGTACAAGGCTATTGTATTTCAGGCCACCTTAGTTAATGAAGCGGCTAGATGGTTGACTGAGTATGATATTAATCATTTCATTAACTATGATGCTGTGCGGGATGCGTTTTTACAGAGGTTCCGATTGAAGAAGAATCCTGCCAAAATCTTCGACTATTTGCAAAACAATCGGCAGAAGCTGCACCAGACTGTTCAGGAATACGCAACATTGTTTAGAACTCACTTAAGACAACTGCCTCCGGCACATGCTAATCTACCGGATGATGTTATAACCCAGTGGTTCATTAACGATTTGACCCCACAGTTAAGACAAATTATGATCATCCGCTCTGTGGGTGCTATGACACTGGATGTTGTTATTGCGATGGCCCTGCAATTAGAGCATAAAGTTGGGGGATTCACCGAAGACTTGGAGTGGCTGAAAGCCAGTAAGAACGTAACAGATGATCCGGCTAAACAGATGTATTGCACCAAGTGCAAAAACCCAGGGCACAACAGTACTACATGTGCCCTTAACCAGATGTATTTTGCCGTCTGCAACACAATAGGACACTGAACGGAAAATTGCACGTATAATGCCAAGGTGCAGGGGCGAGCAGCTTTAAATGCCATCATATAGGAACCAGGTTAGCCAGCAGCCCATTACATGCCACCACAGATGCGAACCAACCAGTCGCAAGGATACAAGAATTACCGAGGTCAGCAGAACACCAATTTTAATTCAAATCGATGGCAGGCAGGTACATTAGCGGAAGGTGCTTCTCTCCCACCACCTCGATGTCATTTTTGTGGCGAGATTGGCCACATCCATAGATTTTGCAAGGATGCAGCAGAGTACTACAAAAGGAAGAAGGAGCGACAAAATCCAATGACCAACATGGTCTATATTTCACCAGTTGAATCACAAGCAGTAGTGGTTCAGACCAGATCGAGTAAGCACTTGCAACCCACTGCTGAGGTGTTCGAGCCTGGTATCCGTGAGCAGCAGCGAATGTATACAAAGGCTAGTCAATGGACAGCTAAAGAGCCAACTATGTTTCCTGATCCAATTCCGGTAACACAGGTTCCCCTGCCTATCGCAAGATCAAATGAACAAAATTCTGCCCTAGCAATAGTAGAGTCATCATCAGAATTGGCGAGAAGTATGATCCAAACAGATCAGGTATGGGACATCCTATCTAGAGCTTCAATTACACTCCCTTTGGGGTAGTTGCTCGCGTTGGTGCCAAGAGTCAGGTAGCAATTCCAACAGCAGGTTAGTCCCGGATCTCCCTGTACTCCGGCAACTACAACAATACGACCGGGAGCTGATTCTACGGTGGATCATTCAGTCCCATTGATCACTGTCTAGCATAAAAACCGAAAGATTACTCAAGTGCTAATTGATGGCGGTTCAGGTGTGAATATAGCAATGGCAGCACTGTGCAAGCAATTGGGTTGGACCCAAATCAAGCCCGTACAATTTTTTATCCGCATGGCAGACCAATCCCGAGTCCATCCGGTGGGACTAGTACGAAATATTCCAATTACCTTGCAGGGTACCACGTTCAAAATGACTTTTGTCGTTCTTGAACTACCAAAATCCAGCCTTGACTACAATCTACTTTTTGGATGGCCATGGTTGACAAGCCAAAGTTGTACAAGATTGGTCCGTGCAAGAGTTAACTTTCAAAGATAATCACCGTAAATATTTAGTTAAATTGGATGCCATGCAACCCTGTGAGCTTCATGGAAGTGCATATGTAGCGGAGCCGGTCCACATGTTGGATGGCTTATCTGACGACGAGGAAGAGGCGTTTCTGAAGACCAACAAGGATCTGATCTCATTAGGTACTGTAGATCTCCAGTCGATCGCAGACAAGTGGAGTCCGGCCACTTGCATGGTGTTACCAGTGACCGGAGATGCAGATGCAGATGATAGTGTCGCTATGGATGGAGCCACCTTACGCCAACTTTTGCAGTCCACTGATGATATGGTAAAACCTCGACAATTTTATGTACCGGATAATCAGTTAGTAACATATAATTTGGGGGATGCGGTTAACCCGCGACCAATTAAGATTAAGGCAGGATTGTTAGAGACATTTCAAGATGATTTGATACGACTCTTGCGTGAGTTCTCCGATGTTTTTGCTTGGGACTATCGAGATATGAAAGGTCTGGACCCGCGGATCTATCAAAATCGGGTAGTGCTCAAACCGGAGGTGAGGCCAATCAAACAACCTAGTTATCGAATGAACCCCAATTATGCAGCACAAGTCAAAGCAGAACTTCATCGGTTATTGAAGGTGGGATTCATTATCCCAATCGAGCATGCTGAATGGATATCACCAATTGTGATCGTCCCAAAGAAAAATAAACAGCTGCGCATCTGTGTTGATTACCAAAAACTGCTGCCACTATACCGGATCCATTTCCTCTCCCCTTTCTGGACAAGCTCGACAGGGTGGCAGGGCACGAGATGTATTCATTTCTGGATGGATACAGTGGGTATAACTAGGTGAGGATGGCAGAACAGGACATACCTAAAAAAACTTTTATCACGAACTGGGGTGTTTATGCTTGTACGGTAATGTGGTTTGGATTAAGGAATGCTCCAAGTACCTTTTAATGATGTATGCAAGAAGTTTTTTCACCCTACTTGACTACTTTTATGCAAGTATATTTGGATGACTTTTCCTTATTTGGCAAGACTATGGTGCACCTGTAATATTTACGATGCTTCTTTGAAAAATGTCGCGAATACCGATTATGCTTGAATCCGACAAAGTCTGTTTTTGCGGTCTCTTGTGGCAAACTACTCGAACATATTATCTCTGCACAAGGGATACAAGTTGATCTGGATAAAGTCGCAGCCGTGTTGGAGGTACCAGTCCCCACAACACCGAAAGAAGTTATGCGCTTCCTGGGTCAAATCCAGTGGCATGGCAGACATTTACGGTGGTTAGCTCATTTAGCGACAACACTTAATCGGCTTATGACTAGCGCTCCACGGCAGTACGAATGGACTCTAGAGTGCCAAAATGCATTTGATCGTTTAAAGGTGTTATTGACGCAGGCCTCCATTTTGCAACCACCTGATTGGGATCGTCTGTTCCATGTTTTTGTGGATGCATCGGACATCGCCATTGGTAGTGTACTCATGCAGCAAACTGACAAATGGTTTCAGCCTGTATATTATGCAAGTCACCGATTAGCCCCTGCTGAAAGAAACTACTCAGTGACCGAACGAGAATGTCTTGGGTTGGTGTACTCTGTGAAGAAGTTCCACCATTATTTGTTGGGCCGAAAGTTCACCTTCCACGTGGATCATGCCGCACTTGTGTATTTGGTCCGACAGCAACATTTAGGTGGTCGCTTGGCTCGATGGGTTCTATTATTACAGGAGTTCGACTATGAAGTTATTCATCGACCCGGCACAGCACATGCCTTGGTGGATTTTCTATCTCGGTTGGATTCTGGTGAAGCTCCGGTGGGGGTTGATGACACTACATCAGCAATTTACGCTACTGAGCCAACTATTGAAGAATCTACAGAACCTTTGGTACCCCCTACTACTACGATACATTACTAACTTTTCTCACTAACGGGTGTCTTCCTCCTCACACTCCCCCTTCTCTACGGCGGAAATTTGCAGTTTACAGTCGCAGATTCCGGTTGATTATAGGTCAACTATATTACATGGACCATACTGGTGTTTTACTTCAATGTATCCCACCACATGAAGTAGAATCGGTTATTGCTATGGCTCATTCCTTACCCTCGAGCGGACATTTCGCAGCTGATCTTACTCGCCATAAAATTCTTCAAAGTGGGCTTTGGTGGCCTACCATGTACAAAGATGTGACTCAGTTTGTGTAGCAATGTGATACCTGTCAACGGTCTGGACAGCCATTACTGTGGCACTTCTTTCCCCTTCAACCTATATTACCTCTGGAACCCTTTCAGAAGTGGGGTCTAGATTTTATTGGTCAATAACACCCCCAGCTACTTTCACCAACAGCCGCTATATCTTGACTTGTACCGATTATGCCACTCGATGGATGGAGGCTTGGGCATTACGATCGGCCACAACAGTTTCGGTGGCCAGATGCCTGATGAAGGACGTTTTTCCTCGTTATGGGTTGCCTCTGGAAATTGTTACGGACCAAGATACCCACTTTGCTAACCACTTAATGCAAGTATTGACCGAGACCTTTCAGATTGTCCACAAATTCAGCTCGCCTTATTATCCCCGTGCCAATGGGTTGGTGGAGAGTACCAATAAGACTTTGTTGACACTGCTCCGTAAATTGCTTTTGGAATGTCCGGAATGTTGGGACCAGTTACTACCTGCAGTTCTGCGGGCTTACCGGACTACGTACAAGGTAGCTACTGGCATGACCCCGTTCAAACTAGCTTATGGATTGGAAGCTATTGCATCGATGGAAGTAGTAGTGCCGAGTTTACGCATTGCCTTAGCTCAAAAATTGCTACCGGAAGAATCCTTGCCATTTCGGTTGGATACACTCAGATCATTGGATGAACAGCGATGGGAAAGTTTTCTGGTACTTCAAGAAGTTCAGCTTCGTCAAGCTTGTACCCATGATTGTTTCCTCAAGACCCCTGTGTTTACGATGGGGCAACTGGTGTTATTCTACAATGCTAAAGCAAATCGGTCTGCTGGAAAATTTAAATTACGGTGGTTCGGTCCATACCAAATTATTGAGTAGGTGGGACCCACTACTTTTAGGTTGGCCACCTTAACCGAAGTTCCTCTCACAAAAGTGGTTAATGGTTCCAAGTTATGCCCATATCACCAAGAGCCTAATCACCGCTGACGTGTTCTTCATTTTTTTTATTTATTATTTCTTTCCTCGTATTTCGGTTGACCACTGACCGTAATCTCCTCGTTATGGTATCTAATTATGATTAACCGCCGCCCTGTGTTACTGTTTCTTCTCCTGCATGCATGTCGTAATTATGACAGATATCTTTCCAATATCGTGCGATGATTAGGGTTTTCGATCGCCTAACGTTGTCTGTGTGACTACTTAATCTTGTTTCTTTTACTGATAATCGTTACTACATTTGTGTGCTTGTGCATGTTCGTTGTCTTCTGTAATTTTGTGCTTACTTGTGCGCGCCATGAAAGCTTTAGCAAATGTCGCTACTTTCCATGCAGGACTCACTCCTGAAGTAAGTGATTATTTGCGCACTCGCGGTTTGTTGAATTTCGCTGAATTGCCCTGGCATTCAGTGGAATGTCAGCCATTCTATGCGCAAATCATTGCTACCATCACCTCTACACCTACTACAGAGCAGTGTTGGCCCATCGCATGTTTCCCATCCCATGTTATTATCACTTTAGCTTCGTTTGCTAAAGCTTTCCGCCTCCCCATGGAAGGATTGGAGAATGGTCCACTCCTTCCTATCGCCACCATGAAAGAGCTGTTTCCCCGGCACTCATCTAAGGAGTATGCCATTTTGTGTAGACCCAAACCAGAGCGAACTGCTCTGCAATTTTTAGTTGCTCTTTTGAATTTGCAAAAACGCACTTACGGTATCTCGCGCCCCTTCTATTCGATGATAGACATGGATTCTTGCGAGTCTGTCAATTTTGCTTCTTTTTATTTTCGGCGCATTCACCGTGAATGTGTCGCGGTTATCAAACAGGTCAATAAGGGTGACCTTCCACGCTCTCGTCTACCCCATATCCTCACTTTTCTCTTTCCAGTAATCCAAGCTACACAACTGCCTCCAACCGCTACCATCTTGTTCCATGAAGAATCTGCTCAAGTGCTCGAGGACGTAGAGGATGACGATGAGGGTCTATTTCAACTTCTTCACTGGAAATGCAGACGTATAAGTCCTTCTGAGAGCCAGGCGCAGGGATCAAAGGCTGGCAATGAAGAAGAAGTCTTCCACGACACTGCTACATCCATTCATGTCGAATCTTCCGATCATTCTTCTCCAAATAAGCAGCAGGAACAAGATGCTGTAGCTCAGTGATGAGTAGCACCTCCTTTAATGTCAATCCGAGAAGACGTGAGGATGGTATGATGACCTCGAGCAAGTGAAGGCACAAGTGCGTGAGTGACAAGCACACAAACCTGCACACACATACACACACACGCGCACACACAGTAAGAACAAAGAGGGAGACAATGGAATTATCTTAGATTACTTCAAAAGTGCTCATACAAGTTCAAATCTATTACAAGCTAGCCTCAAAAATGAGCTCTCTAGCTCTATTTATAGTTTTTGACTAGCTTTTGGCCCTGTCCAGACCTAGTGTCCGGCCTAGTTAAAAATTGGGTTCTAGGGCCTATTTGGAGGCTCAAACGAAGTCTAAAAATTATGAAAATTGGTACGATGCTACTTCTAATACTCCTCAAGCTCGAGGACTCCTCGGCTTGCACAAAATGGAGTTACAAAAAGGTGAAATGGTATTTACAATGATTTGTAGTGATGAGAATCACTGTTATGAAGATGTTGTTTTGGAAAAATTTGAATGGCCTACTTGCCAGATCTTTGTTGACTGCTTAGTCTGCTTGTGCCTTCTCTCCACTCTGGCTCCCTTCTTTGGCTTCCTTGTCTTGTGAGTCCTTCGGTACCTTAACTGCTGCCAACACCCCCCCCTCTCTCGTGTCTGTCGTCTCTGACACACCCTTGTCTAGCTGAGCGTTGGATATAGTATTGAACCACATCTGAAGCAAGGTGGTGTTCTCCTAGTCACAGCCCCCGTGCTAGGTCTGTTAACAATGCATCCCAATTCACTGGACCTAGGACGTCTGGATGTGGCACCCGTAATTGATCTGAGTGGATGGTCCTCTCCACAGCGAATAGTTGGAGGAGATGTGAGGGCTTGGGTACGAATATTTCTGAGTGATATTCCCAGAACCCTGTGACGAACATCTCCTCGAAGGTCTGCTTGAAGCAAGCTGGGAGGTATTTTATTCTTGTGTGCCAGGCATATATTACTTTTATTGAGGGGGTGGTGCTCATGTCATATACTAGATCTAGGTTGCCGGCAGTGAATCCAACTCCTGAGAAGTGGGGGTCTTTGATGTTCTTGAATGTTTTGAATGTGATCAGCATTAATTCGAAGATCTTCATGCACATCTGTGCCATCACATTAGGGGTGTTCCGTAGTCGAATGCTCCAGTGACGGATTGTAGAAATCATGTAAGCAACAGTGGGAGGTCCTTGTGGAGGTGCTAAATAGACATAATTTAACCACTTTGCACAACCTTTGACGTTCTTTAAAACAATGGTAAATTTTGGCCAGGTGCATCTGCGGAAGACTGGAACATAACAGGGGTTGTATTTGATAAATAGTGGCATGTTAGTCCAAGTACGAACCATCTCGGGATAGGTCTCAAGAAGACGGATCCTCCACGTGGGTTGATGAATGGATCCTTTTTTAGCACTCTCAGGGATATCATCGGGGCCAAATTGTGTGGCAAATGTTGGAGCCTTGCCACATCGTCGTTGAATCTGTGCGTTGTAATCTACCAGGAGTACACAATAAGGCACATACTGATCATCGTTGGTGCCTATCCATCTATGATGAGACATACTTCGGAAATATTATGACTTTATGATAGTGTCTTCCAATTTAGCCATTGATTGGATTTGGACTGCTACTTGATCTTCATGGGTCTTAGCTGTCTTTTCGAGTGTCTGAAGCCATTCGGGTACTTCGACTTCCAAGATGCCCATTCCTTCTGAGGTTTGCTGACCTCTTGGCATCGGCATAGGAACATATGGTTCCTCATACGATTCATCCACCTCAATGGGTACCAATTCTTCTGGCTCTGGTTCTATGATTGGAGAGGGTTGTCTTTCATATTCCAGTAACTTCTTCTGCAATTCTGCCACCTGCTCCGTTAATGCCTTTACCTCCTCTGAAGTCGAGGTTGACTGTATGACCTTCAGTTGTTCTTCTTGTTCCCTAATCTGGCAGTGCAGTGCGTCTCGTTCCCTTTCCACATCATCATGGGCTTCCAACAGATCAGCATAGCTTTCCAGGATTGTCTTCATTGTATCTGAGGGAACTGCTTTGAACTGTTCTGGGTCGATCTCGTGGGGGGAGCCTTCCATTGCGGCTTCGAGGTTTTCTTTGTTTTGCTTCTGCAGATGCTTGTGTTCTTCAAGGGTGGTAGCCATGTGTTTTCTGAGGAGGGTCAAATTACGCCGGACTCTTAGATTATCTGTTTGGTAGACTTCAAGTAAAGCTTCAAGCTGTTTGATGCCTGGCAACTGTGATGGTTGGGGTGTCTCCAGGAGTGTTTGATGAGCTTGCTCAAGTGTGGTGTAGCGTTGATTAAGGTCCGCATTTTCCTCTTCTATAGTTGTAAGCCGTCTCTGTAGTTGTTGGTGATTCGTAGTTAGTTGACGATGACGGTCTTCGAGAGCTTGATACTCATTCTGAAGTTGATATACACACTGATGTAATGTCGAAAACATATTATTTACATTAAAGAATGCAGGGAAAGGAGAGGATGCAGGGTGGAAGGGAAAGGGAAAGGGAGTCGTGAATGATGCGGAGTCAAGTGGTGATGTGGGTGGAGGGGGTATGGGAGATTGAGGCTACATGGGGGGAGGGAGTGGTGCTGTGGCTGGTGATGTTTCCATGTTATCAAACGTGTGTGTGATTGTGTAGATGGGGACAGTGGGTGGGGTGCATGTGATGTTCGTGAATAGCATTGTGAAACTGGGCATGGTAACTCCTCCGAATTGGATGCCGGGAGAGAGAGGAATTCCCATGACACATGTGGTGATGGTGGAAGTGGGGGTAGTAGTGTCATGTGGTGAAGTGAATTGTGTAGTGAGAGGTGGGGAGGGTGGTGCTGCCTGATGTTCTTCTGTTTGTGTTGTATCTCCTGGCGCTAATACATCGATGTGAATTTGCTTGTCGGATCGCATGGGGCGGGTTGGCACTCGTTTTTCAAAGCGATGAATATAAGCCATGGCTGCATGAACGGCTTCATCTAAGCCTATCGCGTCTGCGTGCAGCAGGTTCATTGATTCAATAAACATGTCATCCACACCTTCCTTGGCTAACAATTGGCTCATGAGCACCTTTCCTGACTCAAGCGATAATTTGTGTTGTTCTTGGACTCGCTTCATGGTTTCATACAATCTTTTTATTTGGGCCGAGTATGCTGGGGCACTTGCTAGTTCTGAAAGTTCATCATATTCTTGATCATACTCCTCGTTTGCTTCTTCTTCTTCTGTCTCTTGTTCATCCTCTTCTACTTCTACTACTTCCGGTTGGGTCGGGGCTGAAGTTGTAGTAGTGGGTTGTGGTCCTTGGGTCTGCTCTGCTTCTGTTTCTAGGTTAGACTCATTTATCATGCGGGCAATTTCTTCATCTGTCAAATCGGCTAGGGTGTAGCCTTGTGGGAACTCCAAGTCCAATGGAATCGGAGGGAACACCAGATTGGGTCCTTCTGCACTTGGTCTGGGTAGGTGAATGGTAAATGGTCAGACACGTCGCGTTTGTGGAGGGGTCACCTCTGGTGTGGTGGTGGATCCCCTTGCTTGGGCACATGGTAATTGCACTCCCCCTCTCATTTTCTTTGATGGAGGACCCGCCGCTGATAGCCGTCTTTGGAATTCTTGGGCCCTAGACCATACTAGTGCTCTTTGAATGGGCACGTCGTAAGCTAAGCACCTGTAAATTATTTTTGTCAGAGCACAACATCCATGAAGCACATTCTTGTGTTTCTTATTCCATTGTTGATGGGCTAGGTGGATTTGATCGATGATCCAGTGTGGTAGATTGATGGTGAGATTCTCTATCTCTGCCAAGTACAAGCTGAACTAGATTTTTTTTGGAGGCATTATGAAGCGTTCTTGGGCAGGGAAAGTGAAGTGCTGCATGATCATTCGTAGGTGGAGAGCAATGGTTGGTGTCATTGCTACCATGTCCTTCAATTTGTTGAGATCCTTGTGCTTCATCCTGCCTGGAATCATTGTTTCTTTCTCAGTGGGGATATGCATACCTTGCATGTTCAATGCTTCTTGTACTAGGTTGAGGGTCAGTTTGAATCTTTTGAGCTCGTGGCCTGGTGTCAATGAGGGTAGCACGAAGGTACTATCGCCTCCTTTAGCCCTGCTAGGGGTGATGGTATTGATAAAGTAGGAACAGCGCAGGAAATCTGGCTTAGGTAAATGTCCCCGAAAATAGCCATCCAAGCCCGCTTTTGTCCATACTGATCGCATCACTTCTGTATTCTGATACTGCTCAAATTCGCGGGAAAGAAATGATATCGTCCCCATTTGCCATTAAACTCAAGTTCTGCCTCCCAAAAGTAGGTGCCGTCTCCCAATGGCCCTGCGACATCACTGAACCAATGTGCATGTTTCCCCACTTGAGAAGTGTGCCCCTGAGGTGGGTCTCGAATAGGAAGCACATGCACAGCTCAAAGTTCTTGAGGTCTCTCAGTGAGTTGTGGTTCTAGAAGGAGGGTTTCAATGTCCACTATCTGGGCGCTAGACCCTGCCTGGGAGCTGGTGCCTCCGGTTTCTGCCATGTTACAGCTTGCTTGCTATTTCTGTGAGAATATAGAAGCATGGGTTAACATTGTAAAGGACAAGGTAGAACAATTTTTGTCCCCAGTACAACATTAACATGAGGTGAATGATGAGTTAGTTGATCAGTGAGTGCTCGATGATTGTGTGTGTTGTTAGTCCTATGAGCTAAGTGAAAAGATGTAGTGTGAGAATGATGCAGTTAGTAGGTGGAGATGAATGTACAAATGGGATCGGGGGGTTTATTACAAGCTTTTGGCTGCCAAACACAGTGAATGACTTTATATTTTGGTTTTGTGGAGACTCTGGAGGGCTTTATGAGGGTGTTTGCTTGGAAATGAGGCTTTATAGGGACCCATTTGCAAGTGATTCCACTCGTGCTCATGTGTGAATATGTGTTTGTGTGTATTGAATGAGAGTGGGCATCGGCTCTTTGAGTGAGTGAACCCTGTTGTACATGGTGCGATTTGTGTGTGACTAGTTGATCCCGCAAGCAAGCCTTAGGCACCCAAATTTGTCTTGATTGTGGGCCAGTCTTCATCAACTTCTTGGGTACCCAGATAGATTTCACTTTCACAGAAGAATTTTCGGAAGTCTTCTTATTAGTATCATGTCGTTGATCACTAATAGGAAGTTGAGCTAGTTGTTGTGGCTTGACCGCAATAGGACGCTCGCCTTTCCGCACCCACACTTGGTTTGATGGTTGAGACACCGTGCTTTGTATTTTCTTTTGGCTTCGAGCATGATTTGTCTGCTTCTTCTACCTTTTATCTGTCTTTGGTTGCTGCATCCCGATGGCCTTTGGAAAAGAAGGGAGTTCCATTGCATCCTTTACTTCTGTGTTGCGATAATCATCCCTCTGCATCACATAGTTTTGGACAAGAATAGCATGGTCATCTTCATGTGTACCCCTGGAAGGACCAGGAGCTTGTGCCTTTCCTAGTTCCTTGAGTGCGCCGTTGTCTATTTCAACTGTAATCCGACTCTGATTTACCCATACCTGAAGAAGTCCACTTCTTAGGTTTAGGTTGACTGTATGATCATAGATCCAGTCTTGACCCAAGACAAGAGGTTCAGTGAGATCCTCATCTTGACACACTAGTACTTTAACTGTCATTAGAACATCTTGAATGTAGAGGGGGAGTTCCACCTCGCCCATGCAAGAGGTTTCCACACCTCCCAATCCTATGAGATATGCTTCTATAGGATTGACATTTAATTTCAACTCTCGACAGTAAGAAAGTTTAACGGCACTAGTGGCTGCACCTGAGTCAATCAAGGCCCGTGCAGTCCTTGCACTCTTTCCTTGTCCTATCTCCAAGGTTAAAAAAGGATGTTGTTCAACTATTCTATGGGGGCTTACACTTGAGACTTCACACATAGCCATATGATATCCTGGGTCCGCATAGTCATCTGTCCTTGGCTGATCTCATCCTTGTCTTCTCATCTTCATTTTTCGGATGCGTTCCAAGGCTTCTACCTGTGCTTCTTCTCAAACTCGTTTTTCCTCTTCTTTACGTTTCTTGGAAGTGTTGAGTCGATTGAGCATTTCCTCAGTGAGAGGTTCCTGATATAACTTGACTCTGCATTCGCTTATGTAGCTAGGGAGAATATCCCCTTCGAGTGTGGCTAATTGGACCGCTCCACTAGTCGAGATCCTATTTATGATCATAGGTCCATAGCCTCTCTTCTCTAATTTTCTCGCATGGTGCTTCAAAGTGTAGACTAACACGAGGTTCCCTGCTCTCAATCCTTTATTCTTCACATGGGCATCAAAGTACGCCTTCTGCCTTTTCTTAGCTGCATATATTCCTGCTGCAGCTCTTAGTCTTGTTTACAATGATTTACAATGATTTGTAGTGATGAGAATCACTGTTATGAAGGTGAAATGGTATTTACAATGATTTGTAGTGATTGATGAGAATCACTGTTATGAAGATGTTGTTTTGGAAAAATTTGAATGGCCTACTTGCTAGATCTTCATTGACTGCTTAGTCTGCTTGGCTTCTCTCCGCTTTGGCTCCCTTCTTTGGCTTCCTTGTCTTGTGAGTCCTTCGGTACCTTGAGTGCTGCCAACAGATGCCCATACCGAAGACTCTGATGAAGTTTCTTCTCGAGAGGATTCTCATATGCAGAATCAAGATTCGGTGAAGGATATTGTTGCTGATATCCTTAACGACATCATTGCTATGATTGACGCCGTCATCGACAAGGTTGAGGCATCCAAGCAAGATACCACCGATCTCATTTTGACGCCAATATTCCACCTCCTCCACCCATGAACACTATAGAGTCCATTGTCCCAGTCGAATCTATTGTTCCCGACGCACCCGCTACTTCCTCGTCTTCTCCCAATTACTCTCCACCACCTTCCCCTCATCTATTCTCAGCTTCTACATCTCAATCTCTTTCGGCGCCTCCTTCTCCAACCCCGATGTTTCATGAACTCGAATCAATGGGTCGACTCTTGATCCAATTTTCTCAGCAGTTACCTATGCAAATGAAGCAGACAACCGATAATATTCGACATGACTTACAACACAAAGTGGATATTTTAGAAGCAGATATTGCCCCATTACAGGAAGAAGCAAATGCAGCTGAGGCAGAAAACCATGCTTTGTAGGTTCAACTTCAGCAACTTCAAGCTCGGCTTACAGAGCAGGATAATCTCATTGCTCACAGAGATGCAGCATTGGATGAGTTAAAAGCCAAGGATGTTCTTTTAATTGCTCGTGATGAAGAAATCAAGCAATTAAATCAGTTGATTCAGGATAAGGAGGATGCTCGAATTGCTCTCGACAATCTTTTAGAAGAAACTCGCGCCGAGCTTGATGAGGTCATGTAGAGAGGACAAGAAATGGCTAATTTGGCTAAGCAGACTACTGCCGAATTATAGGCTTCCTTTGCCGATCTTTTTCAGGCGAATACTGCTCTCAAAGCACAGACGAGTCTGACCATTCAACTTAAGAAGGAATTATTAGGGATTATGAAAGAAAGGGATGCATATTGTAGGACAATTCAATATCAAGCTCAGGAATTGGAACACAGAGAGAAGCAGCTAGGAGCTCAAGCCGAGCGATTGTCTCGAATTGATGTGCAAATTGCGGATGTGAAGCAGCAGAGAGATGCTGCATTAGCTAATGATTTCTATTTACAAGAAGCATTTTTTGCAGACCCAGACCGATGCTCTATTCAGTCAGGTTATTTCGGCGAGTTCAGTACGCACTGATGCACAGTTGGTGGAGCCGGAAAAATTAAAATTGATGTTGGATTCATTAAAACAGAAGATCACCAGAACCTTCAAATTAGCAAGAACCATGTATATCCAAGGCATCGTAGATGAGCCTTAATTTTGTTTTCTTTGCGGGTTCAAGTCCACCGTGCGTGCGAGTGTTAGGCTGTCAGATTGGCACATTGTAACTTTCATATTTTCATATACCGCACGCACCGAAAGGGCGTAGCAAAGTGATGTAACCCTTGTATTCATTAATGAAGAGACATTACGTGGTTCTCTGGTGGTAGAGGAGACGGGATCGCCAGATTGTCTGTTTGGGTGATTTGCGACCTTGCAGAGATGTCGTATTGCAGAGTTTGCATATATCTGAGTACGGTTAAGTCTGTTCTTATTGAATTGTTGTAAACCAATACTACACAATAATACTGTCGTAACACGAATAGATCTGTTCGATTATGTGATTGAATGACTGTGCGATAAGTTAATGTGTGATCATACCGTAAATGGAAGATTATAACTGTGTAATAGAAGTAATGTCTGAGCGTATAATTACTGTTTGGGTAATTAGTTAATTGGGAAAATAAAAAAAAGGGCCTCTACATTGTCAGACCCCTACCATCCCCAAGAACCCGAAAAGAGGTTAAAAGCGGATCTACTAACAGTCCCTTTTAACAATTGCAAATTACCTATTGCCACTCCCATGGAAGCAAGTTTACAGTTGAGTCTTCATGATGCTGGGATGCATTGCTATTGTTGTCTATCGGCATGTTGTTGGATGCTTTATTTACTTATGCATGGCCTAATTTTGAGTTTGTTGTCTCTCATATGAGCAAGTTTATGTATTGCCTAGGTGTCAAGCATTGGTAGGCGGTTAAACACATCTTTGGCTACTTGAGTGGTACCCGACTACTTGGATTGTTTTATCCCAAGGGGGGATCCCTACCGCTAGATTTACATGCTTTTTTTTTTTACTTTGACTAGACTAGTTGCTATGATATTGGTATGTCCACTAGTGGTTTTTGCTTCATGCTTGGTAGCTCATGCATATCTTAATTGAGCAAGAAGTAACCTACTGTGGCCACTTCTAGTCATGAGGCTAATTATAGGGTAGCTTTCACAACGACTGTTGAGTGTGTGTGGCTCAAATGCCTTTTGGCTAATTTGGGTGTTGGTTAGTCTTCTACCACAAAGAATGCCTCGAGAAAATTTTCAAGCTTTCTAAAAAGCTTTGGGCTTACTTCCTTTTGTGGATTGATCTCTTTCCACATAGCTTGGAACTCCCTTATACATGAGTGCAAGCTCCTTGTTCACTGCATCACTTCCAAAGGGATTTCTTGATATATTTTGATAGTTATGTGTGTATGAGGATATCATCATGGAGATCTCGTGAAGAAGAGAAAACTGTGGTGCATCACCATTGAAATAATTCAATGGTATCAGAGTGTCTCGATGCAAAAGCATTGTTCCTTTTGTGCAAGCGAAGCGAGCACCCATGTTTGCTTGCACCTGCCCACCCAACCAAGGCTTACGACTAAGGTGGTAGCCAAGGCATAGACCTTGGCATACCTTATCATCCGCATCAATGAAGTTACCATTGGCTACACACGAGGGAGGACCTCAACGATCAAGGAACAAGGAGGTTCTCGGTACTTCTTGGGAGGTCACCCATCCGAGTACTATTCCCCCGGGAGCTCACTTAACCATGGCAATCTCTTTCTTCTAATCTAAACTCTTGTGGAATGGGAAAGACTAAGGTTCACATTATCTTCAACAAGTTTTGGGCCCTCAAAGCTTCATTCTCTACTTTCAAAGCCTATTTTTAAAGCATTTTTGGGTGATTTTTGGAGCCATTTTTGAATACTTTCGTGCATAGTTCTTTCCATAGAGGTCCAAGAACATCAAGAAGAGTGTTCTTTGTACTTATTCAACAACAAATATTCACCTTTTGGTTTGTGTTTTCAGCCATGCTAGTTAATCTATAGGTTTCTTGAAAGATTTTAGTTGTGGTGGGAGCAGCCACAAGAAGTCTATGTAGGTTTTTGAGCCTAAAGAATAGAGTTGAGAGACACTTGCAAGTGTTGTTGGGCAGTGTTTGGGCAGTGAATTCAGCTTTTCAGTGCCATTTTACTACATATATTGAGCACATACACACTACGTATGCTTCTGTGGATATCGGTTATGTATGTCCATGTGGTCATTGATATAACGGTTATGTTTTTGCATAAAGCCTTTTATGTTTAATAAAGAGGGTCGTGGTGAGGTTTTCTTAATTGGGAGACACCTAGATGTCGGGATCTCTTCGGTGGTGCATATGGAAACTTACCTAGCCTCACCATAGGAGATATATGATAATTGTTCATAGGTTCTCGATAAGCCTAGTTGGTTTCTTTTAGGTAACTAATTATATGCAGTGGAGTCTGTGATTCAATATGCAGGTAAACATGTAAGTAATTGTAGCTTTATGAGATTTTGACACTGGTCATATGCTCATTTTACAGAGGATAATCCTGCAAAATTTTTCCTTTTTTTTTTTGTTTTTGTCAACTATCCCGTGGTCGATTTACTTCTTGATACACTTATTGGTGTGAGCACATTTATTCTTACATAATCCTTTTGGTTGGTCATTACAATTCATTAATTCATTTTTCTAGGAAGACTATTGAATTCTCTCCTAGAATCTGACACTTGGTCATCCTTCTTTCAGCCTTAGTGGCATTTGGACCCTTCTAGCTTCATTATCATTCCATTTAGTTCTCTACCGTCATGGCATTAGAGGTCTCATGCATGTCTTGTGAATCTAGTGCCAATGTTCCGAGGAGGAGCTATAACTTGTAGGGAAAAGACCATTTTGGGATCCAAAAATTTGATGGGACAAACTTTGCTATATGGAAGAATCAGATGACAGATATGATGATTTAGAGGAGGAAATGGAAGCTAGTAAATGGAATCTCAAAGAATCCTGCTAACATGGATGAAGATGGTTGGGTTGAGTTAGATGAAATGGCGAGGACTACCATTTGATTGCACTTGGTAGATAATGTTTACTTTACAATATTAGATTATGAAAGTGTAGAGGAGCTTTGGAAGAAGTTATGCAATACATATGAAAAAGAGACGACATCAAATAAGGTGTATCTGATAACAAAGTTATATCACATGAAGGACATAGATAGTGTTGCTGCTCATCTAAATGAGTTTGATGCCATATTCTCCCAGTTAAAAGCTTAGAAAATGGATATGGATAATGAAATGAAAGCAATCTTTTTGGTAGGCCATCATCATGGGATATGTTTTGCACAACTATTAGCAATAGTGCAGCTGGTGGTAAACTGGACTATGATGAAATATGTGGAGAACTCTTGATTGAGGATATTGATAGAAAATCTATGTTGGCACTCAGAGTGGAGATGCATATAATGTTCACAATTTTTACGAAGGAAAGAATCAGCAACGTGGTAGGAGCAAGAACAAGGAAAAGAAGGGTCAACAAAATAAGAGTAGAAGTAAATCAAGGAAGAGGGATATCGAATGCCATTATTGTGATAAGAACGGATACATGAAGAAAGACTGTTATGCGTTAAAGAATGCTAAAGGTAAATGACAGAATGTTGATGGGCATGTTGATAGCCACCTGCACCATCTACTCCGATTGTGAAGATTGAAGAAATTAATGCTATTTCTGATGATGTTGATGTGTTGACACTTGATAGCACTGTGCCAACTGAGGCTGTTATGGCTGATTCTCTTTCCCATGTGTGGCTGCTAGATTTTGGTGCTTCTTTCCATGTGACACCACATATAGAATGGTTTTCTAATTATGTAGCAAAGTCTCTTGGTACAGTGAGACTTGGTGACTCTTACTAGTGTGACATTGTGGGGATTGGAGATGTGGTTGTGCAGTTCATCGATGGTTCAAAATTTATTATGCATAATGTATGGCATGTACCTCAGTTATCACGTAGTTTGATGTCAGTTGGTCAACTTGATGACCTTCGTTACTATCTTTTTCTGTCAACATCTATTGCAACCATGATTCCTAAGCATGATATCTCATTGTCTCACCCTTCAAGTGTGAGATATCATCTTCAACCATCGCCAATCTCTCTTGAAAGGACTTCTAAACTTTTGTTTTAGATACTGCTCGATTTTTGCTAGATCATCCATGGAAAAATTAGAACCAAGAACCAACTGGATAAATGGACTAATGGGAATTGTAGGAATGTTTGGCTTACATATTGCGATATCTTCATAGGTGGGTTGATTGAAGGTTATGGTAGGAGGAGAATATGTAGGTGAATAAGGTGGAATGATTTCAGTGGCTTCTTCATGGATAGTGTCGGCCTTTGGGGATTCAATGGGGTAGGAAGATATAGTGAGGATGGATAGGAGAAGAAGGATGGATGGTTCTTTTCGCAGTGGATTCTCCTTAGCAATTTCTGAAGCAGTATTCTCAACAAGATATGATCATTGAGAATAGAGGAAATTACCAAATGCAGAGAAGGACTTTCAATCATCATAATGGACTCATCAATATCCATAGGTGTCGCACTCTTCAGACTTGAGGGTACTGAAGGGATAGAAGTTGAGGACGTCATGATAGTGAAAAGAACTTTGATAGCTAGATTCTCCTTTGAAGTAACTGTGGTACCGGTGTCTACCGTTTTTGAAGAAGAACTAGAAGGGACAGTGGCAGCCTCATTCATTTGATGATGATTTAAGCATACAAAGCACAATGTGATGGACTTATCGTCATCATCCAAGATTGAAATGGGTGCAACATAGGGTGGTAGAGGAAGAACAATGGATGAAGGTGGAGCAGCTAGGGGATCAGGTAAGAGGAACGGTATGAAGGAGTTGAGTTTGACAAACTCCTCCCTTGCCTAACTGCTTGAAGAACATCTCACATTCTTTGTGGATCCATTGAAAATAGAATGCACCCCAATCGATAGTTTCAGAGGCTGCAAGATGGATGATAGAATACATGGGTTGGGTGATATCCTATGCGTATTTCTAGAGGTTAAGAGTAATGACTAGAAACTATAAAGCATGGCATTTTGGTGATGGGTGGCACATAATTGCATATTCATTAGAAGAGCGACAGGGAAAGTGTTCATCCATGGTGGTGAGGGGAAGATTATTGGCTTCAATGCGACCAACTCTAGATAGAATTAGCCTATAGGGGACTGTGTCAATGGTTAGGATGGTGGTAAGCTAGGGAGCGGCAATAGGCTAGGTGGAAATAGAGATGGGGTAACCAGCTATGGTGTAGACTAAGGTATCAATAGATGGGTGAGGTGGAACAGAATCTGAGGCAGTTGGGCATACTACAAGAGCCCATGCACTCGTAAGTACTTGATGAGCTCGGGGGCCATAAAATCCCTGAAACCAACCAGGTGAGGTAAGGTTTCCATAGCAAGGTGAGATAACGAGCAGTGACATGCAGTAAGCAAAAGCAATCTAGGGGATATGTGTGCAAGAGTACAGAACACCGTAAAAGTGAGAAAGAGAGATAAGTGTATAAACATAGACAAAGTGCAATGCTGTCCAAGGACGCATGCATGGACGACAATGACAAACACATTGTGCCATTAGCACTAACATATCTTAATATAAACCATTACTCATGCTAATTATGGAATGGAATGCATGGAAGAGAGTGCAAGGATGGAAAGTGGGGGATAGGCACAATAAATAGCCACCAAAAAATGGCTATTAGTTAGTGGAGACATGAACAGGCATAATTTAGATCCATTGATGGGACTTCGTAAAGATTCTCTAGTGAGAGTTTCCAACTGAAAAGTAGTTGGACCAATTTGCATGGAAATGCAATAAGGGCCAAACCAATGAACCTAAATTTTTCAACTGTTTGATGAGCTTTTAGAATTGTAAACTTGAACCAATTGTCCCACCATAAAAATTGGGGTTTTTAAGAATATTCTGTCATGCATATGAGCCTGCCAAATGTTTAAGTCTTGCATGAGAAGAAAATTGTGAAACCAATCTTCATTCAAAGTGCAAAGGTCATCCAGGTGATGTAGATCAATTATTTAGGAAGAAGTTTACAGTCAAGAGCAACTCGTAAACTGGGAACAATTAATTCCATGGATGCAAGGCAAGCTTTTGACGTTCAACGGGAGCTAATGATTCTTGTGGTAGAACAATCTTCAAGAAAGTAAAAATAGTATCATAATAAGTAGTAGAAAAATCCCATTTGTTTGACATAGGTTCCCATTGATCTAGTAAAGGCTGTAAGTCAATTACCCTAAGAGATAATAAATCACCATTGGCTTTCAAAAAGTCATCTTTCTCATTGTCTGTCAACCCATCTAGCATGTGAACTGGTTTGGTAATGTGACAGAGTGTATGAATGCCATGAGATTGCATCATATCTAAGGGGACCCGATATTTGTGATGCTTATATTTGACCACTAATTCTTTATTAGACCAATCTTGCAAGACATTCGCTTGTTTAAGCTAGGTTCGGCTGAATAGGAGGTTGTAATCATACTCCGGTAGGTCTAAGACTACAAAGGTCATGGGGGAAGACTGCTTCTTGTAGGGTAATGGGAATATCTTTCACTAGTCCCACTGAATGAATCTTGGATTGATGAACCATTCTGATGAAAAACCTAACTGGTTCTATATTCATCCATTAGTATGCAGTTATCTATATGACTGCCACCCAAGAACCCATTTCTGTAATCCCTATTTCTGGCTATAATTTGTCAGCAAGATAGTGTGACCAACACTTTGGCAATCCTACTAGGGAGTGGAGGGGAGACTATAAGAGTAGAAATTGAAACATGCATAGACCAAAAATTGAAGATAAGGAGGATAGTTTATGCCATTTCTATGCTCTGGTATAGAATATCTATGACATCGGAAAGATAAAACACCCTTACTTGTCCCTGCATCCATTTCATAGCTCGGAGGAAGTTCTGCAAGAAAAGATCCACCAAAAAGTGCGAGTAAAGAATGAAGGATTATTGAAAAAGTGATAGAGTCGTAAGAGGAGCCTATCTTTGAGGGAGAAAGTTTTGAAGGAGTAAACAACACTTTAGATACTAGAGACTTGTTGGCATATGAAGGACATAATCAAGAAGAGTCCATAGATTGTGCTAATATTTTAGTGCCGAAATTAGTAGAAAGACTAGAAAGTGAAGGCAAACGACAAGTAGGAGGAAAAACTCATGGAAACTGAACACCTATTGAAAGAGTAGGAGCGTATCTGTCTAAGTGGTTTGAAATAGGAAAATTGGAGAAATATGAAGCAATTGATACTCTAAAGTAGTGGCAAGAAGAGAATCAGGATAAAAAAATATCGGAATTATGAGTAATAATCGGATCCAACACCAGAAACCTTCCTCTTATGGTGGTAAAATCCCACATTAAAAGGATGACAAATGATGAACATAAAAGATATTATCCAACGGGAGTCACTTACACTAAGTTTGGAGGATTCCTTGGGGATGATCCATATGCTCACGTACAGGCATTTGAAGTTAATTTTGACGTATTTGAAAACATGAGAAATTTTTTGATGAATGATGGGGACAAAGACATGATTTTTCAAACAAAGATGGTCAATGAAGTAGCAAAGTGGCTTGCAGAATATGATATGGACCATTTCATGGAGTATGAGGCTATCAAAGATGCATTTTTACAAATATTTTGGTCCAAGAAGAATCCAAATTAGATTTTTGACTTTCTATAGAACAATAGGCAGAAACCCAACCAGACAGTCCAGGATTATGCTGCAATTTTTTGGATGCATTTATGGTAGTTACTGTTGATATATTTAGGTAGTCATGTGTGTGAACACTCCAGCACCGTCGGGACACTTTTTTCCCTCTTTAGGAGTTTTTTTGCCTGGCTTGTATATATGCCTATTGCCCTAACGGGCTCCTTATCTTTTTACATTCTAGTGGTAATACATTCAGCATTGTGTGTTGTGCTCCAAGCTTCTTCTTCTTCCTTGTGCTGTTCGCATACTTCCACAGCCGTCTAAGTCCAACAATCGGTATCAGAGCAGGTTGTTGCTTCATCTAGGGTGTTGTCTACACATCTCCGATTATAGTCTCAAAATCGCACAAAATTTGGGCTTGTCTCATTCTTGCACGACAAAGGATTTCAACATAGCAAGGCAGATCCATCACTATTCATAAAAAGGAGTAATTCTGAAGTCATCTATTTGTGTTTGTATGTAGATGATATTATACTTACAGGAAATGATACCGATGGCATGAAGAGAGTCAAAGAACAGATGAGAGAAGAATTCAAGATAAGTGATTTGGCCGGTTCACTTACCTACTTCCTAGGATTGGTTTGTTTGTCACTCAAAGAAAGTACATTAAAGACATGTTGGCAAAATTCAAAATTCAAGATTGTAGGATTGCAAGTACTCTGTAGCTCAGTGATGAGTAGCACCTCCTTTAATGTCAATCCGGGAAGACGTGAGGATGGTATGAAGACCTCGAGCAAGTGAAGGCACAAGTGCGTGAGTGCGAAGCACACTAACATGCACACACATACACACACGCGCACACAAGGCAAGACAAAGAGTGAGAAGCAATGGAGTTATTTAGATTACTTTCAAAAAGCTCATACAAGTTCAAATCAATTACAAGCTAACCTCAAAAATGAGCTCTCTAGCTCTATTTATAGTTTTTGACTAGGTTTTGGCCTTGTCCAGACCTAGTGTCCAGCCTAGTTAAAAATTAGGTTCTCTGCCCTATTTGGAGGTTCAAACGGAGTCTAAAAAATGTGAAAACTGATAGGTAGGTACTTCTAAAGCTCCTCAAGCTGAAGGACTCCTTGGCTTGCACAAAGTGGAGCTACAAAGATATGAAATGGTATTTACAATGGTTTTTAGTGATGAAAATCACTATTTTTGTAGGGATTTCTTCTAACATTTTGACATACATTTCCTGGAGCTCCCTGCTTGCTCCTTCTTCTTGTGTGCCCAACTCTTTGATGCCTGAAAAATTTAAATGACCTACTTGCCAAATCTTCTTTGACTACTGTGTCTGCTTGTGCTTTCTCTTCGCTCTGATTCCCTTTGTAGGCTTCCTTGTCTTGTGAATCCTTCAGTTCCTTGACTACTGCCAACACCCCCCCCCCCTCTCTCGCGTCTTTCGTCTCTGACAGACCCTTGTCTAGCTGTGCGTTGGACATAATATTGAACAACATCGGAAGCGAGGTGGTGTTCTTCTAATCGTAGCCCCCGTGCTAGGTCTGTTAACAATGCATCCCAATTCACTGGTCCTGGGACGTCTGGATGTGGCACCCGCAACTGTTCTGAATGGATGGTTCTTTCCACAGCGAATAAGTGGAGGAGATGTGAGGGCCTGGGTACAAATATTTCTGAGTGATATTCCCAGAATCCTGTTACAAACATCTCCTCGAATGTCTGTTTAAAGCAAGCTGGGAGGTACTTGATTCTGGCGTGCCAAGCATATATTACCTCTATTGATGGGGTGGTGATCATGTCGTATACCAGATCTTGGTTGCCTGTAAGGAAGCCAACTCCTGAGAAGTGGGGGGTCTTTAATGTTCTTGAATGTCCTGAATGTGATCAGCATTAATTCAAAGATTTTCATGCACATTTGGGCCATCACATCGGGGGTATTCCGTAGTCGAATGCTCTAGTGACGGATGGTAGAAATCATATAATTCACAGTGGGAGGTCCTTGTGGAGGTGCTAGATAAACATAATTTAACCACTTTGCACAACCTTTGATGTTCTTGACAGCAATGGTAAACTCGGGCCAGGTGCGTCTACGGAAGACTGGAACATAACAGGGATTGTATTTAATAAAGAGTGGCATGTTAGTCCAAGTACGAACCATCTTTGGGTAGGTCTCAAGAAGACGGATCCTCTAGGTGGGTTGATGAATGGATCCTTTTTTAGCATTCTCTGGGATATCATCGGGCCCAAATTGTGTGGCAAAAGTTGGAGCCTTGCCACATCGTCGTTGGATCTCTGCGTTGTAATCTGCCAAGAGTACACAGTATGGCACATACTGATCGTCGTTGGTGCCGATCCATCTATGATGAGACATACTGTGGAAATATTCTGACTTTATGATGGTGTCTTCTAATTTGGCCATTGATTGGATTTGGATTGCCACTCGATCTTCATGGGTTGTCGCTGTTTTTTCTAGTGTCTGGAGCCATTCGGGTACTTCGACTTCCAAGGTGTCCATTCCTTCTGAGGTTTGCTCACCACCTGGCATCGGCATAGGAACATATGGTTCCTCATACGTTTTGTCCACCTCAATGGGTACCAATTCATCTGGCTCTGGTTCTACAACTGGAGAGGGTTGTCTTTCATATTCCAGTAACTTCTTCTGCAGTTCTGCCACCTGCTTTGTTAATGCCTTTACTTCCGCTGAAGTCGAGGTCTTTTCTATGACTTTGGGTTGTGCCTCCTGTTCCCTGAGCTGGCGACGTAGCTCATCCCGTTCCTTTTCCAAATCTTCATGTGCTTCTAATAGATCTACATAGCTTTCCAAGATTATCTTCATTGTGTCTGAGGGGACTTCTTTGAATTGTTCTGGGTCGATCTCGTGGGGAGAGCCTTCCATGGCAGCTTCCAGATTTTCTTCATTTGGCTTCTGTAGACGCTTGTTTTCTTCAAGTGCGGTAGCCATGTGTTTTCTGAGTAGAGTCAAATTACGCCGGACTCTTAGGTTATCTGCTTGGTAGACTTCAAGCAAAGCTTTGAGTTGTTTGACACCTGGCACTTGTGATGGTTGGGGTGTCTCCAAGAGGGTTTGATGAGCTTGCTCGAGTGTGGTGTAACGTTGATTGAGGTCTGCATTTTCTTCTTCTATAATTGTAAGCCATCTCTGTAGTTTTTGATGATTCGTAGTCAGTTGATGATGACGGTCTTTGAGAGCCTAATACTCACTCTGAAGTTGATACACGCATTGATGTAATGCCATGAATATACTATTTACATTAAACGATGCAGGGAAAGATGAAGATGCAGGGGGAATGGGGAAGGGGAAGGGAGTTGTGAATGCTGTCGAGTCAAGTGGTGAGGTAGGTGGAGGGGGTATGGGAGATTGAGGCTGCGTGGGGGGTGGGAGTGGTGCTGTGGCTGGTGATGTTTCCATTGTGTCGAACGTGTGTGTGACCGTGTAGATGGGAACAGTGGGTGGGGTGGATGTGATATTTGTGAAGAGTGTTGTGAAGGTGGGCATGGTAACTCCTCCGAATTGGATGTCGGGAGAGAGGGGAATTCCCATGACGACTGTGGTAATGGCAGAAATAGGCGTGGTAGTGCCAGGTGGTGAGGTGACTTGTGTAGTGAGAGGTGAGGTGGGTGGTGAGAGTGGTTCCGCCTGATGTTCTTCTGTTTGTGTGTTACCTCCTGGTTCTGATACATTGATGTGGATTTGTTTGCCAGATCGCATGGGATGGGTAGGCACTCGTTTCTCAAATCGATGAATATAAGCCATGGCTGCATGAACAGCCTTATCTAAACCTAACGCGTCATCGTGCAGGTTCATTGATTCGATAAACATGTCATCCACACCTTCCTCGGCTAACATTTGGCTCATGATCATCTTTCCTGTCTCGAGCGACAATTTGTGTTGCTCTTGGACCCGCTTCATGGTTTCGTATAATCTTTTTATTTGGGCCGAGTATGCCGGGGCACTTGCTAGTTCTGAAAGTTCTTCATATTCTTGATCATACTCCTCGTTTGCCTCTTCTTGTTCTGTCTCTTCTTCATCCTCTTCTACTTCGACTACTCTTGGTTGGGTCGGGGCTGAAGTTGTAGTAGTAGGTTGTGGTCCTTGCGTCTGCTCTGCTTCTGTCTCTAGATTAGACTCATTGATCAAACGGGCAATTTCTTCATCTGTCAAATCAGCAAGGGTGTAACCCTGTGGGAACTCCAAGTCCGATGGAATCAGAGGGAACACCAGGTTGGGTCCTTCTGCACTTGGTCTGGGTAGGCGAATGGTAAATGGTCGAATACATCGCGTTTGTGGAGGGGTCACCTCTGGTGTGGTAGTGGCTTCCCTTGGTTGAGCGCATGGTAATTGAACTCCCCCTCTCATCTTCTTCGATGGAGGACTCGCCGTTGATAGTCGTCTTTGGAACTCTTGGGCCCTAGACCATACTAGTGCTCTTTGAATGGGCACGTCGTATGCTAAGCACCTGTAAATTATTCTTGTGAGAGCACAACATCCATGAAGTACATTTTTCTATTTCTTATTCCACCGTTGATGGGCTAGGTGTATTTGATCGATGATCTAGTGTGGTATGTTGATGGTGAGATTCTCTGTCTCCGCCAAGTACAAGCTGAACCATATCTTTTTTGGTGGCATAGTGAATCGTTCTTGGGCGGGAAAAGCAAAATGTTGCATAATCGTTCGTAGGTGGAGAGCAATGGTAGGTGTCATTGCTACCATGTCCTTCAATTTGTTGAGATCCTTATGCTTCATCCTGCCTGGAACCATTGTTTCTTTCTCAGTGGGAATATGCATGCCTTGCATGTTCAATGCTTCCCGTACCAAATTGAGGGTCAGTTTGAATCTCTTGAGTTCATGGCCTGGCAATAGTGAGGGCAGCACAAAAGTACTATCACCTCCCTTGGCCCTGCTAGGAGTGATGGTTCTGATAAAATAGGAGCAGCGTAGGAAATCTGGCTTAGGAAAATGTGCCCTGAAATAGCTATCCAAGCCCGCTTTGGTCCATACCGATCACATCACTTTTGCATTCTGATAGTTCTCAAATTCGCGAGTGAAGAAATGGTAGCGTCCCCATTTGCCATTGAACTCAATTTTTGCACCCCAAAAGTAGGTGCCATCACCCAATGGCCCTGCAACATCACTAAACCAATGAGCGTGTTTCCCCACTTGAGAAGTGTGTCCCTGAGGAGGGTCTTGAATAGGGAGCACATGCACCGCTTGAAGTTCTTGAGGCCTCTCGGTGAGTGGTGGTTCAAGGAGGAGGGTTTCAATGTCCACAATCTGTGCGCTAGACCCTGCCTGGGAACTGGTGCCTCCTGCTTCTGCCATTGTTATTGCTTGCTTGCTGGTTCTGTGAGAATATAGAATCATGAGTTAATATTGTAATGGACAAGATAGAACACTTTTTGTCCCCGTTACAACATTATCATGATGTGAGTCATGGGTTAGTGGGTCAGTGAGTGCTCGATGATTGTGTGTGTAGTTAATGAATGGATAGTCCTACGAGCTAGAGGGAAAGATTCAGTGTATGAGTGATGTAGTTAGCAAGTGAGGATGAATTTACACATGGGGTTCAGGGGTTTTATTATAAGTTTTAGGCTACCAAACACAATGGATGGCTTTCGGTTTTGGTTTATTGGAGACTCTGGAGGGCTTTATGAGTATGTCTGCTTGGGAATGAGGCGTTTTTGGGACCCATTTACTAATAGGAAGTTGAGATGATTGTTGTTGCTTGACTGTAATAGGCCGCTCGCCTTTTTGCACCCACAATTGTTTCAATGGCTGAGTCATTCTGCTTCGCACGTTCTTTTGGCCTCTAGTATAGGTAGTCTTCAGTAATTGATCTGCCTTTGGTTGCTGCCTCCCTCTGGCCTTTGGAAAAGAAGGGAGTTCCGTTGAGTCCTTGACTTCTTTATTGAGATCACCATTCCTTTGCAACAGCATGGTCAACTTCATGTGTACCCCTAGAAGGACCAGGAGTCTGTGCCTTTTCTAGTTCCTTGAGTGCTCCATTATCTAACTCAACTGTAATTCAACTCTGATTTACCCATACCTGAAGAAGTCCACTTCTTAGGTTTAAGTTGACTGTATGGTCATAGATCCAATCCTCACCCAAGTCCAGAGGCTCAGTGAGATCCTCATCTTGACACACTAGTACCTTAACTGTCATTGGAACATCTTGAATGGAGAGGGGAAGTTCCACCTCGCCCATGCAAGGGGTTTCCACACCTCCCAATCCTATGAGATATTCTTCTATAGGATTGACTTTTAATTTCAATTCTCGACAGTAAGAAAGTCTCACCACACTAGTGGCTGCACCTGAGTCAATCAATGCTCGCACAATTTTTGCACTAACTCTTTGTCCTATCTCTAAGGTCACAAAAGGACGTCGATCGATTATTCTTTGGGAACTTATTCCTGAGACTTCACACATTGCCACATGATATCCTGGATCTTCATAGGCACCCATCCTAGGTTGATCCCTACCCTGCCGTCTCAACTTCATCCTTCTGATGCGTTCTAAAGCTTCTGCTTGAGTTTCTTCTCGAACTCGTTTTTCTTCTTCTTTGCGTTTCTTAGCAGTGTTGAGTCGACTTAGCATGTCTTCTATGAGAGGTTCCTGATACAACTTGACTCTGCACCCGCTGATGTAGCTCGGAAGAATATCACCTTCTAAGGTGGCCAGTTGTACTGCTCCACTCGTTGAGATCCTATTTATGATCATAGGTCCATAGCCACGTTTCTCTAATTTTCTTGCATGTTGCTTCAAAGTGTAGACTAAAACTAGGTCCCCTGCTTTCAATCCTTTATCCTTCACATGAGCATCAAAATACGCCTTCTGCCTTTTCTTAGCTGCATATATTCCTGCTGCAGCTCTTAGTCTTGTTTCACCTAATCGTTCGAGGTCAAAAACTCTTTAAGAGAGTTCATGGCCCGTCCACTCATGCTCCTATGCTATTCTCAATGTGGGAATCAAGAAGTCCAGAGGTAGCACCGCATTTTGGCCAAATACCATCTGAAAGGGTGTGGCTTGGAGTACCGTTTTATAGGCCACTCCGTATGCCCAAACAGCATGGTGTAGCTATTTGTCCCAATCAGAGCGTTTATTATTCACCAATTTAGTCAACACATTGCATAGGATCTTATTTGTGCTCTTAGCCTGGCCATTAGCTTGTGGGTGATAGGGGGCAGACTTCTTATGTACTACCAAGAATTCTTGGAGAAGATTTTCAATAACATCATTCAAGAAGTGAGTCCCTCTATCACTAACCAGCTCTATAGGTAGCCCGTATCTTGTGAACACATTCTCAAATAGGAACTTAGCAGTTGTCTGAGCATCATTCTTTGTCGTAGCTTTTACATCTACCCACTTTGTTAGATAGTTGGTGGCAACAATGATGTATTCAGCATGTGAACCCTTAGCCGGGGGATTAATAGGACCTACGAAGTCTATTCCCCACTTAGAGAATGCACGTCCACCCATCATGGGTTTCAATGGCATCTCATCCTTGCGTATAGGATACTGAGTTCTCTGATAGACATCACACCGTTTCACATAGGTATGTGCATCCATGTGAAGGGTCGGCCACCAAAAGCCCGCAAATAGTATTGCCTTGATCACCCGATCTGGTCCAAAATGTCCTCCTGCTACACCTTGGTGAGCTGCTTCCAAGATCTTGAGATATTCGCTCTCATGGACACATAGTCTCAGGTAACCATCTTTACCACGCTTATATAGATTATCACCAATGAGTGAGTAATCTAGGGCTTCTTGTTCTAGACTTCTTCGTCTGGCCAGTGCCATATCTTGAGGGAATGTTCTCGTCCTCAGGAAATCTACTAATGGTTCACTCCAATCTGGCACTATGGACACTTGATATAGAGTGGCATGTTCCACAGGTGGTTTAGTGCAACAGATTGGGCATTCCTTGCACAACTTTTGGACATCAGCTTCCATAGTAGGCCAATTTACTCCGAATCTCCTAAGCGTCTGTAAAGTTCTTTGCTTTGAGTAGTGTTGCTCTAATGCACCTACATGTGCTAATTGCAACCATTTTGCGTACTCGTCCTCTTCCACACAACAAGCCAATATCCCTTGATCTGTCTGTTTGTACATGCTTCCTGCCATGATAAGGTACTTCTGGGCTTTTACTACCTCTCTATCTTGAGTGTTTATGACTGGGTGATTAGGCCCGTAGGTCAGTACTAGCACTAATGGCTTAGCCCACTGAGGTACAACTTCCAAATTAAACAAGTAAGCATCAGGAAGGTCATCTGATACTCCTTGTGCGGCTTCTCCAGATGTGAGCCTAGACAGGTGGTCTGCTTTCAAGTGAGTCTTCCCTTTCCTCACCACAACCTCAAAGTCGTATTCCATTAGCAAGAGAAACCATCTTACTAATCTACCGGTATTGCAAGGTTTGTTTACCAAGTACAACAGTGCTTGATGATCAGTAAAAAATTTAAACTTATTTGCAAGAAAATAGTGTCTAAACTTCTTAACTGCATACACCATGCCTAAGCCTTCTCTCTCAGTAGTGGTATAATTCCGTTCAGCAGCATTTAGCTATCTACTAGCATAGGCAATGGGAAGATCCATATTACCTTCACCCGTAGGTTGTGCGAGTACACACCCAATAGCGTAATTGGATGCATCTACATGAACATGAAAAGGCTTATTCCAATCTGGTGTGGTCAAGATTGGTGCTGAACATAATCGCCGTTTAAGCTCATTGAAGGAATTCTCACATTCATCAGTCCACTCAAAGTTGGTCAGAAGTCCGTACAGAGGCTTTGCTATGATGGCATACATGTGTATAAACCGTCGGTAATAACCACAATGCCCCATGAAAGCTTGTACTTCCTTGACGTTCTTTGGCCTAGGTAACTCTGCTATGGCTCTCACTTTCTCTTCATCAGTGGATATGCCATTCTTTGACACTATGTGCCCTAGAATCTTGCCTTGCCTGACCATGAAAACACACTTTTCTGGGTTCAAGCAGACTTGATATTCTCTGCAATTGTCAAAGATTTGCCTGAGTTCTGGTATATGTGTCTGTCTAATGTTGGAATGAGCACAGAGGTCATCAACATAGACTTCCAAATTCTTCCTCAAGAACTCTTTAAACACGTGGCACATTAGTCTCTGAAAGGTTGCAGGAGCATTGGTAAGCCTGAATGGCATTACCCGAAAAGCAAATATGCCCCACTCTGTGGCAAAATCTATCTTATGCTGATCTTCTGGAGCTATGGCTACTTGATTGTAGCTCAAAAATCCATCAAGGAAGCTGTACACTTCCTTGCCTACTACTCTTTCTAAGAGATGTTCTGTGATAGGAAGCGGATAGTTATCTCGAATTGTGGCTGCATTAACCTTCTTCAAGTTAATGCATACACGTAGCTTTCCATTCTTCTTGGGCACCACTACAATGGGAGATACCCACTCAGTGTGCTCAATTTCATAGATGAATCCAGCTTCTACCAGATGATCTATCTCTTCTTTGATCTTAGCAACATAATTATCATTGTATGTGTATGGCTTTTGCTTGGAGGGTTTGGCATCTGAGGTCATGGGGATAGTGTGTGAGCATATGTCTGGGTCAACACCCTTCAAATCCTTGTAGCTCCAAGCGAATACATCTCTGTATTCTCTTAGCAAGGCTATCAATTCGCGCTCTTCTTCTTCCGTCAGGTCATGTCCTATATAAGTACATCTCTCCTCTCCTTCTTCTAGGGCTACCACTATTTTCTTGGTGGTTTCTTTGTTATCATAGGCCTCTCCTGGTTGTGCCTCTCGTTTAGGCATCCTTATCATGACTCTTCTATCATCTATCTCATACTTCTTAAAAATTTCCGGGACCTCAAACAAAGATTCTTCTTCCTCCGGGGGAACTTCTTTCTTCTTCCGTTTCTTGCTATCATTATTAGCAGTCACTTGTGTGGTTAATCGTACACCGTTTGTTATCTCTTTGTGTCTCTGAGGTTGGAATTCTTCTTCATAGAAGTATTCTTCATCTGATGCAAAAGGTGGGTCCATAATGATTGACTCTAGATCGGAGTGACTTGCATCCTCAAATGCATCAGGGCTAGGTTTCTTCTAAAACTGCATCTCCCATGATTGGCTCTATGGAGAAAACTGAAATGTCATAGCCATCCTCATCACAGTGGGGTGTCCATTGTTCTTCATTGATGGCTACATCCATGGTTGCTAAAATTTCTGCCCAACCATGAGGCTCAAATTCTTCATCAGGAAATACTACAGGTGCATAGGCTGGGTCTTGAATGGATCTATGGGTTTCTTTTGCACCTACCTCTCTGGCTTTTTCTCTCTTCTCCTCTTCTATTGCCACTTTACACATCCATAAGTGAGTGTCTTCATGCATCCATGAGGATCCTGATCCTATGGAGTGCACGGACTCCGTGTCATCCTTGGCTCTATGGATGGGATTCCATTGAATAGGCGGTACATCTCTATGGGAGTAATCCTTGAGATTGACTTTGGTCGTAACACCTAAGTGTTGCAAATACAAGGAATTGGTTCCCCAATCCTGGACCACTTGCAACTATCGCATAAATGGCCTTCCCAAAATCATCTCATGGGCATGATTCTTGCTAAATCACATATGGCGAAAGTATGCTCAAACTCAACACCGCATGTAGTGAGAGTTATTCCTTCCAGCAAGCCTAAGGGTCTTTCTATGTGGCCATCAGCCATCTGCAATTTCATCCTCGTGGGCCTGAGTGCTGGCTTGCCCCAACGCTTCCATAGGGAAGTGGTGGCAATAGCAACTCCTGCACCTGAGTCTAGAATTGCCTTGGTTGTTTACCCCTGATGGGTAATGGGAAGATAGGTGTTTCCTTCTTCACCTTCACTCATATCTCCTATCTTGTCTAGAGGAATTTCTGGCACCGTTCTATGAGAACCTACCTAGGAATGGGATTTTTCTATCTCTGGTACTTGTTTGGCTACATGTTTCCATAGTTCTGGCTTAACTTTGAGTAGATCTTCTAAGTGAGGTTGCACTGCACTTTAGTGTTTTTCACTACCTCCGTATTCCTAGGTATGACTGAGTCTTCGTTTCTTACCATGACTGTGGGTGCTCTCATACAAGTTGACTTGGCTTCCCATGGCCCTGTGAAGTGGGGTAATTCATGTAAGAAATAGACTCAAAGTCTAACCTCTCTTGAGACTGGTTGCTCTCCTGCTCTCCATAAATGGAGGGAATATCTTGTGGGAATTGATCATGCATGTCATCCACAAGTTCAATGGGAGGAGGGACTTCACTTTCTTTAGCTCATTTGTCTTCTTGAATCTCTCGTAGGAATTCTGGTGTGTACCTATTCATAGAAGAGGAGGTGTCTGGTTTAGTGGAATTGGGCACAAAAGCTTCCTGCGGGGAAAGGCTTATTCTTTTGCTTGCCTCATCTCTTCCTTGATTTTTTTCTTCCTTGGCAGATCTCACAATTATGCTCTCTAACTTCTCTAGGATTCCATCCAAGTGCAATTGTGTCTTAGCTGAGCCAGAGTAGTTGAAGAGACGACTGGCCTCAAACATGGTCTGAGCCAATGCGACCATTTTCGCGCAAAGCTTGGTTCTTTCTATCTCTAGGTCAGCTCTGCGGTAGCACTTGTCATGCTCCGTCACATTTGGCCCTTCTTGGATTCTGGCCTGATATGCCTTAAGCATCATGTCTATGTCTTCAGGAGTGGGGTCAGCTAATACTGATCCTACTCTAGGGGTTGGTGGGATGGTCTGAGGTAGGGGGACAGATGGTGGGTTAGATGGTGATGGAAATGAGGGTGGTGGTGGTATGTGAGAGTTTGTTTGAGAGGTGAGCTCAACAATTTTGGCTTTTGTTTCTCTTATGCTTTCTTCTAAGTTGCTCATTTTTTAGACCATTGTCTTTTCATTCTCTCTCGGCTATCCCTCCAGGCTCTCGACCGTTTCTTGGCTATGCTCTCGGTTTCACTAACCTCTGCACTCTTCTCTTGACCTATTCCTGGGTTCTGTTGCAAAGCCTGGGCCCTAGTGACCACTTGCACTGGTGCAGTGGAAGTGACACTTCCTGTTGAGTCTACAACTAACCCAATAACGTTGATTGGAGTTATTCTTGGCATATTATTGGGATTCTTTGGGCAGTCTCGTAAGAGGTGCTCCTTCTCGCAATCTTGGAAAAAGCCTTGAATTGTCACTGATTGAGGTTGTGTAGGTGGAGGTAAGGGGCAGTCATGAATGAGGTGATCTCCCTGACATCTGTAGCATGGTCCTCTAGGGAATGGGGGTCTTACCTGCCTAGGTTGGGGTCTAGAGTTAGGGTTTGTGTACATTACATTTGTGTACTCTAGCTCCCAACTAGGTTCACTTGGTTCTTCACTATAGTAGGACTCGCCATGTTCAGGAGATTGCATGTAGTAAGCCTGGGGACTATCAATATGTGTAGAATCAAAGCTATGGTCACTGGGATCACTTTCTGAAAGCAATGGTGTTACTGGCACTATAGCCCTATTCAAATTCTCTTCTGCAGCTGCATACTTTACAGGAATCACATTAGCGGGGGTTGGAGGTTGTTGAGCTAACACAGGTTGTGGCCTTTGTTGGTTTTGGTAGAGTTGTTGATAGGATTACTGCGGTCTACCATATTGTTGTGGAAGGTACTGGTTCTGGTATCTTCCCTGTTGTGGATAGGGCTGAGGGTAGGTTTGTCTAACCGCTTGCTTATTGTATGGACAGTCTTGTGCTGTGTGATTTGTGTATCTCCGTTCTATGGTGCAGTATTGGCTACTAGGATTCACTTGGGGTTGAGCCATGATGGGACATACGTTCGCCATATGGTCACCACCGTAAGTATAGCACCTCTTTACTGGGGCAAACCTTGGGATTTGTTTACTAAAGACACCTAGTTTTTGAGCTACTTTCTCAGCGAGTTCCTCAATTGATGTGGATTGTGAGGAAGAGAGGCTAGAAGCACTATCGGAATCTTTGTAGATTTTTGAAAGCTCTAGTTCCTCCCCTAGGTTATCCTCGATGTCGATGCACATGCGTACACACTCTTCTATGGTCCTAGGGTCCTTCAAGTACACATAGGATCGCAACTTTGTACTTAGCAATCCATCCAAGAATAAAGCCACTTGTTTGGCAGGTGTGGGTAACTCAGGAACAGGGCATCTCTCAAGATACTGCCTAAATCTTCTTCCTGCAAGTCTCACAGTCTCTTGAGGGGTCTGCTTGAAGCTGTGTATCAATGAGGAAGTATTATGCCTTATGACACTTTTAGAGAATTTGGTGATGAAAGCCTCTAAAAGTTGGTCTATTCTCCTGAACTGTCTCTCATTCAATGGTTGAAACCACATAAGGGCTATGTTCCTAAGTGTTAGACCAAAGGCATTATATTGCGTGAACAGGTCCTCAACTTGTTCAGCTCTCAAGACTTGCCTAAACTCGGCCACATGATCATATGGGTCTCCTGTGCCATCGAAGTAATTCTTCATGCACTTAACTAACTGAGTCGGTCTCAAAATCCTGGTGTGTTCCCTAGGCCTTGGCAGAGGGAAATCATCAGCATTCCTTTGGTTCCTTGGGGCTCTAAGTCCCTCAGGTTCCACTCTATTTGTTTCTGTTCTCGTTCTGTCTCTTCCCACTGGGTTGGCAAAGCTTACCTCCGATCTATCTCTATGTCTGTCTCTTTGAGTTCCATGAGCTTGGGATGCTCCAGCTCCTGGGTGACCAAACGACACATTCGATCTTGGTTGGGCGAAAATAAATTCACCTTTTCAAGTGTAAGCATGCCTATCATTTTCTGTAACCACAAAGACCCTCTCTGAAGCATGATCCAAGTAGGTCACTCTGCCTGGACTATCAGGATCTTTGAACTCATATATCATGATTGTTCCTACCTCATTCGGCTGATCAGATCTATATCTCCAAAAGGCTTCATCAGTCTCTTGGTTCAAGAGTAGTTCTATGCTTTTATTGTCTTGGGGAATCCACTCTGGTGTAATAATCCTAGTGAGAACAGATTTGCCTCGAGGGGTTCTAGGTTCTACACCCATGTTTCCTTGCTCCAGGTCACCTAAATCCGCTTCTGAGATCACATTCCCAAATTCATCTGTCCTATCTGGGTGACTGGTGACTACGTATATTGTTCCTTCTTTGTCCAAGTATGCTCCATTTTCGAACTTGACCGCTGGATGTTCTAGTCCAATGGATTGGTCTGGGTTTTTGATCTATACCACAGACCTTCCTAGGCCGTCCTCATAAATGCTAGCACCTAATCGGTTGGTCCTAAGGTATTCCAGCTGAGTCTTGTAGGGGCCTTCCACCCTATACAAGTATGGCACACCTGAACTCCCCGTAGGTCTCTCCATACCTTGAGACATCTCTGATTCACTAGTCTCTGAGCTAGGGTAATGTGAAAAGTGGCTCAACTGCTGGGCCCAAGACCTAGCAGTGTGATTAACACTAGCCTCTGAAGACCTAAGACTTTGTCTATCCCTCCCTAGATATCGTCCTGATCTAAGGTTCATATGCTTTATTGTAGCAATCCCCAATTTTACCCAAGTACAACCTCGTTGTTGAGTTCTTTTGTATCAGTTACTTGATTCTTTTTAGTCGATTATCGTGTTTAGGATCTTGTATGATACCACGTCATCAGGAATACTTGAGTTAATTTCCGCACTTGAAGTTGATCGTTCCACGTTAAGTCTTTTCCTTTAAAGTAATCGACCGTACAAAGATTATGTTGTTAGCTTGAACTTGAGTATTTAGGTAGTCTTCAACTTGATAAATGCCTACTGTCGCCCTGACTTACTTCTAGCACTATTCGTACTTAGCCTAAGCTAGGAATTGACAGAGGGAGTTGAGAGTATTCCAACCTCGCTTGCTGATCCCTTGCCCTTTGGTGCTCAAGAACCTGGTTCTCAAGCTTGCAAATCACCCTTGCTTTGGATGCCCTCAAGTGCTCTCAGTGGACCTGCAAAAGTCCCAAAGTTAGTTCAGACTTTCATGCATGTAATTCATAGACCAAATTCCCCTTTGCCTTTATGGAAAACAATCCCAAGGATCCTTCAGCTTTCCAACAAGACAAGAATCAAAGCAAACAGATTTCGTATGAGGAAATTATGACAGTTCAGGTTTTTGGGGTTAAAACAGGGCTCAAACAGGCTGACAAATCCTAGGATTTTTCTCAAAACACACTTGTAGGGACCTCACAAATCACTAATTGGTTGGTAAGTATGCCAAAAATTACCCCAAAACTTGGAATATAAAACCCCTAGAAATTTGGCCGAAAAAGCCTGTCAATCGCGATCGACAGGTCTGTCAATCGCGATCGACAGGTCTGTCAATCGCGATTGACATAGGTGTCCGTCGGGCCTGTCGGTCGTGATCGACACGTCAGTCGCGATTGACAGTGTCAATCGCGATCGACAGAGTCGGTCGTGGGTCCTGTCAATCGCGATCGATGGTGTCAATCGCGATCGACACTTTTGCCGAGATTTTCGCCGTGATTTCAGTCAATCGAGGATGTGTCCGTCGCGATGGACACGTGGCAACGCGAGAAATTCAGTCAATCGTCAAAATTCAGTCGATCGCGATCGACGGTGTCAATCGCGACTAACAAGGGTGTCGGTCGTGGCTGTTGATCGCGATCGATGGTGTCAATCGCGATTGACAGGGTCAGTCGGTCGTCTCTGTCGGTCGCGATCGACAGAATCTGTTGATCGTGGCTGTCGGTCACGATCGACGGTGTCAATCGCGACTGACAGAAAAACATGGAATTTTTTAGTTTTTTCTAGTGATTTGGAATGTGCTCCTTGTGCATGTCATTGTGGTGTGCTTTGTTTTACCAAATGAGCGATTTTTCTGTCGATCGCGATCGACAGAGGTCTGCGACACAGAGACAGTTTCGAGCGTGTCTGTACCTGTGCAGCGTGCTGGAGGGATGATACAGCTGTACCTGCAAGATCACTCACAAAACAGACAGAAAAACAATGCACACAATTCGCTCTCTCGCTCTCTCTCACAAGTGGAATGAAGGAAATGGAAGGGAGAAGGTGATATGATAAAAAAACTGAAATTTTTCGCGATGATGGAGATGGAGATCGGATATGGTGAGGATGATGATGGTGATGATGATGGTGAGGTAAGAAAGAGAAAAATAAGAAAAGTAAAGAAATTACCTACAACGCCAACGTCTCAATTCTACGTCTTACCATCACATGCTCGTCCTCAGAGCTCGATCCCCGGCAACGGCGCCAAAATTTGGTGTAGCTCAGTGATGAGTAGAACCTCCTTTAATGTCAATCCGGGAAGATGTGAGGATGGTATGAAGACCTCGAGCAAGTGAAGGCACAAGTGCGTGAGTGCGAAGCACACTAACATGCACACACATACACGCACACGCGCACACAAGGCAAGACAAAGAGTGAGAAGCAATGGAGTTCTTTAGATTACTTTCAAAAAGCTCATACAAGCTCAAATCAATTACAAGCTAACCTCAAAAATGAGCTCTCTAGCTCTATTTATAGTTTTTGACTAGGTTTTGGCCTTGTCCAGACCTAGTGTCCGGCCTAGTTAAAAATTAGGTTCTTTGCCCTATTTGGAGGTTCAAACGGAGTCTAAAAAATGTGAAAACTGGTAGGTAGGTACTTCTAAAGCTCCTCAAGCTCAAGGAATCCTTGGCTTGCACAAAATGGAGCTACAAAGATATAAAATGGTATTTACAATGGTTTTTAGTGATGAAAATCACTATTTTTGTAGGGATTTCTTCTAACATTTTGACATACATTTATTGGAGCTCTTTGCTTGCTCCTTCTTCTTGTGTGCCCAACTCTTTGATGCCTGAAAAATTTACTTGCCAGATCTTCTTTGACTACTGTGTCTGCTTGTGCTTTCTCTTCGCTCCAATTCCCTTCGTAGGCTTCCTTGTCTTGTGAATCCTTCAGTTCCTTGACTACTGCCAACATACTCCAATGGAGGTTAATCACAAATTAAGCTCACATGAAGGTGAACTCATAGAAGATGTGACAGGTTATCAAAGCCCCTTGGATAGTTTAAAGCTATGCCACATTGACAAGGGTTGATATATGCTATAGTGTGAGTGTGCTAAGTCAATTTATGCACACATCTAGGAAACCTCACATGGAGGCTACCAAGAGGATGCTCAGATATCTCAAAGGGACCATGAATGAAGGGTTATATTACCCTTATGTATCAGATCTAAGTTTGAAATTGTTCTCTGATGCAAATTGGGCTAGCTCCAAGGAAGATAGAAGGAGCACCTCATGTTATCTTACCTTTGCAGGTTCAAAACTTGTCTCATGGTCATCCAAGAAGCAATCCACCATTGCTCTATCTTCTACTGAAGCTGAATACAAAGGTTTTTCCATAGCTACTCTTGAAGAAGAAATGTGGATGAAGACACTATTCACAGATCTTGGATTGGAGATTGGAACTCCAACTATGTTTGGTGACAACATGAGCTCCATTCACTTGGCTACTAATCCTTTTCATGCAAGGACTAAACATATTGAAGTATATTATCACTACATAAGAGAGAAGATTTTGAGCAAGGAAATTCAGTAAACTTATGTGTCCACTCATCAACAATGTGCAGATATTCTAACCAAAGCATTGGATGGTACAAAGCTTTGCAAATTCAAGGCTATGATTGGATTGTAGGTAATTCTTGAAGATTGATGACCTCAAGCATACTTGGCTTGAGGGGGAGCTATTGGAAGATTGATTCTCACAAGTTCATAGGACAAGCCTTAAAGTGAAAAGATGTTTTCCCTCTACCTAAGCATAGACACTTGTCCTTAGTGCCACTCAAATATCTCAAAATAATCTTGACCGCTTCCCAATGTTTCTTGCCAGGATTAAACATATATCTGCTCACAACTCCCACTGCAAATGCAATGTCTGGTCTTGTAGCTACCATAGCGTACATGAGACTACCAATAGAAGACTGATAGGGAATTTTGGTCATGAATTCCTTTTCCTCATCTGATTTGGGGCAATCATCCTTACTCAGTTTCACATACGTGGGTAAAAGTGTACTCAATGCCTTTCCACCTTGCATATCGAACCGGTGAAGTACTTTGGATATGTACTCACTTTGAGACAAGTATATGCATCTTTTACTCCTATCACGAGTAATGCATATGCCAAGAATATGTTTGGCATCCCCCAAATCCTTCATATCAAATGTCTGACTCAACTTCTTTTTGAGAACTGACAAATCATAAGAGGACTTCCCAGCAAGCAACATATCATCGACATAAAGTATCAAGCATATCAAGCTGCCATCTGAGCATCTCTTTGTGTAGAGACAATGATCCTCATTGCTTCAAGAATAGCCTTGAAATTTCATAAACACATCAAAATTTTGGTACCATTGTCTAGGGGACTTTAGGTCCATACAAGCTCTTCTTAAACTTACAAACTAGACTTTCCTTGCCAAGAACTACATAACCCTCTGGTTGTTCCATATAGATCTCATCTGTAAGATCTCCATGCAAGAAAGCAGTTTTCACATCCATTTGGACTAGATCTAAGTCCTCCATTGCAACGAATCCAAGCAGCAAGCGTAGGGTAGTCATCTTGACCACTGGAGACAAGATTTCCTCGAAATCAACACCATGTTGTTGCTTAAAACCCTTTGCAACGAGTCATGCTTTATACTTTGGAGAAGCACTATCTGATGTGAATTTCAGCTTATATACCCATTTACATGGTAAAGCTTTCCTGCCCTTTGGCAAAGTTACTAAATCCCAAGTACCATTCTTGTGAATAGAATCCAACTCACTCTTCATGGCATGCTCCCACTTGACACGATCCTCTGTCTGCATAGCCTCTTTGTAGCAAGAAGGCTCACTGGCATCTGTTAGCATGACAAAATCTAAACTTGGAACATATCTATCAGGTGGATGTGAGACACGTGTAGAACGTCTCAATGGTTCCTGAATAGGAACATCTACAGGTTGATCTGAATGTACATTCTCTTGAACATCCCTATGTGCATCATTTTTATGCATGCTAATCGGAGGACTAGTATCCTCAAACTCCACTCTTCTCACTTCAACCTCCTTAATGGGCTGTTTATGCATCTTAGACTCATTGAAAATGACATAACTACTTTTGACCACTGTCCGTGTTTCATGATCCCATAAGCGATATCCAAATTGTCCTTCTCGATCATATCCAAGGAAAATGCATTTCTTTGACTTATGGTCCAACTTTTGTCTAAGATTCTTGGGTATATCAACATATGCTTCACACCCAAAAACTCCAAGATGATCATAATATGGTGGCTTCCCTGCCCACAACTCTTGAGCCACTTTCAGATCTTTGTCAGTACTACGTGAAAGGTTAATCACATGAACTGCAACCAATACTACTTCTACCCAAAAGCCTTGTGAGAGGTTTGCATGATGCAACATAGAGACTACTCTATCTTGAATATTTTTCTTCATCCTCTCAGCTACACCATTCTGTATTGGGGTATAAGCAGCTGTAAACTCTCTACAGATCCCTCTATACTGATAGAAAAGGCTGAATTCATGTGAGGTATACTCACCCCCGTTATCTGAGCGTAAAGCCTTAAGCTTAGTTCTTTTTTCAGTCTCAACTGAAGCAAGCCATTTTTTGAAAGTAGGGAATACCTCATCCTTCTATTTTTTGGATATACCCAAAATTTTCTAGTAGCATCATCTATGAAAGTGACAAAGTAGAGAGAACCACCTAAGGACCTAGTAGGCATAGGACCACACACATCTGTATGAATGAGATCTAAAGGCTGAATTGAAGAGTCAATGTGCATTCTATGCACATTTTTGGTTTGCTTTCCATATTGACAATGCTCACAAAATGAAAAATCAAAGAAAGATAACACAAGTAAGTAGCCAAAACGAGAAAGATTTTCCATTCCACTACGAGATATATGGCCCAAACGACCATGCCAAAGACAAGCCATAGGCCGTTCAGTAATAGCTAACAAGTGTTCTTTCTATGATACAAATAAAGGATAAAGTGAGCCAACTTTGCTTCCTTTTGCAATAACCATATTGCCCTTTGATATGCGAAAGGACTGAGCATAGAAGACCACCTTGTAACCAAGGTCATCAAGTTGACCAACTGACATCAAACTGCATGATAAATGAGGTACATGGTGTACATTATGCATAGTAAATTTTGAATCGTCAATGAACTGCACAACCACATCTCCAATCCCCACAACATTACACTGGTAAGAGTCACCAAATCTCATGGTACCAAGAGACTTTGCTGCATAATTAGAGAACCATTCTCTATCTAGTGTCACATGAAAAGAAGCACTAGAATCTAGTAGCCATGTGTGGGAAAGAGAATCAGCCATAAGCGACTCAGATGGCACAATACTATCAAGTGTCAACACATCAGCATCATCAGAAATAGTATTAATTTCAATCTTCACAGTCAAAGTAGATGGTGTAGGTAACTGTTTAACATGCTCATCAACGTTCTGTCCTTTACCTTTAGCATTATTTAATGCATAACAATTTTTCTTCATATGTCCTTTCTTATGACAATAATGGCATTCGATATCCCTCTTCCTTGATTTACTTCTACTCTTATTCTGTTGACCATTCTTTTCCTTGTTCTTGCTCCTACCACGTTGTTGATTCTTTCCTTGGTAAGAATCACGAACATTATATGCATCTCCACTCTGAGTGCCCACCATAGATTTTCTACAAATCTCCTCACTCAAGAGTGCTCCACATATGTCATCATAGACAAGTTTACCACTAGGTGCACTATTGCTAATAGCTGTGCAAAATGTATCCCATGATGATGCCAGGGTGCATAACAGCAATAATGCTTTCATTTCGTTATCCATATCCATTTTCTGAGCTTGTAACTGGGAGAATATAGCATCAAACTCATTTAGATGAGCAACAAAACTATCTGTGTGCTTCATGCAAAGGTCATATAATTTTCGCATCAGATACACTTTATTTGATGCCATCTCTTTTTCATATGTATTGCATAACTTCTTCCAAAGCTCCTCTGCACTTTCACAGTCTAATACTGTAAAGTAAACATTATCTGCCAGGTGCAAGCGAATGGTAGACCTGGCCATTTCATCTAACTCATCCCAATCATCTTCATCCATGTCAAGAGGCTTCTTTGAAATCCCATTTACTGGCTTCCATTGCCTCCTTTGAATCAGCACATCTTTAATCTGATTCTTCCATAGAGAAAAGTTTGTGCCATCAAATTTTCGGATATCAAAATGGTCTTTGCCCTGCAAGTTATAGCTCCTCCTCGGAACACTGGCACTAGACCCTGATCCACCAGATGTGCATGAGACCTCTGATGCCATGATGGTAAAGAACTAAATAGAATGATAATGGAGCTAGAAGAGTCCAAACACCAACGAATAAGTGTATCAAAGAGTAAATCGACCACTGTATAGTTGACTAAACCAAGAATCTGGAAAAATTTTGCCAGAGTATCCTCTGCAAAATGAGCATATGACCAATGTCAAAATATCATAAAGCTGCAAGTACTAACTTGTTTACCTGCATAGTGAATCACTGACTCCACTGCATATAATCAGTTACCCAATAGAAGCCAACTAGGATTATTGAGCACCTATGAACAGCTATCATACATCTCCTATGGTGAGACTGGTTAAGTCTTCAACCTACATCACCAAAGAGACCCCGACATCTAGGTGTCTCCCAGTTAAGAAAACCTCACCACAACCCTCTTTTTCAAACGTAAAAGGCTTTATGCAAGAACGTAACCGCTATATCAATGACCACATGGACATACATAAACGATATCCAAAGAAGCATACATGGTGTGTATTGTTGAAGATTCACTCACTAATTAGACATAAAGACCTAAAGATGTATGAAGGATAAAGAAAGACGAAGAAAAACAAAAACAAAGCATTAAGAAAAATCAAAGCCTTAGTGAAGGGACAAATTTACGCCTGTAATATACAGCATAGAAACTTCCAGAATTACGAGTTTTGAGTCTCGAATCAAAATGTATATAAGAGAGTAGAGAGAGTGCTTGTTAATGAATGTAGAATGAGAGAAGAAGAGGATGAGTGAGCCTAAGATAGCCAGAGAGATAGGCTTAGAAAGTGCGCATATGTCGAGATGAATAACAGAACCTGAAATGTCAGGAAATTCATCTGAGACAGATGGTAGGGAATAACTACTCAGCATAGGAGAGTTTTCCATGGCTATGAGCGAAGTGAGGCCAAGCCATTTTTGTACAGATTTGCTCTAATAGAAAACACATGTTCATGTGGAAAGATTGAGCGCATTCTTCTGTGTGAAGAAATCCAAGTGATTTCATGTTACTGTGAAAAGTTAGTTAACAGTTACAGTTTTCTCAGTATACATTTTACGGTACTTCTACAAGTTAAATGTCGTAGTATAGTGTAAAGTTTTTCATAATTGATAGCTCATCTTGAAGCTAGCAATCTCAACTACGAACTAATCAAAAGAGTTTTGTAAAACGGCACATGTACACAGATTACTATGTCTGACAGTAAAGACATCCAGAATGTTGGAGAAACACTCACTAATTGGACATATATTTGAAGGTCAAATCTTAGGAAGAAAACACCATGCCTATGTGAAGGGACAAATTCACAAGTGTATCATATTTGTAAAGTTAGTTCACTTTAGTTCTAGAAGTTTTTTAAAATCACGAGAATACGAAAATCTATATAAGTTAGTTTGTATCAACTGACGCGGAGAGCGAGAGAGAGAGTGAGAGAGAAGAAGTAGAAGAAGGAGTTCATTTTATACGACTGAGTATAGTCGGGCTTCTCTGAGTGAGAAAGCATCTGTAAAACTTCTGAGTTTTCATAGCTATGAGAAAGACCTGAGTAAAGTTCTGTGTATGAGTCTCTCTCCATCATCTCCATGCTTGCCTATTGTGTGATGAATTCAAAAGTTCAAGTTTTCTGAGCAATTCGATGCCTGGCATCGAATCTTGGCTGATAAGTCATTATTTCCATTCTCTGTGTGTTAACTGTTGTTGAATCTTTTAAAAACATGAAGTTTGTGGAGCAACTCGATGCCTGGCATCGAGTTTCAGCATAAAGTGGATGCCCGGCATCGACTTCTAGCATACAAAAGGTCTTCTTCATGTGTGTGTAAAAGAGAGTATTTCTGGTGCAGAAAAAGGGCCTAAAAAAGCTCAAAGTCGATGCCCGGCATCGACCTTGACTGAAATTCGATGCTAGGCATCGAATTTTTATTTTTAGACACCCAGAAATACTAAAACAAGCAAAAATTTCCAGTTTTGGAAGGTCATACAGGGTCATCTTGTGAAGGCCATAACTTGAGTTCTAGAGATTCGTTTGATGCATATGATAGCTTGTTGGAAAGCTCTACTCTTCTTGTTTCACTCTATATAGTTTCATGGAGAAATAATACTTGAGCTAGGAGAAATTAACAAAATACTGAAGGTATGTCATTTCAGTGACTAGGAATTTTTGTAGAAGCAAAGTTCTCACTTTAGGCTATCATTTCTCAAAGTTTGGAGTGGCAATGAGTTAATGGTGACCATAGAGGTGTTCTAGTGTCACATTAATTCATTTCTTGTGGTGTTTCATACATCAACACAGAACTGATGAAGTTTTTCTTCAAACTTCAGATAGAGTTCATTCAATGAAGGAAGCTCAGTTATTACTTCCTTACTTCATACAGACACATTTGAAATAACTACAAACAAAGTTGTAGTTGATTCCGATAACATTCCGGTACAATTATGGTGACAGTCCGGTGAAGTTCCGGTGATATTCTGGTGAGTTCAAAACACAGTTTTGACATATTCAAGTTAAAGAAAGAATTTCTAATAGTAAGAAAATGAAGAATTGTAAAGACTAAAGTAAATCAGACTAGAATTGAAGCCTGAAAGGAAGGCAAAGGTTTCTATAAAGTGAAGTTTGGGATTTCACTAAACACAGTTATAAAGTTTTCAGTTTCAGGAAGTTTGCTAAGCTACTGATGATTATAGAGGTGTTCTAATATCACTCTATCTTAGTTCTTGTGGCGTGGCAAATTCCGTAGTCTTGATAAGGTTCAAGGTTTTGCCGCATCAATAAGTGGTATCAGAGCAGAAAGGTCCTCAAGAGTAAACGGAAGTAAAGATACAAGAGAAATTGAAGAATTCTCATAAAGAAAGGTGAAAGCTGAGGAGATCAACAACAAATGGCATCAAAGAAGCGTTCTGAAGTTATTCTCAAGAGTAAAGGTTTATAAAAGGTAAAATCTTTTTATGTTATACTCACTGGCAGTAACAGAAACAAGAAGACCATGGCAGATCACATTTCTATTGACAAAGTGGACAGAGACAATTATCCCGCATGGGTAATGCGAATGGAAGCCTTACTTATGAGTAAGGACTTAATGATATATGTGACAGGAGAAGAAAAGAAGCCGACCTTTGGAGACGACAGTCAACCAAAGAAAGAAGAACTAGAAGCCTTGAAGCTGTGGCAAAAAAAAGATGCAACGGCAAGAGCGTATATTTACAATACCATTACAGATCATCTACTACCACATATTAGAGGTCTGGAGAAAGCGGAAGACATATGGAGTGCATTGGAAGATCATTTCCAAAACACTACCAAAGCTAGGAAGGCTAGCTTATGGTCTGAGTTTACAACGTTCAAGAAAAAGCAAAGTCAAAGTATTAGTGATTATGTCACTAAGATGAAGGACTTGGCAGATAGTCTTGGATCTATTGATGAGGATATTGAAGATCACAGATTAATAGCACAAGTGCTTGCAAGACTGAGAGGAGATGAAAGGTGGAAACCATTCGTACTCTCAACTGAACTGTCACTAAATCATTTTGTACCAGATTTAAACTAGTTGCTTGGACTAATGCTAACGTTTGAGCAAGATTTGAAGACAAATGGAGATAAAGGACATAGTTCTGCTATGTATGCAAAGAATAAGAAGAAAGGTGATAAAGGTAAAGAAAAAGATGAAGAAGAAGTGACTTCTCAAGCAAATTATGCAAGAGGACGAGGTAATGCTAGAAATAAAAGTAGAGGTAATACAAAAGGAAGAGGTAATCAGAATAACAACAAGAAGGCTTGTTGGATCTGTGGATTAAGCAATCATTTGGCTCATGATTGCTGGCATAATTCTCAAGGATCAAGTCAGAATCAGAATAGCAGAGGCAGAAGCGGAAGATATCAAAGAGGTAGACAAAGAGGCGGATATGGTAGAGGTGGAGCAAGAAGTTGGGTACAGAATCAGTCTCACCACACTACCTACTACAAGTATGCAAATGATATATAGAATGACAATCATACAACGTTGATGACGAATTCGATAAGTGTGTCAGAGAATGAAGATCTCAAGGTATTCTATATTGACTCTGGTTGTTCAAATCATTTGTCAAGAAATATAGAATTATTATCAGAACTGGAAGGAGGTATTTCGAATCATAAGGTACAAACATGTGATAACACAAAACATGATGTACAGTCAATTGGAAAGGTAAAGTGTAAGAATGGAGCTGACCTACTAACAAATGTTTTGTATGTTCCAACAATCCCGAAGAATCTGATCAGTGTGGACAGATAGTGGAAAAAGGTTTCCAAGTTAGATTTACAAATGAAGGAATATTTGTTGAAGATCTAGAGAATGGATACAATCAAATTGTTCATGGTAAAAAGGAAGGTAGACTTTTTACTCTCAAAGTACAAGGGAATGTTGGTCAAGCCTTGATCACACATGGTGATGGTGTTTACAGAGTTAGACCTCTGGCATAAGAGGTTAGGACACTTTAATGAAAAAGGGATCAAAATTATGGTGGAGAAACAATCCGTAGGAGGATTACCAAATATGAAGAATCAACATATGATTCACAAATGTGAAGCGTGCTAGATGGGAAAAGCACATAGGTTACCATTTCAGAAGAATGGTTACAAACATGATGGTTTGCTAGAACTCGTACATACAGATGTATGGGGACCAACAAAAGAAGGATCAATCAGTGGTTCAAGGTATTACGTTATTTTTATTGATGATGCAACAAGATGGATAACTCTTTATGTTTTGAAAGAGAAATTAGAAGTGTTTGAAGCTTTCAAGCATTTTCATGCATATGCTGAAAGACTTACAGGACAGAAACTCAAAAGACTAAGGTCTGATGGAGGAGGAGAATATTTTTCTAAAGAATTCAATGATTATCTATGGAATGCAGGTATCACTTGCAGGTATACACCACAACAAAATGGAGTAGCAGAAAGGAGAAACCGGACTCTAGTTGAGTTTGCCAGAGCAATGTTAAAGGAGAAGAATTGACCCCTTATGGAGGAGAAATAACTTGCAGGTATACACCACAACAAAATGGAGTAGCAGAAAGGAGAAACCGGACTCTAGTTGAGTTTGCCAGAGCAATGTTAAAGGAGAAGAATTGACCCCTTATGAAGCTTGGTGGGGTAAGAAACCAACACTTGATCATTGCAAAGTGTTTGGATCAGTTGCTTATGCTTATGTACCGTCACAACTTAGACATAAGCTTGAACCAAAAGCTGAAAAATATGTGTTCATCGATATGATGAAAAACAGATGGGTTATAGACTATGGAGTCCTTTAACCAAACAATTTATTGTTTCCAGAGATGTGACATTTGATGAAGGAAAGAGTTGGTATGCAAATAAAGAGCATAGTGATGAAACATTTGAAGAAGAGGTAAGAAGGATTGAAAAAGGTAAATCACATATGCAGGTAAATGGAGATGAAGATTATATGCAGGCAAGTACATCCAGGAGTGGATCAACTATGAGAAATGAAGATGGACTGAGATTTGATGAAGAAGTGTATTCAGATACACATGAAGAATATGAACCAAGAAGGTCAAACAGAGTAAGGAAACAACCAACAAGGTATTCCTATGATACTTCTTATTTGACTCAGAAAAACTATGCTTACTTAGTAAAAGAAGATGAAGAACCTCATAATTACAGTGAATCAAAAGGTAAAGAAAAATGGGAAGAAGCAATGAAGGAGGAGTTCAGTGCACTTGAGGAGAACAAGACTTGGGAACTTGTTCCAAAACCAAATGGTAAGAAAGTGATTGGAAATAAATGGGTTTACAAAGTTAAGAAGCTTGCAGATGGAAGAATAGCCAGATACAAAGCTAGACTGGTAGTCAAAGGCTATGCTCAGATGCATGGCATAGATTATGATGAGACATTTAGTCCAGTGGCAAAGATGTCAACCATAAGGACAGTGATTGCTATAGCAGCATCAAAAGGATGGAAGCTAAGTCAATTGGATATAAAGAATGCATTTCTAAATGGATATATATCAGATGAAGTCTACATGGAACAACCTGAAGGGTTTGTAAGTTCCAGTTACCCAAATCATGTTTGTAGATTACGAAGAGCACTCTATGCATTGAAGCAAGCTCCAAGAGCTTGGAATTACAGACTTGTGAAGTATCTCAATGATCTTGGATACCAAAGTTCAAAGGCAGATGCAAGTCTACTCATCAAGAGAACAGATGAAGGTATGATCTACATTTCTATTTATGTAGATGACATTATAATCACAGGTACCTTAGATGAAGGAATCAAGGAGGTAAAGAGATTTCTTGAAAAAGAGTTCAAGATCAGTGATCTAGGAAAGTTATCATACTTTCTTGGAATGGAAGTTACATATACAGATCATGGTGTATATGTTTCGCAAGAAAGGTATCTCCTAAACTTACTGAAGAAGTTTAACATGGAGAATTGCAGAGAAGCCTCAACACCACTTGAGGTAAATCATAAACTTAGCAAATATGATGGTGCAGAGTTTAAAGATATAAGAAAGTATCAATCTTTAGTGGGAAGCTTGATTTATGCTACGCTAACAAGACCAGATCTTAGTTATGCAGTAGGAGTTCTCTCACAGTTTATGCGTTGTCCAAAGGATCAACATTGGGTTGCAGGACAAAGATTTCTTAGATATATCAAAAGAACTATAAAGGAAGGATTATATTATCCTTTTACATCATATATAAAGCTGAGAGCATACAATGACTCAGACTGGGCAGGAAGTCAAGATGACAGAAGGTCAACACATGGGTATATGATATACCTAGGAGACAAGCTTGTAAGCTGGTGTTCAAAGAAGCAGCATACAGTGGCTTTATCATCAACAGAAGCAGAATATAAAGGACTTGTGGAAGTAGCTAAAGAAGTGATATGGATGCAGACCTTGTTCAAAAGCATGGGTATTGATTAAGGTATACCTATCATACATGGAGATAATATGAGTTCGTTGTATCTTGCAGCAAATCCAGTATTTCATGCAAGAACAAAGCCTATAGAGATTCAATATCATTTCCTGAGGGAAAAGGTAATGTAGAAGGAGATTGAAATAGTATACACTCCTACAAAAGATCAAATTGCAGATATTCTGACAAAGAGCTTGGATGGAGTAAAGACAAGCAGATTCAAAGAAATGGTAGGAATAAAAGAAAAGAAGAATATATGAGAGATCAAAAGATGCTAATTAGTGATTGAGGGGGAGCTGTTGAAGATTCACTCACTAATTAGAAAAAAGACATAAAGATGTGTTAAAATGCACTTTTACATTACAGGCATTTTAACTTCTTTCGGGTTCTTGGGAGTGGTAGGGGTCTGATAAATCAGAGGCCCTGTAACTTGATTTTCCCAATTAACTTATCCAAACCATAGTACGTTAACATTCAAAAAACTCTATTTAATCCGAATTACTGTCAAATCTCTGGTTAGTCTTCTCACAGATTACTATTCATACTCAGATTAATACTTTCTCAGTACGTAGCGCCGGAGTTATTCATGACCGTAACACAGACTTATGATCCTTAACGTAATGGACTATGTTAATCACAAGTTAATGTAATTAAACAAAGATGAAAAACAATAATACTGAGACTTCTCGAACACTGCACTACAGCGACTTCCCAGACCGCAATCGCCCAGACAGACAGTCTGGCGATACTGCTCGTCCTCACCGGAGCGTCACCGTAATGCCTTTTTATTAGTTGATAAATCGATACATCTCTTCACATGACCTTTCGGTTCGTGCAGAATATGAAACCTTTCGGTTCACGCAGGATAGGAAACTATAGGAATTTTGAAAATACAAAATGCCAATTCAAAAGCTTACACTTAAGTTCTTTCGGGTTCTTGGGAGTGGTAGGGATCTGATAAATCAGAGGCCCTGTAACTTGATCAACGAATCCTATTCGGCAAGCCTAGCTTGGAGCTGATCAACGAATCCTTTCTTTGACTGATCAACGAATCTTGTTCGGCAAGCCTAGCCTGGAGCTGTTGAATCTCTACATGCAAAGCATGGTTTTTAGCCTTCAGTGCATCTACTTCCTCTTGCAATGGAGTAATATCCGCTTCTAATACATCAACTTTGTGTTGTAGTTCTTGTCTGAGATTGTCAGTAACCTCCTTCATCTGCATTGGGAGTTCCTGCGTTGGCTGAGTTAAGAGCCAAAGATGATTTATTAAGTGCTTGTGATGCAGAAATTCTACAGTTGAAACTGTTAGTCCAGGATAAAGAAGATGCTCGTGTAGCACTTGGAAATTTACTGGAAGAAACGCGAGTACAGTTAGATGAAGTTGTGCAAAAAGGATAAGAGATGGCGGATTTAGCCAAGCGGACTAATGAAGAACTCCAGAGAGAAAATGCTAATTTGTTTGAAGCAAATTCTACTCTTAAAGCTCATATGAACTCAACTAATCAATTGCAGAAGGAGATAGCAGGGGTAAGAAAGGAACAAGATGCATATTACCAGACTATCCAGTATCAAGCCCACGAGCTGGAGAGAAGAGAAAAGCAATTAGGTGTTCAAGCTGACAGACTTTCAAGGGTAGATGATCAGATCAATGAGATGAGATTGTGCCGCGATGCAGCACTGGCAAATGATTTCTACCTGCAAGAGGCCTTTTTGTAGACACAGGCTGAAATTCTGATGAGTCAAGTAATTGCGGCAAGTTCAGTTAGAACTGATGCTCAGCTCGTAGAACCGGAAATCCTAAAAAAGATGTTGGACTCACTGAAACAGAAGATTTCCAAAACTTTTAAGTTAGCCCGAACCATGTATATACAGGGTATAGTAGATGAGCCCTAAATTTTGTTCCATTGCGGGTTCAAGTCCACCGTGTGTGCCAGTGTAAGCCGTCGGATTGGCATTTTGTATTTTCAGAATTCCTATAGTTTCCTATCTTGTGCGAACCAAAAGGTTTCATATTCTGCACGAACCGAAAGGTCGTGTGAAGAGATGTATCGACTTATCAACTAATAAAAAGGCATTACGATGACGCTCCGATGAGGACGAGCAGTATCACCAGACTGTCTATCTGGGCGATTGCAGTCTGGGAAGTCGCTGTAGTGCAGTGTTCGAGAAGTCTGAGTATTACTGTTTAGTCTGAGTATTACTGTTTTTCATCTTTGTTTAACTACATTAACTTGTGATTAACACAGTCCATTACGTTAAGGATCATAAGTCTGTGTTACGGTAATGAATAACTCCGGCGCTACGTACTGAGAAAGTATTAATCTGAGCATGAACAGTAATCTGTGAGAAGACTAACCAGAGATTTACAGTAATTCGGATTAAACAGAGTTTTTTGAATGTTAACGTACTACGGTTTGGATAAGTTAATTGGGAAAATCAATTTACATGGCCTCTGATTTATCAGACCCCTACCACTCCCAAGAACCCGAAAGAACTTAAAATGCCTGTAATGTAAAAGTGCATTTTAACAGATGTATGAAGGATAAAGAAAGGCAAAGAAAAACAGAAACAAAGCATTCAGAAAAATCAAAGCCTTAGTGAAGGGACAAATTCACACTTGTAATATACAGCGTAGAAACTTCCAGAATTACGAGTTTTGAGTATCGGATCAAAATGTATATAAGAGAGTAGAGAGAGTGCTTGTTAGTGAATGTAGAATGAGAGAAGAAGAGGCTGAGTGAGCCTAAGATAGCCGGAGAGATAGGCTTAGAAAGTGCACATATGTAGAGATGAATAACAGAACCTGAAATGTCAGGAAATTCTTTCCATGGCTATGAGCGAAGTGAGGCCAAGCCATTTTTGTACACATCTTCTCTAATAGAAAACACATGTTCATGTGGAAAGATTGAGTGCATTCTTCTGTGTGAAGAAATCCAAGTGATTTCATGTTACTGTGAAAAGTTAGCTAACAATTACAGTTTTCTCAGTATACATTTTACGGTACTTCTAGTATAGTGTAAAGTTTTTCATAGATGATAGCTCATCTTGAAGCTAGCAGTCTCAACTACGAACTGATCAAAAGAGTTTTGTAAAACGGGACATGTACACAAAGTACTATGTCTGACAGTAAAGACATCCAGAACTGATGAAGTTTTTCTTCAAACTTCAGATAGAGTTCATTCAGTGAAGGAAGCTCAGGTATTACTTCCTTACTTCATACACACACATTTGAAGTAACTACAAACAAAGTTGCAGTTTATTCCGGTAACATTCTGATACAATTACGATGAGATTACGGTGACAGTCCGATGAAGTTCCGGTGATTTCTGGTTAGTTCAAAACATAGTTTTGACATATTCAATTTACAGAAAGAATTTCTAACAGTAAGCAAATGAAGAATTGTAAAGACTAAAGTAAATCAGACTAGAATTGAAGCCTGAAAGGAAGGCAAAGGTTTCTGTAAAGTGGAGTTTGGGATTTCACTAAACATGGTTATAAAGTTTTCAGTTTCAGGAAGTTTGCTAAGCTACTGATGATTATAGAGGTGTTCTAATATCACTCTAGCTTAGTTCTTGTGGCGTGGAAAATTCCGTAGTCTTGATAAGGTTCAAGCTTTTGCCGCATCAGCATGTATGTGCTCAATATATGTAGTAAAATGACACTAAAAGGCTGAATGCACAGCCCAAAAACTAGCCCACAACACTTGCAAGTGACTGTCAATTCTGATGTTTTAGGCTCAAAAGACCTGCATAAATTTGCAGCAATTGCTCCCACCAAAACTGAAAACCTTTCCAGGAATCTATAGCATTGCGAGTGTGGCTGAAAACATAGCCCCAAAGGTTGATACTTATTTTCAGAGAAGTACAAAGAACACTCTTCTTGATGTTCATGGACCTGTGTGAAGAGAAGTATGTGCAAAATTACTCCAAAATGGCTCCAAAAGACACCCAAAAATGCTTCAAAATAGGCTTTGAAAGCAAAGAATGAAGCTTTGACGGACCAAAACATGTTCAAGGTAATGTCAACCTTAGTCTTTCCCCCTCTTCAGACACCACAAGAGTGTAGCTTAGTGTCAAGAGATTGCCACAGTTAAGTGGGCTCTAGGGGGAACAGTTTGGGATGGGTGACCTCCTGGGAAGTATCGGGAACCTCTATCTTCCTTGATCGTTGCCTTGCGTGCAACCAATGGCACCAACAGTGACTTCAGTGACTCAGATGACAAGGTATGCCAAGGTCTATGCTAGTCACCGTCTTAGTCGTAAGCCTTGGAGAAAGACTTGGGGGGGTGCTCGCTTCGCTCGCACAAAAGGAACAAAGCTTTTCACGTCGAACTGCTCTGATACAAGTGAAGTTTTTCTATGCCGCTGCACCACAGTGCACTCTCCTTCTTGAGAGCTCCACGACAATATGCTCCGACGATATGCTTGATATGCCGCACACAGTACTTTGCATAGATGTTGCAGAATACACAGAAAACACAGTACACGGGGAGCAAGAAGATAGACTTCTTAGGTCTTACAAATGCGGTCGAACTTACAATGTGTGACTGACTAGGCCACTATATGTTTGATTTAAAGAACATATACAAGTGTCATGTGGCCATTTGGCCTTTCACATGGACACTAACGGTAACATCATTATTCCTCACATTCTCCCTTGCAGAATAGCTAAGGATGCTTGGGATACACTTACCACATGAATGAAGGTGATTCTATGGACAATTTTCTAACAAAGATCAAGGATTTGAAAGAACAATTGATTTTTGCTGATGAAGTTATACCAGATAGCTCAGTTGTGCAGACCGTTCTGAATGGTCTTTGTGGAGGGAGAATCAAGCAAAAAGAGGAGAAGAAGAAGATCAAAGACCAAAACGGCTCAGGCAACAACACCAAAGAACCAGGTCTTGAGGAATAGAAATAAAAAAAGATAACAACCAGGACTTTTCATGGGAGGTTGCACACAGCTTCCTCATCCACTTAATGTGTGTGAAGGAAAGAAACAAACAGGCTAAAGAAATGCATCAGGTCCTAGAGGATGTCAAAGAAGATTTGAGAATAGGGCCTTTGAAATGTAACGCTAGCTTAGATGAGAGGTAAGGCCGACCAAGTGATGCATGCAGTGGAAAGAAGTAAATAGGCTCCAAAAAACACAACAGTGGGAAGTACGCCACAAGCAAGGACGGATCAAGGCCAGCAATTATCCATGAAGAAGTGTAAGAAGATATCCGGCAGATCTCGAGCCTAGGAAGGTGCTTCAACCTATTGATCTTCGAGAGGTCCAGGTCGAAAGCTATAAATCTAGACCTTCATACCTTCCGTATGGTGCTTGCAGTGCAAATACAAAGCGGCGATTGGAAAATTAGACTACAAAGTTATTGTAGTCCATCTTCACTGGTTGTGTGCGTGGCAGCCCGACTTGACACAACAACCCTGAGTAAAAGAGGTTACTGGTGAGCTAGACTACAAATTGATTGTAGTTCATCTCCATGGGTTGTGTGCGGTCAAATGAAAAGAAGAGGCCAAAACCAATGCAACAGTCCCTGAGTTATGATAAGTTCCTTGAACACTGGTAAAACTATATCATTACAACTTCTAGAGGATCTGGGAGTGGCCAACAATAAAGAAGCTATCAGTTAATAAGGAACCACATCAATTATAGGCACATAACTAGAGACAAGAAGCAAAGCCTGTCAAGGGACAACAGAGACAAAGAGGGGGAGAGTGTTGTAGAGAAAAGAGGCACAAAAGAGCAGCCCCAAAATTTTCAAATTAATGGGCACAAATTTTCTTCTTCAAAATCCTAAGAAATTCCCTCGAAACTATGTAAATGCACTAGAGGATTCCTCTAGATGCATAAGCCCCAAATCCTTGTAACATAACTCTTGTAAAATAGTAGGAAATTAGATATTAGTCAATAAAGTGCCGGTCTCTTGTGTGAAAGGACCATTTTTAGGGCACATGTATGTAAGTCACTTTGTGACTCTTTGTAAAGATTTTTTGTCATTGTGAAAAAGGAGAGCAGAAATTCGAATTTTCTTCTTTCTTGCTTATTTCCATGTTCTCCATGATCTTTGGTGTGTGTGCGATGCTTGGAATGTGTGTGTAGGACTATTAACTATCCCTTCCCACCATTTTGGAGCTACTGTAGTGTGTGTGTGAGCCACCATGAGTTGCAAAATGAGTGTTGGTGTTTCCTGCCATTCACTATTTTGTGCATAACTTGAAGAGCGTTTGTTAGATTAAAGTGAAAATACAAAGAATAGATGTGTCTCATCAAGAGCTTTGAAAAGAACCCGCTATTGACCATATTTGGAGTTTGGAGTTGGAAGAAAAGTTTGAATTTGTGCTTACTGCTGTAAGTGGTATCGTGGCATACATTTTCAGAGAGTTAGTGAGTAGGAGAGGTAGTTAAGTCTTTACACATGCATTGTAGCTCAGCCACTTCACTTTCCATCATGTGCGCACACGTCCTCATACACTTGGTTCATGTGGTTCTTCGGATTGATAATTAAACGTGTATCGTTCCTCCACTATATACACTTGTGGGGCGATTGAGATTTAGTCTCATCGACACAAGTCCCTAAGGCCTCAGTAATTAGGTACACATGCTTTTGGCACCGTTGCCAGGGAACAAACTTGACCAAGGTGCCTTCATGATGGTTATAGCTCTAGAGTGAAGGAATCATACTTGTAGAGGTGAACTCGTTCAATGGCAAGTAGTCAAGCACTTCAACACATCCTTGAGGTGTGTATAATGTGTTTTTAGATTTAGGGTTAGGTGTGAGGAAGAAAGGGAAGAGTTAGGGTTAGGTTAGAAAGAGGAGTAGAGTAGGAAGAAGTAGAAAAAAACCAAGAAAAAAATCCCAAAATTTGTCAAAATTAGTGTAGAGTAGGTCTCAAGTATCACAAAACTATAAAAACCAAAAAATGAGTTCATTTGACACAAGTGTGAGAGTAGGTATCATGAACAGAGCAGCGATCGATATTGCCTGAGTGGTATCGTGCCTAGCAAGCTAAATAGCGACCTTGAGAGGTCAAATCTTATGCAAGACATCCTTGAGGTTAAGCTACAACAAGTTTTTGATATCAAAATTACTTCAAAAATACACTTGCACATGATTAGAGACGTTTTCAGTATCATGGGAAGGTACAAAGAGTTTTTTGAAGGCTTTTGAGTGATACAGAGGGCCAAGAGAGAAGAGCTGAGGTAAATAAACACATTGCACTAAAACTTTTTGAGTTTAGATAAAATTTGGCTGAGGTATCGCGGTCAGTTGAGTTTTGGTATCACGATACCAAAATTCCCTAGTATCACAATACTCGCCTAGTATCGTGGTATACCCACTTGAGGTATCACGATACCATTCTGGTATTGTATTGTCAAGTGCTGATATCGCGATCCTGGATTGGCCGATGGTATCGTATCGCGGTCCACTCGATATCATATCATCCCGGTCATAGTATCATATCCTCGATCGAGCAGTATCATATCGCGTGCAAGGTTGGTATTGTATCGCCAACTCAGAATCGTACTGTGCATAGTATAGTATCATATCATCCTCTGTTTTGGTATCGTCACTTGCACTAGTATCATATCGTGTGAAAAATTGGTATTGTATCATGAGGAATCTAGTATCGTATCATCTAGTGGTCAGGTATCATATCATCCACAAACTTGGTATCGTATCGTCGTATACAGAGGTATCATATCGTGTCAATTCTGGTATCGTATCGGTATCGTATTGTCTCATTCAGCGATATCATATCGTCGGAGGTTTCTGGTATCATATCGTGCTGAAACTAGTATCGTATCATCTGTCTGATATCATCAAGATTGGTATCATCCAGGACCAATCAAGCCATTTGAGGGCAAAATTGGGAGTGGTTGAAGAGCTAATTGTGGGGAAGTAGGAAGCCAACATAGGCCCAGAAGAGTGAATGAACTTGAGATCAGGACGAGTGCTAAGTAGCCGAAGGAGTGTCATTTCATCGATAGGAAGTGCAACCCAAGCAAGTCATCACTCTATTCACACAGACACCTCTACTGATTCAGAGGAGGAGATACCTATGGCCTCAGAAGACATGCAGGGTTTTGTCCCTACGGAGAACTTTATGTCAACAGTAGAGGGGGAATACTACACCTCTCTGCAATATGTGTCCACTAATCCCCAAGGGATCCCTATTTACTTGGATGGCTTAAATAGGTCTGTAGCAAGGATGGTGAACTCTACTAAATCAGCAATAGTGTCGAGGCCCGCAGTCAAGTATGAAGGAGGAGTGTACATGGATAAAATAGGTCACATCTATGTGGTACCAGAGAACCCAGATCGGATCAACAAGAGAGGAGGATTGGAAGGACAAGGAAACTCGGGGAGACCTGATCCTGAAGAGCTAGTAACTACACCAAGAGGCAAGTCAGTGGTGACTTGAGTCTTGAGAGGGGATTTGATACCTCAAGATGATTACTTGGTAGATGTCTACTTAATCCATGGGTCAGACCTATTATTATAAATTGACTCACCCACACGAGGACAGGAAGAAAGCCCAATGACTTTCTATGAGTTAAAGGATCCCGAAGACGAGTCTAGAGTCACATACCTAGACCAGAACCAAAGAAGATATTGGCCAGTAGATGCACTTGATAGAGCTCAATAGAAGTATATGGGGTTGCCTGTATTCCCTTCTCGAGAGCAGGCAACTACCTCCCATAATCCTTTTGGAATGCATCAAGAGCCAGAAAATACAATGTCAGGACAAACAAGCCAACGAAGTGTTCCTAACCAAACTCATGTGCAATTTACCATGCCTGGAGTGCAATCACACAACCAAACCTACTTAGGAATGGGTAACCTACATCGACCACCAGTTAGGCCAAGGCCACAACCAAGAGTGCAGCTTGGAATACCTCCAATTAGACCAACAATTCCTGTGATGCCCAGACCACCAGAACCAATAAGAAGACTAAGACCATATCAAGTGGTCAAATGTATGAGGAATCATTATAACAGAATGGGAGAACCCTATGATCACATAGCTGAGTTTAAACAAGTATTACGGGCTGAACAAGTGGATGATTTCTTTGTGCAGTATGAATCCTTGGGACTTACCTCACAGGGATGGCTTTGACTTGGTTCCAACCATTGGATCCCAATCAATTTAGAAATATTGAGCAATTTTTCCAAGAGTTCATTGGAGAATTCACCAAGAGAGGGATTAAACACAACTCTTCATCCTTAATCCATAGCTTCAAACAAAATCCAAATGAAACGGTGAAAATAGTAGCCTGGAGATTTAATCAATATGTCGATAGATGCCTAACAATAGAAAGACCTTCTCAACAAAAAATGATATCACTATTCTTGGACGGATTGACAAACGGGACTCTGAGAACCTTAGTCTACCTGAAACGGCTCCAAACATTGAGCGAGTGTCTCCAAGAATGTATTGACCTAGAGGACCACCTAGCTGACGATCTCAAAAGTACGCCAAGCCCTATGAAATCAGAAGACACTAGGAGTACAGTGACATCTAACTCTAGCAATGTAGAGGAGTTAGTGGAACTAGTAGCCAAGAAGTTAGGAGTCCATGGACAGAGGAATTACCAACACCCATCAATGAGAATACCCATGTTGCAAAGATGCAGCCTATGTGGAGGAGATCATCCATCTCACATGTGTGCTAGAGGAGGAGTAGGCATGCCTCAAGCTTATCCATACAATAGGCAGCCATATCAAGGACCCACCCTATATTTCCATATAGAACATAAATACACTAATCACACTACTGAGAATTGCCTATTCAATAGGCAGTCAAGTCCCTTAAATCAACCTCAGTATAGGCCTTATGGATACCCTCTTAGAGAGCCAGGAAGGGAGATTCCTAGATATAACCCTTATCAAGGACCACAAGGAGCAGCTAGACCATATGAACAAGGGCAATATGAATGACCTCAGCCAATTTTAGGGCAACAACCATCCCTTCCATAGAACGTAGTGCCAGTTAAGTATACTCAACCAGAGGAAAACATGGAGAGAGCCATAGTACCAGCTACACCATTAGCTAGTACATAATCAACGGATCAAGGATACAAGCAAACCCAAGGAGAATACTATCCCTATGACACCACTTTGATGGAGTATGACCAAATTTATGACCAACAATACTATGGTTATGAGGGATATGACAACACCTACGGACAGGAGTTTGCAACCCTAATGTACACTACACCCAAGGCACCAACACCCATGAGACCACCCATTACACCATTTGTGCCAAAAGGGCCATGCTATAGATGTGGAGGAGACCACTTCATAAGAGAGTGCACTCGACCATATAACCCACCACCCCCCAGGACTTGGGAAGGGTACTGCAATGAATGTGGAAAGTAACATCTATTTAGAGACTGCCCAAAGAATCCCAATAAGACTCATGACACCAGAAAAATCAATGTGATTGAAGTAATTGAATCGTGAGGCAGTGATAAAGAGTACACAGTACCATTAAAAGCTATCACACGAGTACAAGCCAAAGGACAAGAGAGAAAAAAAATAGACTCTGAACAAGAAAAGAATAAAAACCTAGAACCCAAAATATAGGTAGTGGAAGACTTTGAAGACCCACATGAGAGTACCCAAATAAAGAAAACCCAAAGTTGGAAGGATAGAAGGGAAAAACTTAGAGACAAATGGATGAAAAACAAAAGTAAGGAAGACAAGAAGAACACCAAAGATGGTAAGAAACCTAAGGAACCTAAAACACGAGAAGGAAACCCACTTACACATCAGATACAAGAACTAAACAAGCCTGGATCAATCTTAGCAGACCCAAGACCAGACGATTTGGATATGTGGCTGAAAGCTTACCAAGCCAGAATCATGACTGGCCAAACATAGAGCAGCACGAGAAACTCTATCCACAAGGGTAGTTATAAAAGGAGAGACTTGAGATATGTAGGAAGCTCATAGAGGTAGCTCAAGCCACTCTAGAAAAGACTATCCTTGTCCTCCTAGAGACGATAATATTTGAGAATCAATACAATGATTGTTTTAAAAAGAAGGACCAGAAACCAAAAGAGAAAGATAATAAGGAAGAATTACTTGAATCGACCACAAATGAAAGAGAGAATTGCACCTTCAAATAAGACAACCACACAACGAAACCATACACATGGAACAAGGAAGAGAGGTAAGAACAGGGGAAGAACCAAGCATCCCTAGAACATGGCTAAATGTGGATGTAGTTCAATTAAAGCCAGTCGTCAAGCAAATGATACAAATGGCTATGGACACTCAACAGTTGATGCTTGAAGCGGATGCAGACTATGACAAGGCTATGCGAGAGACAAGCCAATTCTAGGTAATAAGTGAAAACTTATCTGCAAAATTAATTCAAGCTCAACAGGCACTCGCAGCCAAGGAATCAGAAGCCAAAGATGCCAAGGACAGATGCATCATGCTAGTGACAGAGAACCAGCAGCTTTGAGATCAACTTAAAGAGATGCAAAGAAAATATGAAGCTGGTGAAGCAAAGTAAGCAAGAATGAATGCTAGAAGTAAGTTGCTCGAAAGTCAAATCAAAGTATATATGGAGGAAGCAGACACTTTAAGGAATAGAAATAAAGAGGTTATGATTGCCATACTATGTAACCAACCCATCGAAGCAACCAAAATGACCGCAAGCAGCATAAAAGCATTGGAGGATCAAATCGCAAAGTATGAAGATCAGCTGAAAAAAGAGCAAGCCATCATAGAGGAATGGGAGAAGAGATATATGGACGGTACTAATGAACTCAAGAAAAAATGGAAGATGGTAGAGAATAAATTCCTTGATCAATTCAATGAAGATGCTAATCAATTGGCTGCCATAGGAGAAGAACTCCTGAAGAACAAGGACGCAATCACGTGAGTGATCAAAGAAATCAAAGAGAAGAACAAACTCATTGCAAATTTAAAAGCTCAAATAGAACAAGAGGTAGCAACAGGGACACCAATAGTTCCAAGCTCCACAGTGGCTACTGAGGAGAATGAGGTACGTCCTCTTTCTCCCCCCATGCATCATTTACCGATAAGGGAGGAAGTAGAGCCCAACACTGAAAGCCATAATCGGGCTATTGCAGAACTAAGCCGAAATGAGCGGGCACTACTGGTGTCCCAGCTTACGGAACAATTTGAAGAACAGGTGGTCAAGGTAATGAAAGAGGCAAAGAGTGAGAGCAAGAGCATAGACCAGGTTTTGAAGCCTTTCAATATACCTTACGAATTACTCAAAGAAGAGACACGTCAGTATATAAAGATGACCACCAATAAAGAACCAGATAACGATCTTCAATTCAACATGCGGAAATTCACCTATACACAAGAGGAATTTGATAAAGCAGACCCTATTTGGAGACGCAATGATATGTCATGCCAATTCGATTAACCATAGAGAGCAGAAAGTCATATAAACATATGCACATTGCCACAAAAGTCTGTCGAGGACAATAGAGTTCATGAGGAGGGACGTGTAGAGGGAGAATCAAGCAAAAAGAGAAGAAGAAGAAGATCAAAGACCAAAATGGCTCAATAAAGAAGAAGCTCAATAAGGAAAAATGACCCTAGGCCCAAAGTCCTGCAGGGGCATGCATCAGGCAACAACACCAAAGAACCAGGTCCTGAGGAATGGAAATAAAAAAAGATAACAACCATGACTTTTCATGGGAGGTTGCACACATCTTCCTCATCCATTTAATGCGTGTGAAGGAAAGAAACGAACAGGCTAAAGAAATGCATCAGGTCCCAGAGGATGTCAAAGAAGATTTGAGAACAGGGCCTTTGAAACATAACGCTAGCTTAGATAAGAGGTAAGGCCGACCAAGTGATGCATGAGGTGGAAAGAAGTAAACAGGATCCAAAAAACACAACAGTGGGAAGCACGCCACAAGCAAGGATAGATCAAGGTCAGCAATTATCCATGAAGAAGTGCAAGAAGATATCTGGCAGATCCCGAGCCCAGGAAGGTGCTTCAACCTCTTGATCTTCGGGAGGTCCAGGTTGAAGGCTATAAATCTAGACCTTCATACCTTCCGTATGGTGCTTGCAGTGCAGATACAAAGAGATGATTGGAAAATTAGACTACAAAGTTATTGTAGTCCATCTTCACTAGTTGTGTGCATGGTAGCCCCACTTGACACAATAATCGAGAGTTAAAGAGGTTATTGGTGAGTGTTGGCGGTAGTCAAGGCATTTCAAGACAAGGGAGCTGACATAAGGAATCAGCACAAAGAGAAGGGCCAAGTAGGCAAAGCAGTCAACAGAGATCCGACAAATAGGTTTATCATTTTTCATGAAGCAATATTTCCCAAAATAGTGAGCTTAGTCACTTCACACCATTGTAAATACCATTTTTTATTATTCCTACTCCATTTTGTGGAAGCCAAGGAGTCCTCGAGCTTGAGGAGTATTAGTAGTATTTATGTACCAATTTTCATAATTTTCAAAGCTTGTTTGAGCCTCCAAAATAGCCTTAGAACCTAATTTTTAACTAGGCAGACACTAGATCTGGACAGGACCAAAGCTAGTCAAAAAATATAAATAGAGCTAGAGAGCTCATTTTTGAGGTTAGCTTGTTGTAGATTTGAACTTGTATGAGAACTCTTTTGCAATAGAAGTTACTCCATTGTCTCTCTTTTTTCTTGCCTTGTGTGCGCATGTGTGTGTATGTGTATGCATGTGTGTGCTTCTCACTCACACACTTGTGCCATCACTTGTTCGAGGTCTTCATACCATCCTCATGTCTTCCCGGATTGACATTAAAGGAGGTGCTACTAATCACTGAGCTACATCAAATTTTGGCGCCGTTGCCGAGGATCGAGCTTTGAGGACCAGCGTGTGATGGTAAGACGTAGAGTAGAGATGTTGTAAGAGTAGCTAAGCATTTCTTTTACTTGTTTTAACCTTCTTATTCCCTTCTACACACCATATCCATTCATCATCATCATCTTCACCATCGCGACTGTATACCTCCATCTCAATTCATTTCCTCATTTCCACTTGAGAGAGAGAGAGCTTGTATGTGCATTTGTTTTCTGTGTTTTCCTAAGAGTTCTTGCAGGTACCAGCTTCCATTGTAGCTAAAAAAGCTTCAGCAGGTGAGAAATTTGATTATGCAGGTCCCGAGGCGTTGACCTCTGTCAATCACGATCGATAGAAAATTCCAGCCTTTGGTAAAACAAAGTGCACCACCATAACACACATAATGAGCACATTGCAAATCCCTAATTAAAATTAAAAAATTCCTTAATCCTCTATCAATCACGATTGCCAGTGTCAATCGTGACCGACAGCCATGACCGATAGACCCTGTCAATCGCGACTGACAGACCCTGTCAATCGTGATCGACAGACCACGACGGACTACCACGTAGCACTCAATCAATCCCGATTGACACCATCGATTGCGATCGATTGAAATTTCACGATTGACACTAAAATTCACGTGCCCATGTGTCCATCGCGATGGACACAACCCAATTGATCGAAACTATGCCAAAATTTGCGAAAAAAGTGTTGATCATGATTGACACCATCAATCATGATTGACAGATCCCACGACCGACGTGTCGATCGCGATTGACACCCTCAATCGTGATTGATGTGTCGATCGCGACTGACAAGCCTCGACGAACACCTCTGTCAATCACGATTGATAGACCTATCGATCGCAATTGACAGACATTTTCGGCTAAATTTTTAAGGTTTTTATTCCAAACTTTGGGGTAATTTTGGGCATACTTATCAAGTAATTAGCACTTTGTGAGGTCCCTACACTAGTAATTGGAGAAAAATCATGTGGGCCTGATAGCCTGTTTGAAGTTGACCATAGCCAGGGGGAAGAAAACTGAGGGATCTCTAGGATTGTTTTCCATAAAGGCAAAGGGCAATTTGGTCTATGAATTACATGAATGAAAATGTTCTATGGTGTCAATTGAATTTAAAATCTTGTACTAGCTTTGGGACTTTTACAGATCCAGTGAGAGCATCGAAGGGCTTCCAGAGCACTAGCATCCCTTGAGAACGGGAATTCTTGAGCACCAGCGAGCAAGGGATAAGCAAGTGAGGTTGGAAATTCTCTCAACTCACTCAGTCAATTCCTAGCTCAGGCTAAGAACGCATAGCATTGGAAGTAAGCTAGGGGGACGATAGGCACGATACAAGTTGAAGACTATCTAAGTAATTAAGTTCAGGTCAAGAGATAATCTGTGCATGTGACAATAACCTTAAAGGAAAAGAACTAATTTTATTGCGATCAAATCCAAGTGCAAAAATTCACTCAAGTATTCCTAACGACACAAAATCAGACAAGATCATAAACACGATAACAAAATAAAAAGAGTCCAGTCGTTGATAAGAAAGAATCAACAATGAGGTTGTACCTTGGGTAAAAAATTGGGATTTTTCACTCAGGCATATGAACCTTAGATCAGGACGACACCTAGGGAGAGATAGACAAAGCCTTAGGTCCTCAGAGGCGAGTGTCACTCACACCGCTAGATCTTGGGCCCAGCAGTTGAGTGCTCATCCACACTACCCTAGCTCTGAAACTAGCAAATTAGAGATGTCTCATGGAATGGAGAGACCCACAGGAAGTTCAAGCATGGCTTACTTGCAAAAGGTTGAAGGTCCTTACAAGACTCAACTAGAATACCTTAGGACCAACCGATTAGGTGCTTGCATCTATGAGGATGGACTAAGAAGATCCGTGGTCCAAATTAAAAACCCAAATCAACCCATTGTACTCGAACATCCAGCAGTCAAGTTTGAAAATGGTGCATACCTGGACAAAGAAGGAACCATGTACATAGTCACCAATCACCCAGATAGGATAGACGAATTTGGCAATGTGATCCCAAAAATGTACATAGGTGACATAGAGCAAGGGAACTTAGGAAGAGAGCCTAGAACTCCCAGAGGTAAATCAGTCCTGACGAGAATCATCAATCCTGAGTGGGTTCCCTAGGACAACAAGAGCATAGACCTATTCTTAAACCGAGAGACTGACAAAGCCTTTTGGAGGTATAAGCCTGATCAGCCGAATGAGGTAGGAATGCTCACGATCTATGAGTTTAAAGATCTTGAATGTCCAACCAAAATAACCTACCTAGACAATACTTCTGAAAGGATCTTTATGGTTAGAAAGCATGGCAGGCATGCCTACACTTGGAAGGGAGAGTTTTTTTTCCCATCCAAGATCTAATGTCTCTTATGGCCACCAAGGAGCTGGAACAGCCCAAGCTCATGGAGCTCAAAGAGATAGGAATAGAGATAGACTTGAGGTAAGCTTTGCCAACCCAATAGGAAGAGAACGAATGTGAACGGAGACAGATAGAGTGGAAACTGAGAGACCTAGAGACCCAAGAAACCAAAGAAATGCTGATGATTTTCCCTTGCCAAGGCCTAGAGAACACACTAGGACCTTGAGGCCGACCCAGCTGGTTAAGTCCATGAAGAATTACTTTGATGCCACTAGAGACCCATACGATCATGTGACCGAGTTTAGGCAAGTCTTGAGATCCGGAAAAGTTGAGCACCTATTCATGCAGCACAATGCTTTTGGTCTAACCCTTAGGAACACAGCCCTTACATGGTTTCAACCACTACGTGAGCGACAGTTCAGGAACATAGACCAACTTCTAGAGGCCTTCATTACAGAATTTTCTAAGAGTGGCATACGACACAATACTTCCTCACTGATTCATAGCTTCAAGCAAGCACCTCAAGAGACAGTTAGACTTGTAGGAAGAAGGTTTAGGCAATACCTAGAGAGATGTCATGTTCCTGAGTTACCCACTCCAGCCAAACAAGTGGCTTTATTCCTGGATGGATTGTTGAGTACCAAATTGAGATCCTACATGTACTTGAAGGACCCTAGAACCATAGAAGAGTGTGTACGCATGTGCATCAACATTGAGGATAACCTACGGGAGGAATTAGAGCTTTCAAAAATCTATAAAGATTCAGATAGCTCTACTAGCCTTAACTCAAGTCCATCCACGTCTATTGAAGAACTGGCGGAGAAAGTAGCCCAGAAGTTAGGAGTCTCAAGCAAAAAAATACTAATTTTTGCCCCATTGAAAAGATGTTATACTTGTGGAGGTGACCATATGGCGAATGTCTGTCCCATTATGGCTCAACCCCAAGTGAATCTTAGTAGTCAATACTGCACCATAGAATGGAGATGCACTAATCACACCGTGCAAGATTGCCCATACAATAATCAAGCAGTTAGGCAAACGTATCCATAGCCATACCCTCAACAAGGAAGATACTAGAACCACTACCCATCACAGCAATATGCTAGGCCTCAACAACCCTATAAACCACAATATCAGGCCCAGCAAAGGCCTTAGCCTGTGTTAGCTCAGCAACCTCCAACCCCAGCCAATGTGATTCTAGTGAAGTACACAGCTACAGAAGAGAATCTGAATAGAGCCATAGTGCGAGTAACACCATTGCTTTCAAAAAGTGACCCTAGTGATCATAGTTTTGACTCTACTCATATTGATAGCCCATAGGCTTACTACATGCAGTCACCTGAGCATAATGAGTCATACTATTATGAAGACCTGACTAAACCTAGTTGGGAGCCAGAGTACACAAATGTCATGTACACAAACCCCAACTCTAGACCTCAACGTAGATAGGTAAGACTCGCATTTCCAAGAGGACCATGCTATCGATGTTAGGGAGATCACCTCATTCGTGATTGTCCTATGCCTGCACCTACACAACCCCAATCTGTGACAATTCAGGGATTTTGCCCCGATTGTGGGAAAGATCATCTCTTGCGAGATTTTCCTAAGAATCCCAACAATATGCCAAAAATCACTCCTATCAACATTATTGGGTTGGTAGTAGACTCTATAGGAAGTGTGACTTCCACTGCCCCTGTGCAAGTGGTCACTAGAGCTCAAACTTTACAACAAAACCAACGGTTAGGACAGGAAAAGAATCCTGAGGTTAGTGAGACTGAGAGCGTAACTAAGAAGAGAACCAGAGCTTGGAAAGATAGCCGCGAAAGAATGAAAAGACAATGGGCAAAGAAAATGAGTGAACTTGAGGAAATCCTAAGAGAAACGAAAGCCAAGATAATTGAAATCACATCTCAAACTCACTCTCACACTACCCCACCACCACCATTCCCATCTCCATCCAATCTACCACCTTCCAACCCACCTCACACAATCCCACCACCCCCTAGAGTAGGATCAGCCTTAGCCGATCCCACTCTCGAGGACATAGACATGATGCTTAAAGTATATCAGGCCAGAATCCAAGAAGGGCCAAATGTAACAGATCATGAAAAGTGTTACCCTAGAGGCGAACTATAGCTTGAACGAACTAAAATTTATGCTAAGATGGTGGAATTGGCACAAACCATGTTTGAAGCTAGTCGTCTCTTTAAATTCTCTAGTTCAGCTAAGATGCAGTTGCAATTTGATGGATTGCTAGAAAGATTGGAGAGGCTAATTGCACAGTCAGAAAAGGACCCCGCCTCTCAAAATAAGGACAAGGCAACTGAAAGAGTAAACCTTCATGCCCAAGAAGCTTATGTGCCTAACACCACAGAACCAGACACATCTTCTTCTCTAAATCGGTACTCACTAGAATTCCTGCGAGAGGTTCAGGAAGAGAAATGGGCTAAATAAAGTGAAGTTCCTCCTCCCATTGAACTTGTGGATTACCCACATGATCAATTCCCGCAAGACATTCCTTCCATTTATGAGGAACAGGAGAGTACCCAATTTCAGGAGAGATTAGACTTTGACTCTAATTCCTTACAGGAGCTACCCCATTTCACAGGCCCATGGGAAGCTAAGTCTACTTTTATGAGAGCACTCACGGTCATGGTAAGAAACGAAGACTCAGTTATACCTAGGAACACAGAGGTAGTGAAGAATACTAAAGTGCAGTGCAACCTCACTTTAGAAGAGTTACTCAAGGTTAAGCCTGAATTGTGGAAACATGTAGCCAATCAAGTGCCAGAGATAGCAAGACCTCGTTCCCAGGTAGGATCTCAGAGGACGGTGCCAGAAATACCCTTGGACAAGATAGGAGACATGAGTGAAGGAGAAGAAGGAAACACCTATCTTCCCATTACCCATCAAGGGTACACAACCAAGGCAATTTTGGACTCAGGTCTAGGCATTGCAATTGCTACCAGTTCCTTATGGAAGCGATGGGGCAAGCCAGCACTCAGGCCCATGAGAATGAAATTACAGATGGCCGATGGTCACATTGAGAGACCCTTAGGACTACTAGAAGGAATAAGCCTCACCACTTGTGTAGAGTTTGAACATACTTTTTCCATATGTGGCTTTCGCAAAAACCAGGCCTATGAGATTATTTTTGGAAGACCATTTATGCGGTACTTGCAAGTGGTACAGGATTGGGGAACCAATTCCTTGTATTTGCAACACTTGGTGTTACAACCAAATTTAATCTCAAGGATTACTCTCATAGAGATGTAACCCCCTAATGGAGAGTGTTAATCTCAAAAAGGCAAGCTATCCTTGATGTTAGAGCACCTCTATATCAAGAATAACTCAAAACTTCAATCAATTTTGGAAGACAAGTGCCAAACTATCAAGACTTTAGCTAACTATGAAGAAAGTCACTACATTGGAAGGTCTTCTGCACATTACTCACTCATTGACTGATCAAATGTGTAATGTTTCTGATGAAACTTTGTACAAGGTGTTGTTTAAAGGTTGCGCACCTTCTCCAAGTTAAAACATCTCAAAAGATTCATTAGATTATGAGAAAGTATCCAAAGAATCTACCTATGTATGAAACTTCCTTCTTGTAGAGTCGATTTTGACACCTGCAACTTCTAACACACGGTTCTCCCAAATTAGAACCTATTTAAGAAAATGCTTTCAGCCATAGAGGGCCTACCTTCCAACTTAGATCTTGACTCCACATTTGTGCAAAACTTTACACTGTGCACTGAGAACTGATCAATTCTTTGACCATCAAAATTGCACCTATTTCAAAAGACACTAATCACTTCTTCACATACAAATGTTCCTACACATAATTCTCTCAGCCTGTTTGCAATTCGACTCTCAAATCTTAACCATAGATGCATTAAATATGGTACTAGATATCTACAAAAGGATTTCTAATATAATCAGACACAGAAGGAGAAATGGAGAAAAGATCGACATGCAATTCTTTGAAAGTTCTTTCTATTCAACTCATCATACATCTGATGGATGATACACACAATACTCATGATCTATTCCTTTCTATCTCATCTATACTTCATCTCTCTCTCCTAATACGACCATATACATACATACACACACACACACACACATATATATATATATATATATATCTATATATATATATATATATATATATATATATATATATATATATATATATATATATATATATATATATATATATATATATATATATATATATATATATATACATATGAGTATTGATTCGTCATTACTTCAAGTATTTTGAAGTATTTACAAAACTAATATACATATGTTTATAGAACTTTTCTTCCTGAACCTTCAGTTCACTTCATGAACTTAGAATTCAATCTTTCCTTCATGTCTTCATTTATAAGCTTCATATAATCACCAATTGTTGATTGTCTTGCTCCAACAGCTCCCCCTCAATCGTCAATTGTGATTATCTGCTTCTTCTTTATTCCTGCCATATCTTTAAACCTCTGCAACTTTGGTACATCCAAGCTCTTTGTCATCATATCTGCAAGTTGATCTTTTGTAGGAGTATGTATGACTTCTATTTCTTTATCAACAACCTTCTCTCTCAAAAAATGATACTGAATCTCAATATGTTTAGCCCTAGCATGAAACACAGGGTTAGGTGCCAAATATAAAGAACTCATATTGTCTCCACAAATGATAGGAATACTCTCAATGATATCAAAACTCTTCATAAGAGTCTTTAACCATATTACTTCCTTTCCAGCTTCTACCATGCCTTTGTATTCTGCTTCTGTAGATGATAAAGAAATTGTATGTTGCTTCTTAGAGCACCGGGAAATTAACTTATCTTTCACATAACACAAATATCCATTTATTGATCTTCTATCATCAGAGTTACCTACCCAATCTACATCACTATATATCTTGATTCTTGTATCTGAAGTAAACCCATAGTACAAACCTTCTTTAAGTGTGCCCTTGACAATGCATGAATTGAGATAAAACTCCAACTACATATGACAAATCAGGCCTTGTTAATGTAGCATAAATCAAGCTACCCACCAAACTCTAATAAAGCTTCATGTCTTTGAATTCTTCTCCTCCATATCTACTCAATCTATGATTCACCTCCATTGGATTTGGTGCTATCCTGCAATCTTCCATTTTAAATTTGGTTAGCAAATTTTTCAAATACCTTTCTTGAGTTACATATACTCCATGTTGAGTATATGAAATCTCCATTCCCAAGAAGAATGACAGATTTCCCAAGTCACTGATTTTGAATTCTTTCTCCATTTGCTTCTTAATCATGTGTATACCTTTGTCATCTGTTCCTGTAAGTATTATGTCATCAACATAAATACAAAATTAATTAAATCCATCCTCATTTGCTTTCACTAGCAAGCTACTATCTGCCTTAGATGCTTGAAATCCAAGTTCCTTCAAGAAATTTACAAGCCTATAATTCCATGCCCTTGGAGCCTGCTTCAAACCATACAAAGCTCTTTTGAGTTTACACACATGATCTGGATACACTTGATCCTTGAAACCATCTGGTTGTTCCATGTAGACTTCATCTGAAAGATAACCATTCAAAAATGCATTCTTCACATCTAATTGAGATAATTTCCAACCTTTGCAAGCAGCAATTGCTATGAGAGTCCTTATGGTTGTCATCTTTGCAATAGGACTATAGGTTTCATCATAGTCCACGCCATATGTCTATGCATATCCTTTTACAACAAGCCTAGCTTTGTACCTAGATACACTTCCATTTGCAAACCTTTTTGTTTTGTAAACCCATTTACATCCAATGATCTTTTGACTATTTGGTTTAGGAACCAAATCCCATGTTTCATTCTCCATCAATGCATCATATTTGTCATGCATAGCTTTTTCCCAATTCTCCTTTCCTTTGGCTTCATCATATGTGGATGGATCTTCATCTGCTTTTATCATATAAGCATAATCTTTAGTAGTCAAGAATGAAGTATCATAGCTATACCTTGTAGGTTGCCACTTGTGCCTAGATAATCTTCTTGAAGTTTTTGGTTCATCATATTCTGGATCAAACCTTGGCCTTTCTTCTACTTCAACTTGTCCTTCATTACTCTCTTCTTCATCACATATTTGAACCTTTGATTTACCTTTCTTCTGATTCAAAATTTCTTCATCACCTGCATGAACATTAAGTGTACCTACATACCAAGTATCTTGCTCATCAAATGTAACATCCTTAGACACAAGAAATTGCTTTGTGGATGGACTCCACAACCTATAACCCATCTGCTTATCATCATATCCAATGAACACATACTTTTCTGCTTTTGGTTCCAATTTATGCCTCAACTGAGATGGCACATATGCATAAGCCAAACATCCAAATACTTTGCAATGATCCAAGGTAGGTCTCTTACCCCACCAAGCTTCATATGGTGTCATACCTTGCAAAGCTTTACATGGTAGCCTATTGACCAAGTATGTAGCTGTATTTTTAGCCTCAACCCACAAATAATTGGGACACTTTTTCTCCTTCATCATTGATCTTGCGAACTCAACAAGCACTGATGGAGAGTGTTAATCTCCGAAAACCAAGCTATCTGTGATGTTAGAGCACCTCTATATCAAGAATAACTCAAAACTTCAACCAATTTTGGAAGACAAGTGCCAAACTATCAAGACTTAAGCTAACTGTGAAGAAAGTCACTACACTGGAAAGTTTGCTGCACATTACTCACTCATTGACTGACCAAATGTGTAAATTTTCTAATGAAAATTTTTATAAGGTGTTGTCTAAAGGTTGCACACCATCTTCAAGTTAAAAAATCTCAAAAGATTCTGTAGATTATGAGAAATGATCCAAAGAATCTACCTATGTCCGAAACTGCCTTTTTGTAGAGTCGATTTTGACACCTACAACTTCTAACATAGGCTTCTCCCAAACTAGAACGCATTTAAGCAAATGATTTTAGCCATAGATGGATTACCTTCCAACTTAGATTTTGACTCCTCATTTGTGCAAAAATGTACACTGTACACTGAGAACTGATCAATTCTTTGACCATCAAAATTGCACCTATTTCAGAAGACACTAATCACTTCTTCACATACAAATGTTCCTACACATACTTCTCTCAACCTGTTTGCAATTAGAATCTCAAATCTTAACCATAGATGCATTATCTATGGTACTAGATATCTACAAAAGGATTTCTGATATAATCAAACATGGAAGGCAAAATGGAGAAAAGATCGACACGCAATTCTCTGAAAGTTCTTTCTATTCAACTCATCATACATCTGATGGATGATACACACAACACTCATGATCTATTCCTTTCTATCTCATCTATACTTCATCTCTCTCTCCTAATACGACCATATACACGTTATATATATATATATATATATATATATATATATATATATATATATATATATATATATATATATATATATATATATATATATATATATATATATATATATATATATATATATATATATATATATATATATACATACATATGAGTATTGATTCGTCATTACTTCAAGTATTTTGAAGTGTTTACAAAACTAATGTACATATGTTTATAGAACTTTTCTTCCTGAACCTTCACTTCACTTCATGAACTTAGACTTCAATCTTCCCTTCATGTCTTCATTTATAAGCTTCATATAATCACCAATTGTTGATTGTCTTGCTCCAACACCACCATCCAATGGAATCCCATCCATAGAGCCAAAGATGAGACTAAGTCAGTGCATTCCATAGGATCAGGATCCTCATGGATGCATGAAGACACCCATTTATGGATGCATAAAGTTTCCGTAGAAGAAGAGAAGAGGGAAAAAGCTAGAGAGGTAGGTGTGAAAGAAACCCATAGATTAGTTCAAGACCCAGCCTATGCACTTGTAGTATTTCCTAACGAAGAATTTGAGCCTCATGGTTGGGTGGAAATTTTAGCAACAATGGATGTAGCCGAGTTATCTCCATTCTTGTTGAGCTTTGTCTCATGTGTTAAGAGTTGCCCCATCAATGTGTTGAGATCATGTATTTGCATATCCATATAAAGGTCCATTGTTGTGGTGAAGGACTCCAACTTGTCATCAACTTTGATGCCATTCATGATCTGCCTTACTATCTCCTCCTCTTCTATCTCTTCTCCAATGCTTGCAAGTTGGTCAGCCACATCCTTCAACTTGGTAACATAGTCAGCTACACTTTGCTTTGATTGCTTTTTCAAGGTTGTAAACTCCATCCATAGCTGGTTCCTCTTAGCCCTTGTATTTGATGAGAAGTATGAAGAAAGTACTTCCCAAGTCTCTTAGGAGGTTTTACAATTCCTAATGCAAGGTAATAAGAAATCAGATAATGAGTTAAGTATATAAGACCTAGCAAGAGCATCCTTTGCACACCATGTAGTTAGACTTTCTTTCTCTTCCCTTGTAGGTTGATGTTTGCTCTTGAATGTTGGCATTTCTTCATCTCCTGATATATATCCATATAAGCTTCTTCCTTAGAGGTAGGATAGCATCCTTAGTGACCATGTTGAATAGATGATCCTATCCAATTTGTCAATGAATGATGGAAATCCATCTCCCATCTTGCTTTGATGTTTATCTAATACCACTATTGGAGAGATGGTGGATAGATTCTAGAGATGAAATGGTGCTGCAAAACCTTGCTTCACACCAGCCAAGAAAAAGTTTTGGAGAGTGTAGTAGGCCCCTTGAGCTCCCTATTGATCACAAATAATCACATATGTGCTATGGAACAAGATCCTCTAACATGTTCAGTAAAATGAACAATGCTCTCAACCTACTAGCAATTAGCCAAATTCCTTTTGGGAGTATCTAGTTAACTTAGATAGCTACCAATCATGATTTATTTCAATAAAAAATATGGAATATACACTGAGAATGATGCTTAGCAAGTAAGGGGTCTATCCCAACATTTATGGGGTGCTTCAATATGCATACCAATGAGCAGAAATATGAAGATATCTCGAGATTGAGAAAACCAAAGATAATGAAACTTTGTAGGTATGAAGTATAAAGTATTATGAATCTACAGTACTTTAAATCACATCAAATGATCAACTATGCACTGAGAACAAGCTCTAAGAAGTTCACTATTTTGAGATGGTCATAGCAGAGAAGTGAAGTAGAGAAGTTATCAATGTATATGTATTAAATCACATAGAAATACAATGACATTGGCAATGTTCAATTGCATAATGTGAGGGTAGTGAAGTGGCTATAGAATGGGCTCACTAATCACACAAATCTCTCTAATTTGATCTCTCTAATCGGCCTCATCTCACGCAAGTTTTTTATCACGTTTTTATAGCTGAAGTTGGAGCCAATCTTTGAATTCAAATTCAAATTCCCACCATAAGATGAGTCCTAGACTTTAGGCTTTATTCTCTCATCTAGTATCCATCAACAACTCAAGATTTTATTCCTCCTAACTCTTTGTGGGTTAGTGCAATAATCGTGTGCACTTTTATAGGGATAAAGGGTAGTTAACTTTTACAGGGGAATGATCACATGTGACTATATGAGATACATGCTAATTGTTCAAGTATGTAGGGTTGGACTCCTTTGCACCAACAGAAGTTGTGCCAGTGATCAACCTACAAGGAATGGATTTGGATGCTCTAGGTGAGCATCAAACTCCAAAGATCCCTAGAGAGAACATACTAGTTAGAGAGGCCCGATGGTAGCTTAAGGACCTTAAGCCGCCAAGATATCATGGCTCTACTAGTGCTAGGATTGTTGATGTTGTTGAACAATGTCTCACCAAGTGGGATAAGTTCTTTTGTTTATGCCATATCATGGATGATAGGCATAAAATTCAGCATGACACATATAATCTAATGGACGTTGCCCAGAGGTGTTGGCATAAGATAGATCAAGACAAGAAAAAGCCCATGACATGGGAGCAATTTAAAGTCTTGTTCTATAATAATTTTGTACTACCTAATGAGAGGAGGTAACCAATCTTCTGCCCTTTATACAGATACAAATAAAAGTAAGGATAAAGGTAAAGGAAAAAAGAATGAAGAAGAGGCTAGTACCTCTCAAGTGAACTTCACAGGTAGAGGAAGAGGTACTAGAGGAAGGGACAAAGGAGTAAAACAAGGCAGGGGGAGATCTTACAACACTTCACCTTGCAATATCTATGGCCTAACCAATCACACCACAGAAGAATGCTTGAAGAACACAAGGAATCAGAGAGGAAGAGGCTTCCATAGAGGAGGCTATGAACAATCGTATTGGAGCAAGTCCATGGAAAGCCTAAGTATTGGCTTGAGTCTCACAAGGTCATAGGAGAAGCCTTAAAGTGAAGACAGTGTATGAGAATTGAAGAGTTCACTTGTGAACTATCTCTTGTAATTTTTTAAGTCTTTACTTGATGTAAAAGTAAAAGTACCAAAAGTGGTTGAGTCCACTTGATGAAGTAGGAAGGATAAAGCCACAAATTTGTGATTGAATGAGTAGGAGAATCAATCACCAAAAAGATTGGAGAGTATAGGAAGATTCAAATTTAAATCTTGAATCCAAAGATCACTATATATACATGGCTCTTTAGTCACAGTTTTAGACCTCCATGACCAGGGCTTCAAGGCATGCATATGTAGTAAGTCCATTGTACTTTATAATCAATATACATTCATTTTCATGATCATTTGTGTCCATAACTTCATAATTTTGCAAGTGTACTATTCACTGCCATATCTCTCAGTTTTCTCAGCCAAATTGCAGAGATGATATCTCTGAGCTTGGTACATCATTTTCAATGATTTAAGTTGATAACGTTTTCTCCTTAAGTCTAGTTTCATTCCAATTGAATTTTTCCATCGTGAGCTATGTTCATTTGAAGTCGCCTATGTCTCTTCATATTCTACTTCTCTATTAGCACTCCATCAGATCAGTGCTTTTGTGAGAGCTGGTTGTCAGTCTGTATGTCATCATTTTCCATGATTCAAAGCTTAATGGAATCAACATACTGTCTAGTATATGCCCAAAAACATTCATAATCATTGCATCTTGGAATCTCGAGATATAAACATTTTTTTGCTCACGGATCTGAGTATTGCTACAACCCGTGAAAATCGGGGTGATGCTACAACTTGTTAAATACTTTTCTCTTTATATGGTCCATCCTTTTTTATGAGATAACTCTTGATTTTTAGCTTACTTAGTAATTAAGAGTTCCCCAAAAGGAATTAATTACAAATCTGTATACAATGCTTTTAACCATATTGCTTCTTGAGTTGCTATGATCAAGCCTCTGTACTCTGCTTCAGTTGAAGATAAAGCAACTATTGGTTGCTTCTTGGAACTCCACGACACTAGCTTTGAACCTGCAAATGCTAAGTAACCAGATGTACTTTTTCTATCATCCTTAGCTCTTGCCCAATCTGCATCTGAGTAGATTTTGATATCCAAATCTGAAGAGTAAGGATAGAATATACCTTCGTTGATTGTACCTTTGAGATACTTAAGTACTCTCTTAGCCGCATCCATGTGTGGTCTTCTCGGTGAGTGCATGAACTTACTAAGCACTCCCACACTATATGAGATGTGTGCCCTTGTATGAGTAGCATATATCAAGCTACCTACCAAGCTTTGATACTCTTTAATGTCTTCAATTTTCTCACCTTCATAAACACTTAATTTATGATTCATCTCCAAAGGTGTATCTGCAGGTTTAGTGTTCTCCATTTTGAACTTCAGAAGAAGGTCATGAATGTATCTTCTTTGAGTCAAATACATTCCTTCATCTGTATATATCACCTACATACCTAGGAAATATGTGAGCTCACCTAGGTCACTGATTTTGAACTCCTCTTGCATGTGTCTCTTGATCCTTTGAATGCCATTTAGATCATCACCTGTCACAATAATATCATCTACATATACACATAGATAGATAACCTCATTGTGATCCCTTTTGATGAATAGAGAAGGATCAGAGCTGCTAGCTTTGAACCCTTGATCTTGAACATATGTAACCAACCTATAATTCCAAGCTCTAGGAGCTTGTTTCAAACAAGCCATACAATGCTTTCTTAAGTCTGCAAACATAAGATGGATGATTAGGGTTTTCAAAACCTGGTGGTTGTGACATGTATACCTCTTCACTTATCCAACCATTTAAGAATGCATTTTTCTCATGAAGTTGGAGGAGTCTCCAATTCCTTGCAGCAGCTACACTTATCAATGTCCTGATTGTAGTCATCTTTGCAACTGGTGAGAATGTTTCCTCATAGTCTATACCATGAGTTTGTGAGCATCCTTTGGCAACTAATCTTGCCTTGTACCTGCAAACTGATCCATTTGAATTTCTTTTAACTTTATATACCCATCTGCAACCAATTACCTTTTGATTCGGCGACATTGGAACCAAATCCCAAGTGTCCATCTCCTTCAATGCATCTATCTCTTCGTTCATGGCCTTTTCCCAATTAGGGTTTCCCTTTGCCTCTTCATAGGTTGAGGGTTCCTCTGAAATAGAGTCTTTTGCCAAGTAGATTGAATGCTTCGTAACAAAATGTGGAATCATGTCCATACCTTTCTGGTTGTTTCTTCTCTCTTGTTGATCTTCTAGGTGCTTGTTTGGAGCATTCTCCAACCTCTTGCATCTTTGCTTTGCCTCTTGACTTCCATAGCTTGTAATCCATTTCTCTTTCATCTTGGTTATCATCAGTATCACTTCTTGGATCCTGGACCTGTGTATCATGCTTGCTTCCTAATTGATGAGAGTCAGAATCAAGATCATATGGTAGTGTTACCTTTTGTTTGTCTTCATCATACCAAGACCTGTGTTCTTCAAACACAACATCTCTACTTGTAGTGAGTTGCTTGGTTGAAGGATTGAAGAACCTGTAACCCATCTGAGTTGAATCATATCCAATAAACACTACCTTTGTTGTCCTTTCATCTAGCTTACCTCTTATTTGTGATGGTACATGAACATAAGCTAAACAACCAAAAACATTGCAATGTCCAAGACTAGGTTTTCTTCCATGCCATGCTTCATAAGGAGTCATACCTTGAAGTGATTTGGATGGTAGTCTATTGACAAGGTACACAACAGTTGAAATGGCTTCTGCCCATAGATAATGTGGTAACTTCTTCTCTTCAAGAATTGTTCGGGCTGATCCAACCAATGTCTTGTATCTCCTCTTTGCAATTCCATTTAGTTGAGGAGAGTACCTAGTAGTCACTTCCCTTTTGATACCTTTGTCCTGCAAGAATTCATCAAACTCTTTGGAGAAGTATTCTCCCCCTCCATCAGATCTGAGCTTCTTTAGTGATCTACCTGTATGATTATCCACATGTGCAAGATACTTCTTGAAGCAATCAAACACTTCATTCTTACTCTTGATAAAGTATAGAACAATCCATCTACTATGGTAATCAATAAATGAAACATAATACCTTGATCCTGCCAATGAATTTTCTTGACTTGGTCCCCATACATCTGTATGTACTAAGTCCAATAAGTTGTTGTGGATGTAGCCTTTGTGGTTGAATGGTTGTCTTTGTGCCTTCCCAATCTGACATGCATCACACCTATTGATCATGTGTTGCTTTGATATGTTCGGCAGTCCTAGAACACTTTGATCCCTGCATATATCATTCAAGGTTCTTTCATTCACATGAGCAAGTCTCTTATGCCACACTTCAAGCTCACTTAGGGTTTGAGACCCAAAGTTGAATAGAGCTATGTTCCTGGTTTCTCATACTTCAACAGTAAAGAGCCTGCCATGCTTCTCACCTCGGGCTATCTTTTTGAAGCCTTGACATGGATCTTCCACAAAAGCTCCACGTTGGGTGAACCTAACTTGCAAGCCTTTTTCAACTATTTGGCCTACACTTATTAGGTTTTTAGTGATAGTGGGTACATAGAGAACCTTACTCAGAATGTTTGTCCTGCCATTGGAAGCTATGACATTACCAATCTTCTCCACATTGTTCTTTGTGTCATCCCTTGTTTGCACTTCATGTCTATGCTTTGGACTTTCCAAATCAAATAGAAGAGCAATGTTGCCTGCAACATGATTCGAACATCCTGAATCTATGTAGAACAAATGATCATCTTCTTTACCTTCCTTGTGGCTTAGATTCATAAGAAGCAATGATTCTTCATGTGGTTGATCTTTTGAATAATTTTTGTAGTCCCTTCTATTATAGCTTCTATTGTTATTGTTGAAGTTGTGTCCACCTCTGCCTCTATTGCTGCCATATCCACCTCTTCCACTTCCTTTCTGGGTCTTCCCATTGAACCAGCAATTTTGAGTGGTGTGGTTGGTCTTATCGCATATGGCATAAGGTTGAACATTCTGACCTTTGGCTTTGTCTTGCTTTGGTCCTTTCTTCTTCCCTTTCCACTTGCTCTTGCTTGCGAAGTTGGCTTGGGAAGTCTCTTCTTCATCTTCTTCCTTAATCTTTCCTTTCTACTTCTTATCCTTCTTATTTGCATATAGAGCACTAGTTGAATTACCATGATAGGAGTTACCTTCCTTTATGCTATTGTTGGCTTTTTTATTGAAGAGTTGTCCAAGAAATATGTTGAAGTCTGGAGTTTGCACATCCATGATGAGATCATAAGCCGTCGTGAAGGATTGCCTTTGCTTATCACTTCGAATGCCATTGAGAATTTTCCTCATGATGACCTCTTCTTCAATTAGTTCTCCAATGGATGCTTACTGATCCGCAACCTCCTTGACCTTGGTAACAAACTCTGTGATGGTTTGTTTAGGTGTCTTCTTCATTTGGTTGAACTCGTTCCAAAGATGATTCTTTCTTGCTTTGGTACTAGCAGAAAAGAACGTCTCGAGGGCATCCCAAGTCTCTTGAGATGTCTTGCATCCTCTAATATGTGGTAATAGGAAGTCAGAGATAGAGTTTAGTATGTACGACCTTGCTTGAGCATCCCTTGCGCACCAAAGTGTGAGCTTATCTGTCTCCTCTTGTGTAGGTCCTCCTTTGGATCTTGGAATAGGCATAACTTCATCACCTGCTACAATTCCATAGAAATTTCTACCTTGCAAAGAGGCCTCCATTCTGATTTGCCAAGCCACATAGTTGTGTTGATCAAGCTTCTCGATCATTTATGGAATGCCATCACCCATCTTGATCTAGCTCTGATCCCATCGAAAGACCTTGGAGAAGCTTGTAGAAGGTAGAAAAGTGCGTTTCGAAGCGACAAAGTTTGGTCAAGCCAACCGGCACAAGACCAGCCCTTGAGCTTATCGAGACTCAAATAGACCTTATAGGCATGCAATAAGTTCAAAGAAATACACTATGTACTTTGGAGCATCAAGGAGAATGAGTCGATACAAAACAGATAGGTTCACGCGTCGACTAGCTCAAAAACTTACTATCTATGGAAGAGACAATGAACTTCAAATGCCCATAGCGACCAGCGTGATTACAATTAGAAAACATCCTTTTATGGGAGTGATAAACATAGGGTTGAGTGTATGGAATGCACAAAAGTATAAGGAATAAGCAAAATATGCTATAGGAATGAATGCGACATTCACCGGTGGTACTTCCTATTTTTCAGGAATATGTAGAGATTGACCCCGAGACAGAAAAATGCAGATTTATCCCAATCTACTAAAACAAATGCTTTCAAACTTTACAGGACTAAACTAGACACTTATACCTTTCCAATGAGTCATTTTTCACTCAATTTGAAGCTCTAGAGAGAGAGAGCAGCAACCTCTACAAGATTACTGTTGGCGAAGAAGATGATGCAAAGAATTGAAGGAGCAAGACAATGATGGTCACAAGTGTATGTATATTGCTTCCATGTAATGTACAAGTGATTTCAAGTCTTTATATAGACTCTAGGAGTGTTCCACAACTTCTAAAAGTTGAATTTGAATTCAAATGAAGGTGGGAATGGTTGTTGGAGGGAATCAATTCACTTTCCTACAATCTAGGAAAAGTGAAGATCTACTTTGATCTATTTTTAGGTGATTGATTGCTTGATTGAATGCAACTTCAACCACCACAAATCCGTGGGATTTGGGCTCTATCTTTCTACCTTTACATGTGTAAAGCTCAAGGATTTTACAATGGTAAATGAGCCATAAAAAATCTCTCCAAAAAATACAATAAATGAGTATATGAAAAAGAACTCTCCAATGGATATTCTTTCGATGCGATAGCCTTTGATGTAGATCAAATCACCTCAAGCATAGTGTAAGCTTGATGTTCCAACAGCTCCCCCTCAAGCTAAAGTATGCTTGAGTCTTCATTCTCTGATAGGTTGAATACGTGCCATAGCTTTGAATCTACAAAGCTTTATTCCATCAAGTGCCTTCGTCATCATATCTGCTACTTGCTTTTCAGTAGGAACAAAAGAAATGTCAATCTCCTTTGCCATGAGCTTCTCCCTGATGAAGTGGTAATGAAATTCTATGTGCTTGGTTCTCGCATGGAAAATCGGATTTGCCGCTAGATGCATGGAACTTACATTATCTCCAAATATGTGAGTTTTGGAGCTCACTAGTGTCAAATCTGTATACAATGCTTTTAACCATATTGCTTCTTGAGTTGCTATGGTCAAGCCTCTGTACTCTGCTTCAGTTGAAGATAAAGCAACTGTTGGTTGCTTCTTGGAACTCCATGACACTAGCTTTGAACCTGCAAATGCTAAGTAACCAGATGTACTTCTTCTATCATCCTTAGCTCCTGCCCAATCTGCACCTGAGTAGATTTTGATATCCAAATCTGAAGAGTAAGGATAGAATATACCTTCGTTGATTGTACCTTTGAGATACTTAAGTACTCTCTTAGCCGCATCCATGTGTGGTCTTCTCGGTGAGTGCATGAACTGACTAAGCACTCCCACACTATATGAGATGTCTGCCCTTGTATGAGTAGCATATATCAAGCTACCTACCAAGCTTTGATACTCTTTAATGTCTTCAATTTTCTAACCTTCATAAACACTTAATTTATGATTCATCTCCAAAGGTGTACCTGCAAGTTTAGTGTTCTCCATTTTGAACTTCAGAAGAAGATCCTGCATGTATCTTCTTTGAGTCAAATACATTCCTTCATCTGTATATATCACCTACATACCTAGGAAATATGTGAGCTCACCTAGGTCACTGATTTTGAACTCCTCTTGCATGTGTCTCTTGATCCTTTGAATTCCATTTAGATCATCACCTGTCACAATAATATCATCTACATATACACATAGATAGATAACCTCATTGTGATCCCTTTTGATGAATAGAGAAGGATCTGAGTTGCTAGCTTTGAACCCTTGAACTTGAAGATATGTAACCAACCTATAATTCCAAGCTCTAGGAGCTTGTTGCAATCCATACAATGCTTTCTTAGTCTACAAACATAAGATGGATGATCAGGGTTTTCAAAACCTGGTGGTTGTGACATGTATACCTCTTCACTTATCCAACCATTTAAGAATGCAATTTTCGCATCAAGTTGGAGGAGTCTCCAATTCCTTGCAGCAGCTACACTTATCAATGTCCTGATTGTAGTCATCTTTGCAGCTGGTGAGAATGTTTCCTCATAGTCTATACCATGAGTTTGTGAGCATCCTTTGGCAACTAATCTTGCCTTGTACCTGCAAACTGATCCATTTGAATATCTTTTAACTTTATATACCCATCTGCAACCAATTGCCTTTTGATTCGGCGACATTGGAACCAAATCCCAAGTGTCCATCTCCTTCAATGCATCTATCTCTTCGTTCATGGCCTTTTCTCAATTAGGGTTTGCCTTTGCCTCTTCATAGGTTGAGGGTTCCTCTGAAATAGAGTCTTTTGCCAAGTAGATTGAATGCTTCGTAACAAAATGTGGAATCATATCCATACCTTTCTGGTTGTTTCTTCTCTCTTGTTGATCTTCTAGGTGCTTGTTTGAGCATTCTCCAACCTCTTGCATCTTTGCTTTGCCTCTTGACTTCCATAGCTTGTAATCCCTTTCTCTTTCATCTTGGTCATCATCTGTATCACTTCTTGGATCCTGGACCTGTGTATCATGCTTGCTTCCTAATTGATGAGAGTCAGAATCAAGATCATATGGTAGTGTTAACTTTTGTTTGTCTTCATCATACCAAGACCTGTGTTCTTCAAACACAACTACTTGTAGTGAATTGCTTGGTTGAAGGATTGAATAACCTGTAACCCATCTGAGTTGAATCATATCCAATAAACACTGCCTTTGTTGCCCTTTCATCTAGCTTACCTCTTATTTGTGATGGTACATGAACATAAGCTAAAAAACCAAAAACCTTGCAATGTCCAAGACTAGATTTTCTTCCATGCCATGCTTCATAAGGAGTCATACCTTGAAGTGATTTGGATGGTAGTCTATTGACAAGGTACACAACAGTTGAAATGGCTTCTGCCCATAGATAATGTGGCAACTTCTTCTCTTCAAGCATTGTTCGGGCAGATCCAACCAATGTCTTGTTTCTCCTCTCTGCAATTCCATTCCATTTAGTTGAGGAGAGTACCTAGTAGTCATTTCCCTTTTGATACCTTTGTCCTGCAAGAATGCATCAAACTCTTTGGAGAAGTATTCTCCCCCTCCATCAGTTCTGATCTTCTTTAGTGATCTACCTGTATGATTATCCACATGTGCAAGATACTTCTTCAAGCAATCAAACACTTCATTCTTACTCTTGATAAAGTATAGAACAGTCCATCTACTATGGTAACCAATAAATGAGACATAATACCTTGATCCTGCCAATGAAGGTTCTTGACTTGGTACCCATACATCTGTATGTACTAAGTCCAATAAGTTATTGTGGATGTAGCCTTTGTGGTTGAATGGTTGTCTTTGTGCCTTCCCAATCTAACATGCATCACACCTATTGATCATGTGTTGCTTTGATATGTTCGGCAGTCCGAGAACACTTTGATCCTTGCATATATCCTTCAAGGTTCTTTCATTCACATGAGAAAGTCTCTTATGCCACACTTCAAGTTCACTTAGGGTTTGAGAGCAAAAGTTGAATAGAGCTATGTTCTTGGTTTCTCCTACTTCAAAAGTAAAGCCTACCATGCTTCTCACCTCGGGCTATCTTTTTGAAGCCTTGACATGGATCTTCCACAAAAGCTCCATGTTGGGTGAACCTAACTTGCAAGCCTTTTTCAACTATTTGGCCTACACTTATTAGGTTTTTAGTGATAGTGGGAACATAGAGAACCTTACTCAGAATGTTTGTCCTGCCATTGGAAGCTTTGACATTACCAATCTTCCCCACATTGTGCTTTGTGCATCCCTTGTTTGCACTTCATGTCTATGCTTTGGACTTTCCAAATCAGATAGAAGAGCAATGTTGCCTGCAACATGATTCGAACATCCTGAATCTATGTAGAACAAATGATCATCTTCTTTACCTTCTTTGTGGCTTAGATTCATAAGAAGCAATGAGTCTTCATGTGGTTGATCTTCTGAATAATTGTTGTAGTCCCTTCTATTATAGCTTCTATTGTTATTGTTGAAGTTGTGTCCACCTCTACCTCTATTGCTGCCATATCCACCTCTTCCACTTCCTTTCTAGTTCTTCCCATTGAACCAACAATTTTGAGTGGTGTGGTTGGTCTTATCGCATATGGCATAAGGTTGAACATTCTGACCTTTGGCTTTGTCTTGCTTTGGTCCTTTCTTCTTCCCTTTCCACTTGCTCTTGCTTGCGAAGTTGGCTTGGGAAGTCTCTTCTTCATCTTCTTCCTTCTTCTTGCCTTTCTGCTTCTTATCCTTCTTATCTGCATATAGAGCACTAGTTGAATTACCATGATAAGAGTTACCTTCCTTTATGCTATTGTTGGCTTCTTGATTGAAGAGTTGTCCAAGAAAGATGTTGAAGTCTGGAGTTTGCACATCCATGATGAGATCATAAGCCGTCCTGAAGGATTGCCATTGCTTATCACTTCGAATGCCATTGAGAATTTGCCTCATGATGACCTCTTCTTCAATTAGCTCTCCAATGGATGCTAACTGATCCGCAACCTCCTTGACCTTGGTAACAAACTATGTGATGGTTTGTTTAGGTGTCTTCTTCATTTGGTTGAACTTGTTCCAAAGATGATTCTTTCTTGCTTTGGTACTAGCATAAAAGAACGTCTCGAGGTTATCCCAAGTCTCTTGAGATGTCTTGCATCCTCTAATATGTGGTAATAGGAAGTCAGAGATAGAGTTTAGTATGTACGACCTTGCTTGAGCATCCCTTGTGCACCAAAGTGTGAGCTTATCTGTCTCCTCTTGTGTAGGTCCTCCTTTGGATCTTGGAATAGGCATAACTTCATGATACAAAACAAATAGGTTCACGGGTCGACTAGCTCAAAAACTTACTATCTATGGAAGAGACAATGAACTTCAAATGCCCATAGCGACCAGCGTGATTACAATTAGAAAAAATCCGTTTATGAGAGTGATAAAAATAGGGTTGACTGTATTTAATGCACAAAAGTATAAGGAATAAGCAAAATATGCTATAGGAATGAATGCGACATTCACTGGTGGTACTTCCTATTTTTCAGGAATACGCAGAGATTAAGCCCAAGATAGAAAAATGTAGATTTTGCCCAATCTACTGACCCAAATGCTTTGACACTTTATAGACATAACCTAGACACGTGTACCTTTCCAATGAGTCATCTTGCACTCAATTTGGAGCTCTGGAGAGAGAGCAGCAGCCTCTGCACGATTACTGTTGGCGAAGAAGATGATGCAGAGAATTGAAGGAGCAAGACAATGATGGTCACAAGTGTATGTATATTGCTTGCATGTAATGTAAAAGTGATTTCAAGTCTTTATATAGACTCTAGGAGTGTTCCATGACTTCTACAAGTTGAATTTGAATTCAAATGAAGGTGGGAATGGTTGTTGGAGGGAATCAATTCACTTTCCTACAATCTAGGAAAAGTAAAGATCTACTTTGATCTACTTTTAGGTGATTGATTGCTTGATTGAATGCAACTTGAACCACCACAAATTCATAGGATTTGGGCTCTATCTTTCTACCTTTACATGTGTAAAGCTCAAGGCTTTTACAACGGTAAATGAGCCATCAAAAATCTCTCAAAAAAATACAATAAATGAGCATATGAAAAAGAACCCTCCAACGGATATTCATTTGATGGGATAGCCTTTGATGTAGATCAAATCACCTCAAGCATAGTGTAAGCTTGATTTTCCAACATCAGTAAGGTACTCTATGTCCCTATCATTACAAAGAATTTGTTAAGTGTTGGGAAGATAGTAGAGAAAGGGTTGCAAGTTAGGTTTACAAAAGCAAGAGCATTTGTTGAAGATCCAAGTCAAGGATTTAGGAGAATTGCAAAAGGTGAAAATACAGGTAGATTTTTCACATTTGAATTACAAGACACTAGAAACATTGCTCTCTTTAACTATGGTAGTCGGACACTCACAGAATTGGAAGTATGGCACAAAAGGTTAGCACATATTAGTGAAAGATCATCAAAGCACATTTGCAGGGACCAAAGTGTACTTGGACTCCCTAACTTGTCAAAACAACACATGATTTATAAGTGTAGTGCATGTCAATTTGGAAAGTCTCACACTTTACCATTCATGAAGAAAGGATATATGCATGGAGATCTCTTGGATTTGGTTCATACAAATGTATGAGGACCTAGCAAGGATGCTTCAATATCTGGATCAAGGTATTATGTCTCCTTCATTGATGATTGCAATAGATGGACTATATTATATTTTATGAAACACAAAGATGAAGTCTTTTCATGCTTCAAAAGATATTTGGCTCTTGTGGAGAATCAAACAGGTAAAACATTAAAAAGGCTAAGGTCACATGGAGGGGGAGAGTACTTCTCCCATGAATTTGACTCCTTTCTTCAAGAAAGAGGAATCAAAAGAGAGATCACTACAAGGTACACTCCTGAGCAAAATGGAGTGGCAGAAAGAAGGAATAGAACAATTGTTGAAGCTGCAAGGTCTATGCTAAATGAGAAGCACTTACCTAATTACTTATGGGTTGAGGTTGTATCTACAGCCACTTATTTGATTAACAAGTTACCTTCAAAATCACTTGATGGCATGACACCATATGAGGCTTGGAATGGAAGAAGACCAAGCTTGGATCATTGTAAGATTTTTGGATGTGTTTCTTTTGCTCATGTTCCTTCACAGATTAGAGGCAAGATGGATCCCAAAGTAGAAAAGCGTGTATTCATTGGATATGAAAACAATCAAAAGGGCTACATATTATACAACCCAAAAAACCAAAGGATTCTTGGTGAGTAGAGATGTAGGATTTGATGAGAATAGTTCTTGGTATGAAGATTCATGTAGAAAGGTCAACCCACCTTATGATCTTTAAGAAGTTTTTCCAAAACTTGTTAAGGATAATTCTTCTAAAGTTGAAGAGCAGGATACCTCAGAAGATGATGAAGCAACTCAGTATGAAAAACTCAAAATGTGGAAGTCTAAAAGGTAAAGCAAAAGTACAAGAACTTGGACAAGAGGTAGAAACATCACATTATGGCCTAAGAAGGTCCATGAGGGAGAAAAGAAAACAAGAAAGGTATGGGTTTGATACTTCTCCAGTCACTAAATATTCAGTCTATCTAGCATAGGACATAAATCAAGAGGAACCTTCAACATTTGAGGAAGCAAAGAAGAAATCAGAATGGAGGCATGCAATTGAAGAAGAAATTGAAGCGCTTGAGGAGAATAACACTTGGGAGTTGGTTCCCAAGTCTCCATCAATGAAAGTGATAAGCTCAAGATGGATCTACAAATTGAAGAAGAACTCATATGGTTCCAATAATAGGTATAAGGCAAGGGTTGTGGCAAAAGGCTTTGCACAAACTCGAGAATTGAAGAGTTCACTTGTGAACTATCCCTTGTAATTTTTGAAGCCTTTACTTGATGTAAAACTAAAAGTACCAAAAGTGGTTGAGTCCACTTGATGAAGTTTCATTCCAATTGACTTTTCCAATACTGAGCATTGTTCATTTGAAGTCACCTATGTCTCTTCATATTCTACTTCTCTATCAGCACTCCATCATATCAGTGTTTTTGTCAGAGCTGGTTCTCAGTGTGTAATTCACCATTTTTGATGATTCAAAGCTTTCTACAGTCAGCATAATGTATAGTATATGTCTACAAAATTTCATAATCATTACATCTTGTAATGGCGTGATATAAACATTTTTCTACTCACGGGTCTGAGTACTGCTAGAGCCCGTGAAAATCGGGGTGATGCTACAACTTGTTAAATACTTTTCTCTTTATGTGGTCCATCATTTTTTATGAAATTATTCTTGATTGTTAACTTAATAAGTAAGTAAGAGTTCCCCAAAAGGAATTAAGTTAATTGCTACTGTGGCCAGAGAATTGTTCAAAACACTAAGCAGGTGTAGGAACATCAATACCAAGTTTTTTGTTCTGGAATCCACTTCAACTTAATTGTTTTGATTCATCTTTTTGAGAGTGATCTTCTAGGGTACAAAGGGTTTCTAATACATCCTTTGGCAAGCTAAAAGGTCCCACTACATATCCATGGAGTTTATTTGGCTGGAATAGTGCAAAGTTTGTGCAACACCACTTCATCTTCTCCAAGTTCAAATCCATCTCTTCACAAATCCAGAGGCAGGTTCAACAATGGAGGAAGCAATTATGATCACAACTACAATCAAGGCAACATCAACAACTAGCAAGGAGGCTTTAGAGGTATAAGAGATTATAACAACTACACAGAAGACCAAGAAGATTCATTAGTGATCATGAACATGACATCCAAGCAATGTAAAGATGGTGAGCATCTTTTCTATATTGATTCTAGTAGTTCCAATCATGTGGCTCGAAATGTAGCATTGCTATCTAATCTTGAAGAACCTAAAGGCAAGCATGAAGTGCAGACAAGTGATGAAACTAGATATTCTATTAAGAAAATTGGAAATGTCAAGGCTTCTGATGGTAACATGAACCTTTTGAGTAAGGTTTTATATGTGCCAACCATAACAAAAAACCTAATCAGTGTTGGGAAAATTGTTGAGAAAGGCTTACATGTCAGATTTACAAGGCATGGAGCATATGTGGAAGATCCTCAACAAGGCTTCAAGAGGATTGCAAAAGGTGAGAAATTTGGAAGACTCTTTGCATTTGAAGTTGAAGATACGAGAAACATTGCCCTCTTCAATTACAAAGATCAAACCTTATCTGAACTTGAGATATGGCATAAAAGGCTAGGTCATATAGGTGAAAGAACACTAAAGAAAATATGTAGGGATTAGATTGTGCTTGGACTTCCAAATGTATCCAAGAAACACATGATTTACAAATGTGGAGCATGCCAATTTGGCAAATCTCACAGACAACCATTCAATAGGAAAGGATATATGTATGAAGACTACTTGACCTCAAAGGGAGAGTAAAAAACCTATAAGGTATGGCTACGACACATCAATAGTCACCAAGCATTCTGTGTACATGACTAAAGACTCTATGACAAAAGAACCTTCTTCATTTGAAGAAGCCAATGAGAAGGTAGAATGGAGAAAAGCCATGCAGGAAGAAATTGAAGCACGTGAAGAGAACAACACTTGAGATTTGGTTCCCAAGTAGCCAAGTATGAAGGTAAAAGGATCCAGTTGGATATATAAAATCAAGAAGAATTCAGATGGTTCTACAAACAGGTACAAAGCAAGGCTAGTGGTAAAGGGGTTTGCTCAAACCGATGGAGTGGATTATGAGGACTTTTTCACCTATGAAGAAGATGCCAACAATCAGGGTTTTGGTAAGTATTGCTGCTTCAAAGAATTGGAACCTATATCAGTTAGATGTGAAGAATGCATTCCTAAATGGATGGATCTCAGAAGAAGTTTACATGGATCAACCACCAAGGTATGATGATAAGGACAAACCAAGTTATGTATGCAAGCTAAGGAAAGCACTCTATGGTCTAAAGCAAGCTCTCAGAACTTGGAAGCATAGGCTTGTCACATACTTGCAGGATCAAGGATTTGTTGCTAGCAAGGCACACTCTTCTTTGTTCATAAAGAAGAGTAGCTTAGAAGTTATTTACTTATGTGTTTATGTGGATGATATTATCATTATAGAGGATGATGCTGATGGCATCAAGCAAATCAAATCTCAGATGATGGAAGAGTTTAAGATCAGTGACCTTGGTTTTTTAACATATTTTCTTGGATTAGAACTTGTGTATACAAATTGTAGTGTGTTTATTACTTAGAGGAAGTACATTCATGATATGTTGGTAATATTCAAGATGGAGAACACCAAAATTGTAGGTACACCCATGGAACTCAATTATAAACTTAGTTCTCATGAGGGAGAACTTCTTGAAGATATTATAGGATACCAAAAGCTTGTTGGGAGTCTCAGTTATGCAACTCTGACAAGAGTGGACATATGTTATGGAGTACATACATTAAGCGAGTTTATGCATACATCAAGAAAACCTCATAAGGAAGCTACAAAGAGGATCCTTAAATATCTAAAGGGTACCATAAATGAAGGGTTGTTTTATCCATTCACTTCTAATTTGGATATAAAGATGTATTCTGATGTGGACTGGGCTACCTCCAAGGATGATAGGAGGAGTACTTTTGGCTACTTATCTTTTGCAGGTTCAAAGCTAATATCATGGTCATCAAAGAAGTAAACAAGTATTGCATTTTCATCTATAGAGGCAAAATATAGAGGCTTAGCAAATGCAACACAAGAGGTTATGTGTCTCAAACTACTCTACACAGATTTGGGGTTACATTTTTATACTCCAATGATTTTTGGAGATAACACTAGTTCACTTCATTTGGTTGCTAATCATGTATAGCATGCAAGGACTAAGCACATTGAAGTGCGCTATCATTATGTAAGAGAGAAATTACTTAACGAGGACATCCAATTGTGTTATGTATCAACTCATTTGCAATGTGCATGTATGCTCACAAAGTCTTTGGATGAAACTAAGATGAATAGGTTCAAGATGATGATTGGATTGCAGGAAATCAAGGAGGATTGAAGTTCAAGCATGTTAGGCTTGAGGGAGAGCTGTTGGTGCAAAGGAGTCCAACCCTACATACTTGAACAATTAGCATGTACATCATATAGTCACATGTGATCATTCCCTTGTAAAAACTAATTATCTTTTATCCCTGTAAAAGTGCACATGATTATTGCACTAACCCCACGAGGAGTTAGGAGTAATCAAATCTTGAGTTCTTGACGGATAATGGATGAGAGAATAAAGCCTAAAGTCTAGGACTCACCTTATGGTGAGAATTTGAATTTGAATTCAAAGATTGGCTCCAACTTCAACTATAAAAAGTGGATAAAAAACTCACATGAGATGAGCCCTATTAGAGAGATCAATTGAGAGGGATTTGTGTGATAAGTGAGCTCATTCTATAGCCACTTCACTACCCTCACATTGTGCAATTGAACATTGCCAATGTCATTGTATTTCTATGTGATTTAATACATATACATTGATCACTTTTCTACTTCACTTCTCTGCTATGACCATCTCAGAATAGTGAACTTCTTAGAGCTTGTTCTCAGTGCATAGTTGATCATTTGATATGATTTAAAGTACTTTAGATTCAAAATACTTTATACTTCATACCTACAAAGTTTCATTATCTTTGGTTTTCTCAATCTCAAGATATCTTCATATTTCTCTTCACTGGTTTGCATATTGAAGCACCCCATAAATGTGAGGATAGACCCCTTACTTGCTAAGCATCATTCTCAATGTATAGTCCATCTTTTTTATTCAAATAACTCATGATTGGTAACTTTCTAAGTTAACTAGATACTCCCAAAAGGAATTTGGCTAATTGCTAGCAGGTTGAGAACACTATTCATTTTACTGAACATGTGTAGAGACCAAAATAGCAAGTCTAAGTTCTTGGTTGAACTTTCTACTTATCTATTTTGATCCATTGATTAGAGGATCATGTTCCATAGCACATATGTGATTATTTGTGATCAATAGGAAGCTCAAGGGGCTTAATACACTCTCCACAACTTGTTCTTGGTTGGTGTGAAGCAAGGTTTTGCAACACCACTTCATCTCTAGAATCTATCCACCATCTCTCCAACAACTTCCTCTTTCTTGGATCCATGCATGTGCTCCAAGATATCATGAAGTGCACTCTCTAAGTGTGTTATCCTAATACTCATTGTCTTTATAGGATATGAGGTATGGTCAGCCATGAGCGTATCAGTCCTAACTGGTGAAGAAGGTCTTGATTCCATTATAGGATAAAGTGAAGGTCTTTTTTTATGTTTTTATGGTTTTATATATATATATATTTAAGCTTTGTGTGCTTTATGTACACCTAAGATAATAAATTGGTAGTGGAAATGAACTAATAATATGCCTTTGCATAAAGAAATGATAGAAAAATAAACTTTTAGTATGCTTTGCTTACTTTTTATGCATATGAATTCTAAATTTTAAAAATTTTGATAGCATTTTGGCATGAAAATGGAAATAAAAAAATAACTAAGTGCACTACATGCACTTCCAAACCAAAGGTGCTGATAGGCACAATATATACACAATAAAACCAAAGGGTACTACACGCCCATATAGAAAACCTTGTGCTTGCAGCACTGTATAATAAATAAGAACGCGAAGAGTTCTTATAACTTCTAGGTTGCACCTGCAAGATCAAACACTAACATACTACTTTTATGAAAAAATCAAAGCTAAACAAGCCTCTAATCAACCATATGCTATATATTCTATGCATTATGCTTATTCTATGTGCATAACGATGCATGAAAGGAGCAAAAATGCATAAAAATTGACAAAAAAAACTTATTGTGGAGTCCAAAACTTTGATGTGTAGGTGTATACAAGTGCTAGAAACGGTCACCACAGAGTCCCCTTGAGCCTCCAAGAGTGTCTCGATGGTTATTGTGTGGAAAAGGTGCTTGTACATGGGTCTTTATGGTTGAACAACCAACTTTGGAGCTCTATTCAGGTTTGAGAATGGGTTCGAATGGTAGCTTTTAGCCATTCAATCGATAGATCTCTCAAAAGGAATCTATATACAGTGAAATCACTCAATTTGGATACCAAATGAGTGAGATATGGCTATTTAAGTGGAGCTAGGTAGTTCTTCTAAGTTGTTTGTAGAGGGCTTGGCTATGAAAACAAGAAAAATTCAAACTTTTTTCTCCTTTAGAATCTTCTCAACAAGAAACGCACACACTATGTGTTGCTTATCCCAGATAAGCTGGAGAAAATGCAAAAAATGGGTATAGCAAGCTTCATACCTTCTTCATTCCCATCCAAGAGAGGGGAGGAGATGAAGAGAAGCTTCTTTTCTATCTTTGTGTTGCTCACGGGTGTCCCCTGGTTTGTATTGCTCTCGAGCACGGTGTGTGTGTAGCATGTGTAGACTTGGGTGTCATTTTCTCCTCGCTGGGTCCCTTGGAGGGCCTTTGGGCTTGTCTGAAGGGCCTCCTTCCTCCCCTATTCTGATTCAGCCCCCACTTCTCTCCTCCCTCACATGGAGACTCTCAGCTCACAACTCAATGAAGATGATGACTTGGCACAACTCGCAAGGTAGCCAAGAAAAAAATCTCATGCAAAAAAAATCCTTCCTAGAAGTCTTCAGTTGAAATGTTTTGCCTAGATCAGGGACTCTAGACAATAGGTCATACAAGTGGTTTTGACCTTTGAACTCAGTTGATCCCAAGAACTCATTGAAGACTTCACATGGACGTTTGGGTTTCAGGCTACTGGAGGATGTAGCAGCCATTGCGTGTGATGCTAGCTTGTGTGTGTGCTCTACAAATGATTCTAGCTCTTCTTGATTGCAAAAGTGAGAAATGAGAGAATAAGTGTTTCTTTTATAGTAGTTTCAAAATTTCAAAGTGAGTGGGACCTATTTTAAAACTAAAACTGATACCTTCAAATAAAACAATCATGCACAGAACTCTCAAAAAGAAACTTTGGCTCATAAAAAAGATTGAACAGAATCATTAACCAGAATAAGATACACCACATCTACACAATAGAAAAAATAAATTCTCAGAACTTTAAAATTATAATAAATTGCCATTGGAAAAATCAAAGATTTGGCAAATTGTACATCGTATTGAGATCAAAAAATTTTACATGCTACATGTCTTGCATGTTAAATACATTGTTGCAGACGAAGGATTATAAATGGAACATAGGTTGTGTGTACACTCTAGCACTCAAATAGTTCTTGAGCTATGACAACAAAAGTTGAGTTCCATCCACACTCCATTTAGGAAGGATTTTAATTTTATCCTCCAACCTCTTACCAATCTGCAAACAAATAGAAAACTTTAAATGAACATATTTGAGTATAAGAATTTGTATAAACAAAAGAAAAAATACCATATGCTACTTACCTTATGCCCTTGTATTCTGAACTTTGATTGATCCAGATCCTCAAATCCCATGATAACTAGATGTTCTCTAACGTTGGCAAGAGTCCAATGATGATTTACTGAAATAATTTCCATTTTGTTGTTGGGTAGATTTATTTTAAGCTCAAATGAAATTAAAAAACCCTCAGAACTTTGTAATGGTATCCATTCACCAAGTTTACACATCCAACGATCATGATAGAATCTAATGTACAATGAAGTACGATGTTTCAAGTATCAAAATCCTATGCCTGTTGCACCAATTTTACAAAAGTATCTATCCCCTTTGGTGGATCCTTCTACAAGTCCACAACTTTCACCTAGTAAACCCTCTACCTGCTCATACATGATATCTTTTAACATGAACATTGTTGAAGTCTCTAGAATTGTGAATATCTGAAATAAATGTACAAAACAATGAACAGGAACACACCAGTGTAATCCTATAAATCTTGAAACTCTTGTAAATTTCAAAGAGTTGTGTATGTCCATCACCATCTTATGCTTCAAAGATGTTAATGTCCATACATCAGGTTGCGGCTACTCGAGCTTTAAAAGAGAATCTACCTTAATCATCTCTAACCTACTAAAATCATTTGATGAAGAGGGTACACCATATGTATGTGTGTAAAAGAAAACTCTCATGTAATAGCTGAGTAGGACGGGCTTGTGGAAAGACTATCGACCTAACATCTGCATGCAATGCTTGGAAAGTACATGTAAGACTATGAAGTGGTTGTTCTTCCACCAAGGTAGAAGAAAATATGTCTACAACAAAAAACTACACAACTTAGCTAGGTATATTATAAAATTTGGACAAAAGTCAATGAGTAATACTTACAGTTGATAGGATATCTCATTTTGTTTCAGTTTTCCAATTTCATGCTTGACATTGTGAAAACATGTTGTACAATGGCAACAATTTCACCATTTTTGAGCTTTTTGAAGCCTAATAACTTACCTTTCCAATGAAGATCCAAGTTTCCACGATCTCTTACACGGTGAGGACCAACACCAGAGGGTTGCATGTACACCCATGCACCTTTGCAGAACTCCTATCCTAACCAAATTCCTTCTGTAGCCTTGATATTGTGACATTTTATCGTGATAACCTCATCTTTTGGACGTCTATGAGATTTAGGTTTCTCCATTAGAGTTCAGGCTATGGAAGTGACAGTAGGAATTCAAAGAAGATGATGCACAGAGAAAGAATTGGAGATGCAAAAGCTGCAATGGTGTGCTAGGGAGAGAAAGTAGTGGAAAGAGATGACTTTTTGGGACCTGGGTATAAAAATGTGGGGTTTTGGAGGGAGAAAGTTGCATTTTGAGTTATTTTTGAAAAAGTCACTTTTTTCAATTCAGTTCATGCACGGATTTTGATTTAGAACCCAATAGCACTTTTGATCCTGAAAAGTGGTTGGAGGAACATTAAATGGTGTTATGATGAGTTTTATAACTTTTTGAAAATTTTGAATTTTCGGGCCGAGGTAAGTTACGAGATTCCTTTCTCTCTAGAGGCAAAACCTGAACATAGGGGAATCCTATCCCCTCATCCCCCTTTAGCCTAGTGATTTATAGGCTATAGACTATGTCCACCACCCTCCTCTCATTGGTCCATCACTAATTGTTGGTGCAGGATAATCAACAATTGATGTTTTAATGAAGAATTGGAGTCAAGTTTTGAAGGAAAGGTTCAAATTATGAAGTATGATGGAAGAATACATTTAGAAGGTGAAGATGTGTACACATATGTACAGATAGTTTACTTATATCTATGAGAAGTCATAAGGTTGTAAATTTTTGTATATATATACTATGAAAATGTCGGGACAAGTATGAGAGAGCATGAGAATAGAGTAATCAGAAGTTGTATGTGTCATTAGACATCTTAGAAGTGAGTTAAGACTCTCTCATCACTCAGTTGTAATTTTCTCAAAAATGAAGAAAATGTTGCGCCCGATATTTCTGAGTTTTCTCCTTCTGTGTTAGATCTTTTGTGAAATGCTTTTGTACAAGTCTAAGTCTATAGGTGATCGACCTCTGTACAAATTTTTAGCTTTCAATTGGGATCAGGCTGAGAGAATTAAGTGTAGGAACATTTGCATATGTGAATGAGAAGAAGTGAAGTTACAAGAGGTGCAAAATTTGATACGAATGTTTTGATCAATTCTCCTTCCACAGTTTAAAGTTTTGACCAAGCAAGTACTTAATCTTTAAGTTGGAAGGTAAGCTACTTGTGGCTAAAAGAATTTGTAGAAACGGGTTCTAGATTGAGAGAACCAAAGGTTTAAAGTCATAGGTGTCTAAATCGACTTCTCAGAAGAACAGTTTTAGACATAGGTGAGTTGTTGGGATCATTTCTCAAGATCTACTGAATCTTTTGGAGTGATTCAACTTGGAGAAGGTGCGTTCTATAGGCAACACTTCGCACAAAGTTTTATAAAAAACTTTACACAATTGATAAGGCAATGAGTGAATTATGTGCAACAGACTTTCTATGTAAACTCCTTCTTCACAGTTTGTTCAAGAACTTGACAATTGAGTATTGATCTTCTAAAATTGGTGAAGATTTGAGTTATTCTTGTTATAGAGGTGCTCTAAATACAAGATTAACTTGCTCTTTTTGAGATTAACACTCTCCATCAGTGGTATCAGAGCACCAAGCATCAGAATTGAAGGAAGGAGGATCCCGACTGCTGAATGTGCAAAGAATTCAACATCTGAAGGTTCAAAAGGTGAAAGCTTGAGGGCAAAGCTTGAGAAGGAGGTCATACGACATCAAGGAAGTCAGAAAGAGCATTATTCGAAGTAAAGGTACATCTGTTACTCATAAAGTTTAAAGAATTCAATACACAAGAGAAGAAAGGATGGGAGATAATCTTCAAATAGAGAAATTGGATAGAGAGAACTATCCAGCATGGTCAATGAGGATGGAAGCTCATCTTATGAGCAAAGACTTGATAATTTACATTACAGGTGAAGAAGAAAAGCCTCAGTTCAGAGATCCTAGTGTTCCAACTAGGGAGGAATTATCAGATTTGAAGAATTGGATGAAGAGAGATGCTCAAGCTAGGAGCATTATTTATATGGCAGTTAATGACTACTTGCTACCTCACATTAGAGGTCTTGAAAGTGCAAGTGATATATGGAATGCTTTGGAGGAGCATTTCCAAAACACCACAAAGTCAAGGAAGGCATCCTTGTGGGCAGAATTTACCACATTCAAGAAGAAGGCCTCTCAATCCATCTCAGATTATGTAACCAGAATGAAGGACATTGCAGATGCATTAGGAGCTGTTGATGAAGACATTGAGGAGGATAAGTTGGTAAGGCAAATCCTCACAGGTTTGAGAGGTGATGACAAATGGAAGCCATTCATTTTGTCTACTGAATTATCACTTGATCATTTTACTCCTGACTTAAATCAGTTGCTAGGACATATGTTAACCTTTGAGCAGGATGTCAAAGGTGAAGGTGACAAGAGTACAAGTCATGCAATGTACTCAAAGGATAAGAAGAAAATAGCAAAGGGAAGCAACAAGCAAATGAAGATGAAGGTACAACTAGTCAAGCCAACTTCCTAAGAGGAAGAGGAGGTGGCAAAGGTAGAGGAAGAGGCAGGAATAATAAAGATGGAGTCAAAGCTTGCTGGATTTGTGGTAAGACAAATCACTTAGCTAATGATTGTTGGCATAATAATCAGAGTAATGGTGTATATAATCAGAACTTTAATTCAAGAGGAAGAGGTGGCAGAAATCAAAGCTGTAACTTCAGAGGAAGAGGTAGTAGGGGTTACTTTGGAAGAAATGCAGGTAGAGGATTCCAAAGTCAACAATACAATAATACCTACTACAATTATGCTTCATATCAGAAGGAGGATTCAACATTGATAATGAATGCAACTTGTGAAAGGCAAAGTGAAGACCAAATAGTCTTCTACATTGACTCAGGGTGTAGCAATCACCTGAGTGGTAACATAGCATTGATGGCTGATTTGGAAAATAAGGTATCTAATCATGTTGTTCAATCAGGTGACAATACAAAGCACAATGTGAAGTCAATTGGATCAGTGAAGGTCAAGGATGGAAGTACTCTCTTGAGTAAGGTCTTGTATGTTCCTACAATTCCTAAGAATCTGATAAGTGTAGGACAAATTGTTGAAAAAGGTTATGAAGTTAGATTCACTAATGAAGGAGTGTTTGTGGAAGACCCTAGCAATGGGTATAAACAAATTGTTTTAGGGAAGAAAGAAGGAAGGTTGTTCACATTGAAGATTCAAGGTAATTTTGGTCATGCCTTGTTCACTTATGGAGGACATAAGATCTCTGAGTTTGATCTTTGGCACAAGAGGCTTGGACAGTTCAATGAAAGAGGTATCAAAGATATGATTAACAATGGTTCAGTGCTTGGATTGCCTAATGTTGCAGGTCAACATATGACATACAGATGTGAGGCATGTCAATTAGGTAAGGCTCATAAGCAATCTTATTCCAAGCATGGTTTTATGTATTCAGAGAAGCTTGAGTTGGTACACACAGATGTGTGGGGACCATCAAAGGATTTCAGTATCAATGGTTCAAGGTACTATGTGATTTATGTTGATGATGCTACCAGATGGATCACTATCTATGTGATCAAAGATAAGTCAGAGGTATTCAATACATTCAAACATTATCATGTGTATGCAGAAAGAATTACAGGCCATAAGTTGAAGAGACTAAGGTCAGATGGAGGGGGAGAGTATTTCTCTAATGAGTTCAGTGATTACTTGTGGAATGCAGGTATAAAAAGGGAAATCACTTGCACGTACTCTCCTCAACAAAATGGTGTAGCAGAGAGAAGAAATAGAACTCCTGTTGAGTTTGCAAGGTCAATGATGAAGGAGAAAAATTGCCCAAATTATTTGTGGGTTGAGGCTGTAAATACAGCTACTTATTTGGTCAATAGGTTACCATGTAAAGCTTTGTAGGGTATGACACCATATGAGGCATGGTGGGGTAAGAGACCTACCTTGGATCATTGCAAAGTATTTGGATGTTTGGCATTTGCATATGTGCCATCACAATTAAGACACAAGTTAGAACCTAAAGCTGAAAAATATGTATTCATTGGTTATGATGATAAGCAGATGGGATATAGGTTGTGGAGTCCATCCACAAAACAATTTCTTGTATCAAAAGATGTTACATTTGATGAGCAAGGTACTTGGTATGCAGGTACAATCAATATTAATACAAGTGATGAAGAAGTTGTGAGTCAAAAGAAAGGTAAATCAAAGGTTCAGATATTTGATGAAGAGGTGAATAATGAAGTGCAGTTTGGAGTTAAAGAAATGCCAAGATTTGATCCTGAGTGTGATGAACCAGAAACCTCAAGGAGTGGAGAACTCAGAAGGTCATCAAGACACAAGTGGCAACCTACAAGGTATAGCTATGACACTTCTTTTTGGCTACCAAAGATTATGCTTACATGATAAAGGCAGATGAAGACCCTTCCACATATGAAGAGGCAAAAGGTAAGGAAAATTGGGAGAAAGCTATGCAGGAAGAATATGATGCATTAATGGAGAATCAGACATGGGATTTGGTTCCTAAACCAAATAGTCAGAAGATCATTGGATGCAAGTGGGTTTACAAGACAAAAAGGTTTGTAGATGGAAGTGTGTCTAGGTATAAAGCTAGACTTGTTGTGAAAGGGTTTGCTCAAACATATGGTATTGATTATGATGAGACCTATAGTCATGTGGCAAAGATGACAACCATCAGGACACTCATAGCTATTGCTGCATGTAAAGGTTGGAAATTATGTCAATTAGATATGAAGAATGCTTTTTTAAATGGTTACATTTCAGATGATGTTTTCATGGAGCAACCTCAAGGATTCAGAGATGGAAGGTATCCAGATCATGTATGTAAGCTCAAGAGAGCTTTGTATGGTTTGAAGCAGGCCCCAGGGGCATGGAATTATAGACTTGTGAAGTTCTTGAAAGAACTTGGATTTCAAGTATCTAAGGCAAATAGTAGCTTGCTTGTTAAAGCAAGTGATGATGGGTTCATTTACATGTGCATATATGCTCTTGGAGCTTGCTTGAGACCATACAATGCTTTGTTAAGTTTACACACATAATCAGGATAAACTTGATTCTCAAAACCAGGTGGTTGTGCCATATATACCTCTTCTGTTATCCAACCATTCAAGAATGCATTCTTTACATCTAGTTGAAGTATCTTCCAATTCTTGGAAGAGGCAATACTAAGCAAAACCCTAATAGTAGGCATCTTTGCCACAGGAGAGAAGGTCTCCTCATAATCAATTCCCTGAGTTTGTGCAAAGCCTTTTGCTACAAGCCTTGCCTTATACCTGTTAATGGAACCATCAAAATTATTCTTGAGTTTATAGACCCATCTTGAGCCTATTACCTTCATGGATGAAGTCTTGGGCACCAAATCCCAAGTGTTGTTTTCCTCAAGTGCTTCAATCTCTTCCTTCATTGCATGCTTCCATTCTGATTTTGCTTTGGCCTTGTTGCTCTAGCACAATGGTGAGAACCACGTTAAGAAGCTCCACCTCCTTAATGTCAATCCGCGGAAGAGATAGGAGTGATATGAAGATCGTGAATGTGAGATGAAGTGAGAGTGAAGGTGAGAAGCATAGAGATGCACACACACATACACACACACTACGAAGAGACAAGCAAGACACAATGGAAGGTGAGGAATTCACTCTATTGCTCAAGAACACTATTACAAGCTCAAAATAGCTCTAAGCTCCTCTCTACTCAAACAAGCTAACCCCAAAAATGAGCTCTCTAGCTCTTTTTATAGTTTCTAGACTAGTTTTGATCGGTTTCACATCTAGTGACCGGCATAGTTAAAAAATAGGTCCTAGATGCTATTTGAAAGGGTAAACGGTGTCTAAAATTAACCAAAATTGATACGCTTGTTCTACCTAAGCTCCTCAAGCTCGAGGACTCCTCGGCTTGCACAAAATGGAGCGAGAAATTAAGAAAAGGGTTTTTCTATGTTACATGTGTTACATTAGTGATAAAAATCACTGTTGGAGGTTTTTGAAAAGTATTTCTAAAACATGATTCTTTGAAAAAAGATTCCACTAGCTCCCTACTCTGTCGTTACATGCTTCCGCGTCTTCTATGCCTCTGGCTGCTTCCAACACCCCCCTCCCTCTCGCTTCTGTCGTCCCTGACAGAACCTTGTTGTGAGGTCTGCCGGATATAGTTCTGTAGGAGATCTTGAGCGAGGGTGTGCTCGGAGATACGAATGCCTCGAGCCAGGTCGGCCTCGAGTTTCTCCCAGTCGATTGGTTGCGGTTCTTCCGTTGGCGGGAGCTGATAGTGTGTGGAATAGACCATTCGTTCACAGGCAAATAAGTGTAATAAATGTGTAGGCCTACTTATGAATACCTCTGAATGGTATTCCCAGAAGCCGGTTGTGAACATCTCTTCGAACGTCTGCTTGTAGCATGCCAATAGGTACTTTATTCTGCAATGCCAGGCATAACACACCCGTAGCGATGGCGTTGTACTCATATCATATACCAGATCGAAATTGCCATGCTCAAAGCCCGGGGTGTTTACATGAGGTGCCTTGATGCGTCGGAAGACTTTAAAAATCATTTGCATCATGTCAAATATTTTGACAGTCATATGCGCCGCTATATCGTCCATATGCTTTAATCTAGGGAGCCAGTGGCGAATTGTAGCCATCATGTAGCCTACAGTTGGTAACTCAATGGGTGGCTTAAAATAGGGGTAATTCAACTAGTCCTGGCACTGCTTATTGTTTTGTACCTTAATAGCGAAGGCTGTCCAGGAGCGGCGTCGTGGAACTGGTCCCCAACATGGGTTGTACTTTAAATGCAAAGGTGCCTTTACCCATGTACTCATCATTTCGGGATACTGCTGTAGTAAATCTTTGCGCCACTCTGGTTGATAGATCTCTCCTTGTTGCGCATCAAGTGGTAGATTGTCCTCCTCGAATTGAGTCGCATGCGATGGTTTCTTACCGGTTTCTTTCTCAATGGCTAACTGGTATTCGACCATTAACATAAAATACGGTTTATACTGTAGCTCATGCCCAGATATGTATCGTCGCGGGGCCAGGTGAGCAAAGAATGGAGATTGTAAAATTCTTTCTTCTATCATCGCCATGGCATGTAATTGTGCCTCTACTCTAGCTGAGTGCGTTGTCCCAAGTTCTTCAATTGTCTTCATCCACGCGGGGGTCGGGAGTTCGTAAGTCATCTGGCCTTCGGCCGTGACGCGTCCGCCTTGGATGGGTTGTGGCTCGTATGCCTCTTCAAACGTTTCCTCCACCGGGATGGTGACAGTTTCTTCTTCAGCTGGTAGCTCAGGTGGGGAATCTGGCCTTGGTGGTGCTTCATATACTGTGATCCTTGATTCAAGGTTTGATACCTGGGCCCTTAATGCGTTGAGTTCCTCTAAGACGTCAGGAGAGGGTTCCACAGGTGCTGGTATGTCTGGGTGTGCCCGTGCTCGTAACTGGAGTAATTTATGATCTTCTTTGAGTTTCTGTAACTCCTCATTCATGCGATCGTATTCATCTAGCAGCCTTACATGATCTTCTAGCAGCATCCTCATCGAGTCTGAGGGAATGGCTTTGAACCGGCTAGGACTGAGTGGTTGGTCTGGATGGTCTAGGGCTGCTTCTAAGTTTTCACGATTCTGGTCCTGTAAGCGCTGGTTTTCTTCCTTTGCTGCTGCTAGATGTCTTCTGAGTAAGCCCATATTTCTTGTTAGCGTTGCGTTGCGCATTGTCTGGGCTCTTAATAAGTTATCCAGGTCAGTAGTGGCTTCTTTGGTCTTTTCTTCGCTTTCTAGTTCCAATTTGTGATATGCCTCGCGTAATTCCTGGTATCGGGTGTTCAGAGAGGCATTCTCAATAGACAATAAATTAAGCTGCGATTGTAAGTCAGTGGTTGTCCTCTGCAGCTGCTGGTAATTATCACCAAGAGATGTGAACTCATCTCTTACTTGCGTCATACACATGAACATCTGTCGGAATGCATTATCTACAGTGGGTGATAGTATTAATGGGGTGCTAAATGAAGATGCAGTGGATGTAGATGCAACGGGAACGGGGAATGGGGGTGGGAAGGTGGATGCTGTAGTGATTGTTGAAAATTGTGAGGTGCCTAAAAATGTTTGTGCCGTGAGTGAAGTGAGTGATGGTGCAGTGGGTGGTGAGATGTCCATGTCATTGGACGTGTCCAGTGCAGTGACCGTGAATATGGGTGTGACCGTGGGTGCTTGTGCTGGTGTAAATACGGGATTTACAAAGGTTGAGGAGTAATTTACAGGGGGGCTGGCTGGAGCAGCTTGGTGAAAAGGGGAAAAAGGGGTTACAGTGGGTCGGGGAGGTGAGACTGGGGAGAAGGTTAAGGGCGGTGGGAATGGAAAAAGGGGTCTTGGAGTTGTGGGGAGGGATGGAAAAGCTGGATGGAGGAATGGGTTGAATGGAAAGGTGGATGTGTGAGGGGGTAGACTAGGTCTAATGGGTGCGGGAATTGTGGGGTTAGTGGTTGTAAAGACGATTTCTGCTATGCCACCAGCGATAGAAGATGTTAGTCGGGGGGAAGGAGGGTGAAGAGGGGAGGCTGGATGAACGGGCGGAGATGGAGGAGCGGTTGGGGTGATCGGTACTTCAGTGATGACTGAGGTATGTACAGTTGTAGCGCGGGGTGGGGAATCTACAAGGATGGTTTCTGCTGCCAACGAACTTTCGGGGACGAGGCGTGCCTCCCTGGCTTGTTCTGAAGACTGTGCTCCTGTTGGTACACGAATGTATTCGCCGGGCTTTGAAAGCCGTCGTACTCGGCGGGGGTCAAACTGTGGTAGTGGCTTTCTTTGCAAGTACCTGAGTGCTTCGTTGGAGCCTACTGATTTGACTAACTCTCTAAATCCTTTGATGTATGCGTCTTCGAATCCGCCTGTGACAAGTTCCTGTTCTATTATGGCTTGACTCTCTTCCTCAGTCAGCTTTTTGCATGCCCAAACTTTTTCCATAGTTCTATACAGCTTTGTCACTCTAGCACAATGGTGAGTACCAACGTGAGGAGATACACCTCATAAATGTCAATCCGTGGAGACGTGAGGACCGGTATGAAGACCGCGAGCAAGTGATGGCACAAGTGCGTGAGTGAAAGCACACAAGCATGCACACACATACACACACACGCGCACAAGGTAAGAGCAAAGAGTGGAACAATGGAAAGCTTCGATTACCAAAGAGCTCTCTTACAAAACTGAAATCTACAACAAGCTAACCTCAAAAATGAGCTCTCCAGCCCTTTTTATAGTTTTTGAGTGGTTTTGGCCCTGTCCAGACCTAGTGTCCGGCCTAGTTAAAAAATAGGTTCCAGGGCTTATTTGGGGGCTCAAACGGAGTCTAAAAATCATGAAAATTGGTAGGATGGTAGTTCTAATACTCCTCAAGCTCGAGGACTCCTCGGCTTGAACAAAATGGAGTTACAAAAATGGAAAATGGTATTTACAATGGTTTTTAGTGATAAAAATCACTATTTTTGTAGGGATTTCTTCTGAAAATTTGACAGGTGCTTCTTGGAGCTCCCTACTTGCTCCTCCTTCTTGTGTGTCTACTTCCTTGATGCGCTTCCATGCTTTGTCCTTGACCTTGAGCTTCAACACTCCCCCCCCTCTTGAGTCTGTCGTCCCTGACAGACCCTTGTTGTAGTGGTCGTTCCATGTAGTACGTTGAGAGGTAGCGTCCTTTGCGTCCAACAGGGGCGATCCCTCTTCCCAATGTATCCTGTTTGGTTCTTCGCTTTGCCACTGTTATCTCTTGCAGTTTGTAGTCCCTTTGTACGTACTTCTGCCTTGTATTCCATCTGGGTGGTGCATTTGTGAGTTTTCCAAAACTGCTAGCTGCTCAAAGGATGTGGTCAATGTTGATGGTGAGCAACTTTCGGTGGTGGATGGCTCCCTGGTTCTTGTAGTGGCACCGTGATGTCCTCTGATTCTTCCAAAGATGGCTTTCATAGTTTTCGTGCCAAGTACTTGTAACCCATAATGGATGATGGTTAAGTGCATTAGTGCATGGGTTGAACAAATTATGTGCCTTGTGCATGGCCTTGTAATGTGGCCCTACGTATGCGTACTTGGATAATGCATGGCAAGAAGTATGGTGCAAGAGATTGGGTCTTGAGCTAAGTGCTCAAGGGTATGCTGATGAAGAGGTTTCCTAATCTATCATGGTTATAGTGTTGTTGCAACATGCACGTCTTACCATGGTGACAGGTCCGTTGATCTTCATCTCTTCGTGTTGTGGTTCCCTCATGATGTTTGATCGTCGGCTTGTCCTTTTTGTTGAGGGATGTCCTTGCTGGAAGTTCGCTGATGAGCACTTTCACGCACATAGTTTTTTTTTTTTTTTTTTTTTTTGGAACAATGGAATCAAACAAGAAGAAAGAGGTTAGTATCAATAACATATTTTTCATGTGAAAATTGTGTCTCATGTGCCTGGGATTTCTCAATTGTGTCTATGCACGGCCATGTAAGGTGGCCCTATATTGATGCATACTTTGGAAATGCATGACCTGAATGGTGCAAACGACTTGGTTATGCCAAAGGCACATGGTTGCTGCTGGTCGAGGCTTTTGATGTTACTTGTATACTTGATGAATTCTTTGTTTGGAGGTGTCGATTGGATCTCGAAACGATGTAATCCTCCTAATGGGAACCCATTTCCGAATAGTATGTGGCCCCGTGGAGATCACCTCAGGCCAGTTCTTCTTTGGATGCTTTCCAAGCTTTGGTATCCAGTGTGGTTGACCCCTTGGTTTTGTGGATGTTGCTTGTGCTTTTGGCTGCCAAACCCATATCCTGGGTGAGTGCCTGCTTAGTTTTGTAGAAGGGTTAAGTTTATCTTCTTTGGGTCTTTGTGCTCTGTTCTTATCCTTTGTTTTCCTTGGCTTCTTTGTTGAGACCTTTTGCATGGTGGGGAGCATAGGCCTTTGTACGTGTAAGAGCTTCTTGGGTACCCACATCTGTAATCGCCCTTGTTGAGCTGTAGCTAATTTTTTAGGCACCCAAATTTGTACCTGATTGTGGTCGGCCTTCATTGATAGCTTCGGTACCCAAATTTGATGGATTCTTCGTGCTTGACCCTGTCGTAGGTGCTTGGTTCTTCTTTTTTCATGGTCGATCTGGTTGGGTGGGAATCTTTGAGGTAACATCGATGGTTGCACTTCTGTCTTTACCCAGATCTGCTTCATGCCCCTAACTTCTTTTTGCTTGAAGGCTCTTTGTCTATTTGATAGACTGGCTATCTTGCACTGTTTTGCTTGCTTCTGAGGTTGAGCTCCTGTGGATGCTTTGCTCTTTAGAAGACAAGAAGAAGGTTCATCTTGACTTTGCGACTGTCCTTCCGTGCTTGCATCCGTCTGGATCATAGAGCTTTTGACATCTACAACATCTTGTTCAAGAAGATTAGCCTTAGAGGAACAAAGAGAGTGTGTGGTGTCAGTTTCAGTGGGCATGTGATTCTCCAATTCTAATGTAATGCATTGTTCATGTGCCCAAACATGAAGAAGTTGACTTCTTAGGTTCAAGTTGACAGCATGGTCGTAAATCCAATCTTGACCCAAGACAAGTGGTTCTGTGAGGTCCTCATCATGACACACTAGCATTTTGACTTTTATTGGAACATCTTGAAGGTAGATGGGAAGTTCCACCTCGCCCAAACAGGGTGTTTCCACACCTCCTAATCCTATGAGATAGGCTTCTATGGGCTTGATGTCCAAATGCAGGCCTTGGCAGTATGAAAGTCTAACTGCACTAGTTGCTGCTCCTGAGTCAACCAATGCTCTCACAGTCCTTACACTCTTTCCTTGTCCTACCTCTATAGTCACAAAGGGCCGTCGATCAATTATTCGAGAAGTAGTTATGCCCGATTTTTGGCACATGTCCATGTGATATTTTGGAGCTTTTGTGTTGACATCTAGGCCTAGCCGCCGTAACTTATTTCTTCTGATACGCTCTCTAGCCTCTGCTTGTGCTTCTTCTCTAACCCTTAACTCTTCTTCTTTTCGCTTCTTAGCAGAGTTGAGTCTCGTGAGCATTTCCTCTGTAAGAGGTTCTTGATATAACTTGACTCGGCATCCACTAATATAGTTTGGTAGGATATCACCTTCTAAAGTGGCCAATTGCACTGCACCGCTAGTGGAGAGTCTATTAATGATCATGGGTCCGTATCCTCGTTTCTCCAATTTGCGGGCATGTTGCTTTAGCGTGTAAACCAGTACTAGATCACCTTCCTTCAATCCTTTATCCTTTACATGGGCATCAAAGTATGCCTTTTGCCTTTTCTTGGCAGCATAAATGCCTGCTGCTGCTCGTAGCCTCGTCTCACCTAAGCGTTCTAGATCATAGATCCTGGAAGACAACTCATGTCCATTCCACTCATGCTCGTGTGCTACTTTCAAGGCTGGGATTAGGAAGTCCAAAGGTAGCACGGCATTCTGTCCAAAGACCATCTGAAATGGGGTAGCGTTGAGCACCGTTTTGTAGGCAACTCGGTATGCCCAAACAGCATGATGAAGTTGTTTGTCCCAATCAGAGCGTTTATTATTTACCAGTTTCGTCAATACGTTACATAGGATCTTATTCGTGCTCTCGGCCTGTCCGTTGGCTTGTGGGTGATAAGGGGCAGATTTCTTGTGTATCACCATGAATTCTTGAAGGAGATGTTCAATGACCTCATTCAAGAAGTGCGTACCTCTATCACTAACCAACTCTATTGGTAACCCATATCTAGTGAACACGTTTTCGAATAAGAACTTAGCCGTCGTTTGAGCATCATTCTTGGTCGTGGCTTTTACTTCCACCCACTTTGTAAGGTAATCTGTGGCTACAATAATGTATTCTGCATGGGAGTTTCTAGCTGGGGGGTTAATAGGACCAACAAAGTCTATACCCCACTTTGAAAATGCACGTCCTCCCATCATTGGCCTTAAAGGCATCTCGTCTTTTCTTATCGGATATTGAGCACGTTGGCATGTGTCACATTTCTTCACATAAGTATGTGCATCCATATGAAGAGTGGGCCACCAAAGTCCTGAGAATAAAATGGTCTTAATTACTCGGTCAGGCCCAAAGTGTCCACCTGCAGCACCGCTGTGTGCAGTTTCTAAGACTTTTAAATAGTCTGATTCATGAACGCACAGTCTTAGGTAACCATCCTTGCCTCTTCGATATAGGTTGTCTCCTACTAAGGCATAGTCTTGAGCCTCTTGCTCCATGCTCCGTTTTCTTGCAAGACTAGCCTGATTGGGTAATGTTCCCGATCTCATGAACTCAACCAATGGAGCACTCCAATCTGGGATTAATGACACGTGATAAAGAGTGGCATGCTCCACTGGGGGTCTCTTCTGGCACACTGTACAATTCTGGATCCACTCCTGTATTTCTTTGTCCATGCTAGGCCAATACACTCCTAAACGTTTTAAATTCTGCAATGTTCGTTGTTTAGAGTAATGATTTCCTAGCAATCCCTCATGGGCTTGTTGCATCCAACTAGTATGTTCGTCGTCCTCAACACAACAAGCTAATACGCCCTCAGTATCTTGCTTGTACATACTTCCTGCCAATATTTGATACTTTTGTGATTTCACAATTTCTTCTTTGCTTGTTTTCACATTTTTATTTACAGGTCCGAAGGTTAGGACTGGCACCAACTTATTTGCCCATTTAGGAACAACTTCCAAATTGAACAGATAAGCATCGGGCAATTCATCAGACACTCCTTGCGGTGGCTCTCCTGAAGTGATACGAGAAAGATGGTCTGCCCTAAGATGGGTTCTACCTTTCCTGACAACAACTTCAAAGTCGTATTCCATTAGTAAGAGGAACCATCTTACTAAGCGGCCTGTATTGCAAGGTTTATTGACCAAATATAGTAAAGCTTGATGATCAGTGAAAAACTTGAACTTATTGGCCAATAGATAGTGTCTAAACTTCTTCACGGCATATACCATACCTAAGCCTTCTCTCTCTGTTGTGGTATAATTTCGTTCAGCTGCATTTAATTGCCTACTAGCATATGCTATCGGCAAATCTAGGTTTCCTTCACCCGTGGGTTGTGCTAGCACACATCCTATTGCATGATTGGAGGCATCTACATGGACATGAAAGGGTTTGCTCCAATCCGGAGTAGTCAATATTGGTGCTGTGCACAAACGTCTTTTCAGTTCGTTGAAGGAATTCTCGCATTCCTCGTTCCACTCAAAATTTGTTAGCAACCCGTAAAGAGGTTTAGCTATGATGGCATACATGTGGATAAACCTACGGTAATATCCACAATGGCCCATAAAGGCTTGTACCTCTTTAACGTTCCTTGGTCTTGGCAGCTCTGCTATCGCTCTTACCTTGTCTTCATCTGTTGAAATTCCATTCTTAGAAACAATGTGACCTAAGATCTTACCTTGTCGTACCATGAACACACACTTTTCTGGGTTCAGACAAACTCGATAATCTCTACACTTGTTGAAGATTTGTCTGAGCTCAGGGATGTGGTAACTTCTTTGTTGGGAATGAGCGCATAAATCATCCACATATACTTCTAAGCTCTTCCGCAAGAACTCTTTGAAGACATGACACATGAGCCTTTGGAATGTTGCAGGTGCATTGGTGAGCCCAAATGGCATCACACGAAATGCAAAGATTCCCCATTCTGTGGCAAAGGCCGTTTTGTGTTGATCTTCGGGGGCAATGGCTACTTGGTTGTAACCTGAAAATCCATCAAGGAAGCTATAAACTTCCTTGCCTGCAACACGCTCCAATAGATGTTCGGTGATTGGAAGTGGATAACTATCTCTGATCGTTGCGGCATTAACTTTTTTAAGGTTAATGCACACTCGCAATTTCCCATTCTTCTTGGGCACCACCACAATGGGGGACACCCATTCAGTGTGCTCAATCTCATAGATGAATCCAGCTTCAATCAGCCTGTCAATTTCCTCCTTTATTTTGGCTGCATAATTGTCATTATATGTGTAGGGCTTTTGTTTGGTGGGCTTGGCATCAGCGGTCATCGGAATAGTATGAGAGCAAATCTTTGGATCTACTCCTTTCAAGTCTCTATAGTGCCATGCGAATACATCCCTATATTCCCTTAATAGAGCTACAAGCTCTGCTTCTTCTTTTGCACTTAGGTCATCTCCTATGTACGTACATCGTTCTTCGTTCCCTTCAATGGTCACTACAATTTTTTTGGTCCTTTCTTTATTGTCATATGCTTCTCCTATAATGGCCTCTCTCTTGGGCATTCGTACCAAAATTTTTCGGTCTTCCACTTCATATTTCTTGAAATTTTCTGGTACTTCAAACAGTGATTCTTCCTCTTCTTGTTTCACTGCTTTTCTTTTCTTTTTCTTTTGACCTCCTTCACTTCCTTCCTTTGAATTTATCGTTTTAATACTCGTGAGGGGTTCTTCTTCTTTTTGGGTTAACACTCCTATGTCTTCTAAATAGTGTTCCTCTGAGTCAAAGTAAGTATCCATCACAATGGATTCTAGATCATCGTCATTCTCTTCTTCTTCTATGAACTCACTAGGATCACACTCTTCCAACAGGGGCTGACACATGAACACTGAAATATCATAACCCTCCTCATCACAATGAGGTGTCCACTGTTCTTCATTGACTGCTATGTCCATGGTAGCTAAGATTTCTGCCCAACCATGAGGTTCAAATTCCTCATCTGGAAATATCATCGGTGTATAGGCTGGGTCTTTTATTGGTCTATCTCCCGGGGGAGTTCCTTCTTCTCTCGCTTTTAGGCGCTTTTCCTCTTCCTCTGCGACCTTGCACATCCACAAGTGAGTATCTTCATGCAGCCAGGATGGATCAGGTGAACTTCCGGAATGCACGGAGATAGAATCTTCTTTCACTTTGTGGATAGGATTCCATTGTAGGGGTGGTACATCTCTGAAGGTGTAATCCTTCAAATTGACCTTGGTTGTGACCCCTAAGTGCTGTAAGTACAAGGAGTTGGTTCCCCAATCCTGTACTATTTGCAATTGTCGTAGGAAGGGTCTTCCTAGGATCATCTCGTAGACATTATTTTTCTCAAAGTCACATATAGCAAACGTATGTTCAAACTCTACACCACAAGTGGTTAGAGTTATCCCTTCAAGCAATCCTAGAGGTCTTTCAAAATGACCATCTGCCATTTGAAGCTTCATTCTAGTTGGTCTTAATGTGGGTTTGCCCCATCGCTTCCACAAGGAAGTGGTCGCAATAGCAACACCAGCACCTGAATCTACGATTGCTTTGGTTGTGTAACCTTGATAGGTGATTGGAAGATAAGTATTACCTTCTTCACCTTCGCTCATATCTCCTATCTTGTCGAGAGGTATCTCTGGAACTTTTTGCTTAGAGCCTACTTTTGGCATATTGGATTCAAGTTCTGGAACCTGATCCTTCACATGATTCCATAGCTCAGGTTTTGCTTTGAGCAGCTCTTCCACAGTGAGATGACATTGAACCTTAGTGTTCTTCACAACATCAGTGTTTCTTGGAATCACCGAGTCTTCATTTCTTACCAATATTGTGGGAGCTCTGATCTGGAGAGATTCAGATTCCCACGGGCCTGTGTAATGAGGCAACTCTTGTAAAGAATTAGATTCAAAATCTAATCTTGCATCTTCTTGTTGCTCAGCTTGGTCTCCATAGATAGACGGAATGTCTTGGGGAAATTGATCTTGAAGATCATCAATCTCAGGAATAGGAGGGGAATTACCCTTCTCCTTGGCCCATTTCTCTTCTTGTATTTCCCGCAAGAACTCTTGAGAGTACTGTTGAATTGAAGGAGGTATTCCAGCATCCGTGGAATTAGGAACATAAGCTCCCATTGGTGGTGAGCTTCCTCTTTCAATAACTGGTTGAGCCTGTGGAGGTAAAGAAATTTGTGGTTTATTTACCAACTGCTCTATTCTTTCTAGTAAGCCCTGGAAATGCAAATCCGGTTTGACAGAGTTTGTCTGATTGAACTTTTGACTAGTCTCAAGTATGGCTTGAGCTTGTTCTACCATTTTCATGCACATTTTCATCCGTTCAATCTCTAAATCTGCTCTAGGGTAACTCTTGTCTAGGTTTGCAGCTGTTGGCCCTTCTTGAAGACGAGCCTGGTAGGCCTTGAACATCATGTCCAAGCCTTCTGGGGTTGGATCTGCAAGAACAGACCCTGGTTGTGGGTTATTTACAATGGGTGGTGGGGTGGAATGAGGTGGAGTGGATGGAGCTTCAGCATGCGAGGGGTTTTGAGATGCAATGTCTTCTATTTTTGTTTTGGTATCCCTTAGGCTTTCTTCTAGCTCGGATAGTTTTTTGTTCCACTTGCGATTAGCCTTCTCTCTGGTATCCTTCCATGTTCTTGGTTTCCTCTTACTAGGCTCTCCTGCCTCACTTGACTCCGATTGCTCAGATGGTTTTGCTTGTTGTGTAGCCTGTGCCCTAGTAACTGCCTGTACAGGAGCCACCTTATTGCTACTTGAACTTGAATCTGCCACTAAGCCTACCACGTTGATGGGTGTGACCTTGGGTGCACTAGAGGGATTCCTGGGACACTCTCTAGGAAGATGTTCCTTGCCGCACTCAGGACAAAAGCCTTGTATTGTGATGTTCTGTCCTGATCCCAGAGCTGGTTGGAGGGGACATTCACGAATGAAATGATCGCCCTGACATCTAAAGCATGGTCCTCTAGGAGCTTGTGGTCTGACTTGTCTCAATTGGGGCCTAGGATTTGGATTCGTATACATGACATTGGAGTATTCTGGCTCCCAATTTTGTTCCATAGGTGGTGTCTCATATTGATACTGAGAAGTCTCACTTTGCTCAGGTGACTCTATATAATAAGCCTGTGGACTATCTTCATGGAAGTAGTCTGAACCATGAGCGTGAGAATCATTTTCTGAGACCAATGGGGTTAGTGGCACCAATGCTCTATTATGGTTCTCCTCCGCCATCGTATATTTAACTGGGATCACATTGGCCGGAGCTGGCGGTTGGTTTCCTAGGACTGGTGGTGGCCTGTGTGGTGCCTGGTATTGCTGCTGGTATTGAGGTTGATATTGTTGTGGCCTATAATATGGCTGTTGGTACTGATTCTGATGCCTACCCTGCTGGTAAGGTTGCTGATAATTTTGTCTAACAGCCTGCCTGTTATAGGGGCAATCTTGGGTCGTATGATTTGTATATTTTCTCTCAATGGTGCAATACAGAGCATTAGGGTTTCCTTGGGGTTGAGTCATCATTGGGCAGACAGTAGCCATGTGATCTCCTCCACATGTATAACATCGCTTCACTGAAGTGACCCTTGGCATTTGTCTATTTTGAACTCCTAGCTTTTTGGCCACTTGCTCAGCTATCTCATCTATCTCAGTGGAGGCTCTAGAGGTATGACTTGTAGAACTATCAGAATCCTTATAGAGTTTGGATAGTCCTAATTCCTCACCCAAGTTGTCTTCTATGTCAATGCACATCCGTATACACTCTTCTATGGATCTAGGATCTTTCAGGTATACATATGACCTTAATTTTGTGCTCAATAGGCCATCTAAAAACAATGCCACCTGTTTGGCTGATGTGGGTAATTCTGGTATAGGGCATCTTTCTAGGTACTGTCTAAACCTTCTTCCTGCGAGTCGCACTGTTTCTTGGGGTGTCTGCTTGAAGCTGTGGATCAAGGATGATGTGTTATGCCTGATACCACTCTTGGAAAATTCTACAATGAATTCTTCTAGCAGCTGACCTATCTCTCTATAGTTGCGACTGTTTAGAGGTTGAAACCAAGCTAAGGCAGTACCCTTAAGAGTCAAACCAAATGCCTCGAACTGGGTGAATAAGTCTTCAACCTGTTCAGCTCTTAGCACTTGTTTGAACTCCGCCACATGATCATAAGGATCTCCAAATCCATCAAAGTAGTTCTTCATTGTCTTAACCACTTGAGAGGGTCTAAGGGTTCTTGAGTGTTCTCGTGGTCTAGGCAATGGGAAATCATGATCATCTCTTTGATGCCTATGAACTCTATGTCTCTCCCTTTCAAGTTTTTCCGTTCCATATCCTGATCTGTCTCTGCCTATAGTATCTGCAAAGCTTACCTCTGGTCTCTCTCTAGTTCTTTCTCTCTGGGTTTCATGAGTCTTGGATGATCCGGCTCCTTGGAGGCCCTGGGAAACATTAGATCTTGGTGGAGGGAAAATTGATTCACCTTGCCAAGTGTAAGCATGTCTGTCATGATCTGATACTAAGAATAATTTTTGAGATGTGTGATCTAGATAGACAACTTTCCCTGGTGTCTCTGGATCCTTGAATTCATAGATGGTGACTACTGGGCAGGGTTGATCTGGCCTAAACCTCCAAAAGGCTTCCTCCGTTTCTCTATTCACGAATAGTTCTATGCTTTTATTATCTTGAGGGATCCATTCTGGAGTGAGTACTCTGGTTAAGACTGACTTACCTCTAGGGGTCTTGGGTTCTCCTCCTAGGTCTCCTTGCTCTAGGTCTCCTATCTCATTCTCAGGAATGATATTTCCAAACTCATCTGTCCTATCTGGTAAGTTGGTAACCACATACATGGTTCCTTCCTTATCAATGTAAGCACCCTCTTCAAACTTGACCACTGGGTGTTCAAGTCCACAGAGTTGGTCAGGATTTTTGAGTTGAACCACTGATCGTCTTAGACCATCCTCATAGATGCGAGCACCTAATTGGTTGGTCCTGATATACTCCAATTGGGTCTTATAGGGACCTTCTGGTGTCTGTAAATAGGCAATGCCTGAGCTACGTGTGGGTCTTTCCATGCTAAAAGACATGTCCGAGTCACTGGTTTCTGAACTTCGTGTGTAAGGATAACCACTAAGCTGTTGAGCCCAAGACTTGGCTGTATGGTTGACACTAGCCTCAGATGATCTAATGCTTTGTCTATCCTTGCCTAAGTGTCTGCCAGATCTCAGGTTCATAAGCCTTGGCTTCTAGTCCCAAAGTTCTCTTCTATTGCTCAAAATCCTTTGGAACACCTTGATTTTCTAGTTTCCCTGAGGGTCACGAGCTTTCCAACAAACCCAAAATCACAGCAAACGGATTTCGTATGAGCAAGTTATGCCAGTTCAGGGTTTTGGGGGTTAAAACAGGGAAACAGGATCACTCTGGGAGCTCAGAACAGACGAGACGATACCAGATTCCCCACGATACGATACCTCTTTCTTACACGATACCACTTTAGACGACACGATACCACCGGGATTACTGAAATCGCGATACCAACATCACGATACGATACCCAGGGTTTGCCACGATACGACACCAAAAATGGTATCGCGATACACTTCCTGGTAAGGAAACGATACGATACCACTAGTCTTGGCGATACGATACTATTTCAAGTGTCGCGATACTACCTTGGGAAGTAGGCGATACGATACTAAAACTTCGACGATACGATACGAGAGGACCAGGGCGATACGACCTCAGAATGGTATCGCGATACCCGTGGGAAAGTGGGCGATACGATACTGCTAGGTAAGGTAAGATCGCGATACCAACTTCAGGACACGATACCAGAATGGTATCGCGTTACCAAAATAAGTACCCGACGATACGATACTGCACAATCAACGATACGATACCAAGGATGGCACGATACGATACCCGAATCTCAGGCGATACGATACCACTTGGTCAACGATACGATACTGTGACCGTCGCGATACGATACCACCAGGGCGACCGCGATCGCGATACCAACACTTGACGATACGATACCAGAGTGGTATCGCGATACCTCAAGTGGGCATGCACGATGCGATATCTCGACAAGTATCGCGATACACGGGATTTCTGGTATCGCGATACCAAATCTCAACTGGACACGATACTTGGAGATTTTCACACCCAAATTCAAAAATTTTTGCAGGTTTGTGCACCTTGTGTCCTCCTTGTCCCTCCTATCAGCCTGTGGATGCAAAGTCACCCTCCAAAATCACAATATGATGCTCGCGATACCAGGCGCAGGTCGCTTCTGTCCGCGCGATACTGAATTGAATTTTTGGGAGTTTTGAGAGGTTTTCCAAGTGATTTTCTTCAGCGCTTTTGGTTCTCAGCTCCTCCTAAGCTGGTTTCTCACAGCCACGAGTAAGAAATGAGTGAATGTAGTGGCGAAAATGGAAAAAATCAGAGAATGTGAAGAGGGAAGGAGATGGTGATGATGGTGAAGATGAAGAAGGAGAAAAACTCAGAAACTGAACTGAAAAATGGCGATTTTTTTACCTTCCAACGTCGCTACTCTACGTCTTACCGTCACACGCTCGTCCTCCAAGCTCTCTCCCCGGCAACGGCGCCAAATTTGGTGTCACTCTAGCACAATGGTGAGTACCAACGTGAGGAGATACACCTCATAAATGTCAATCCGTGGAGACGTGAGGACCGGTATGAAGACCGCGAGCAAGTGATGGCACAAGTGCGTGAGTGAAAGCACACAAGCATGCACACACATACACACACACGCGCACAAGGTAAGAGCAAAGAGTGGAACAATGGAAAGCTTCGATTACCAAAGAGCTCTCTTACAAAACTGAAATCTACAACAAGCTAACCTCAAAAATGAGCTCTCCAGCCCTTTTTATAGTTTTAGAGTGGTTTTGGCCCTGTCCAGACCTAGTGTCCGGCCTAGTTAAAAAATAGGTTCCAGGGCTTATTTGGGGGCTCAAACGGAGTCTAAAAATCATGAAAATTGGTAGGATGGTAGTTCTAATACTCCTCAAGCTCGAGGACTCCTCGGCTTGAACAAAATGGAGTTACAAAAATGGAAAATGGTATTTACAATGGTTTTTAGTGATAAAAATCACTATTTTTGTAGGGATTTCTTCTGAAAATTTGACAGGTGCTTCTTGGAGCTCCCTACTTGCTCCTCCTTCTTGTGTGTCTACTTCCTTGATGCGCTTCCATGCTTTGTCCTTGACCTTGAGCTTCAACAAGCTTCTTAATAGCTAGTGTGTAAGCTGCTGCTTCACAAGTTTCATCTTCATGGGTACTTGTATCACCATGTGTGTCTGTTTGTTGTCCTTGGCCATCTGTCTGTTCATGCTCATGAGATTCGATAGTGCCCTGGCTGGCTTCGTCATCGCCTTCGTCGTCATCGGTTGCTGTTCTTTCGTCATCAGAGCTGGACATGATCTGTCCTTGTGGCTGATCTCGAGGTGTGGTGGGATAGTTGGGCCTTTCATATTCTTGAGAAAATAGTTGTCCTTCTGAAAATTGGAACTCATTGGAGAATGCATCGGGCATCTCAAAATCGAACGTTGTGTTCAATGGTTCTGCTTGTTCTGCTTCTAAATGGGGTATTGGAAAAGAGAACGCTTACGCACCAATAGTGGTGGGAAGTTCTGCTACCGTGGTTGTAGGTTCAGGAGCAGTGGCTGCTTGAGGTGCAACAGTACTGGTGGTGCCTTCCGGCGTAACTGGTCTTGATAACCGGATACGAATTGGTGGTACCGTGGGAGTGGCTGCGGTCGGTGACTGCTCTGGAGATGGTTGTGGGGAGGGTGATTCTGGGACTTGTAAGCACGGGATAGTGCCTCTCATCCGCTTTCCGACTCTGCCTTTGCTAGACTTTCTAGCCTTCTTAGTAGTCCCTTTGAATGCTTTCAACTCGTCGCTGGTCATGGCACGCTCAATTGGCAAATCATATGCCAAGCACATATATATAATCCTTGTAAGTGCACAACACCCATTGATGACCTTCTTTCGCTCCCATCTGTGTTGTGCAATAGAGCTGATCAATTATCCAGCTGGCTAGATCAACCGTTTGAGGTCCAGTACATGCTAAGTATAATCCAAACCAGATTCTTTTGTGGGGCATGGTAAAACGATCCTGAGCTGGGAAAGCAAAGTGTTGCATGCATATCCGTAATGGCTTGGAAAGCTCAGGGGTTATAGCTGAAATGTCCTCCCACTTAGTTACGTCACCACGTTTCATCTGCTCTGGGACTAATCGTTCTCGCTCCGTTGGAGTGTGCGTTCCATGTATTTTCAGAGCTGTGCGAATTAAATCTTTAGACAAATAAAACCTTCTGAATGGAGGATCATTTACCAAGGATGGTAACATGAATGTGCCGGGTAGATCCTTGTTCTCTGAAGCTGTCAAGGTGGTTACTAAGTAAAAGCATCTGTAAAAATTGGGTTTAGGCAGAGGGTCACTAAAATATTCTGTAAATCCCGCTCGTGCCCAAACGTGCGTTAAATCTTGGGTATTCTGTAGTCCTTCAAATTCTCTTGAAAAGAACTGGTACTTGGCCCATGTGCGAAGGTCAAATGCCAAATTGGCCTCAAATATGAAATCAGCGTCTGCTAAGGGTCCTGCTAGGCCTTGAAACTAGTGAGAATTACGATGAATCTTCTCGGTATATCCTCTAGGAGGATCATCGATTGGCATGGGTCCTGGAAAACCTTGAAACTCTGGTGGTTGCATCGTAGGATAAGATTCCACGAGTAATCCTCCAATATTGGCCATTGGTGTGCTTGGGCCAGCTTCTGATGGTCCTTCTTCGGTTTGCATGATGACTGACGAGCTAATGGAAAAGATCTGCTACAAAAGATTAGCACATTAGTATGGAAATTAATTATGATCCCATTAAGGTGAGACCGCAATCCCTTTCCATAACCGATGTGTAACCCGTGTAGCCAGGTGTTGTGAAGTGATTGATGCTATGATTTTTTGCAAAACTAATGCAGGTCTCTAGACGCCTACATGGTCAGATTAGGCATACATTTCTTGATGAGCTTTTATTATGCGGGACGTGGGGTTATGGTGTGTGAATTCATACAAGGTTTAGTTGAGGGTGAATTATTACAAGGGTGGTGTTTAAGTGGGGTGGGAGAATTGTTAGATAAGGGGGTACAAGAAGACGTCTGGATACGTTTCGGTATCCATTTCCTAAGAGTCTTTGAGTGGGTGGTGTGTTTCTGCTCAGGGACGAAAAGTGGTATCGGGTTTGGTGGTATTGAAGGATGGAAAGATTTCTGAGGGGTATATATTACATGGCTTGAGGGTTGGGCTATAATACATTGTCTGGGTACCCAAATCTGCGTGGGTGTGGGTCGATTGATAAGATACTTCTTGGCTATCCAAATCTGTCGAGTATTGGTACTTGTAGAAGAAGATCGAGGGGACTTTGGATACTGGCTCTGCTTCTTTTGAAACTTTGTCCTGTTCTTGTCTGCAGTGTTGCCAATAGCCTGTGGTTGTTGTCCTTTTGGCACCCATATTTGTCTCGTGCCACTTATTTTGTGATGTTGATACTACTGCTTTCCTTGCCTTATCTGGTGGTGTCGTCGGTCTGGGTTCCTCTCTTGTGGTTGACTCCTTCGTGGTTGGGTTTGAGAGGTCCATTGGACGCTCTACTTTGGAAAAGAAGGGAGATCCAACACTTGCGTGACCTGCCCATTAGGAAGTGATACGTTCTTTATCTTTAATCTGGGCCAGTCTGCAGCAAGTTTGGAAGGATGAGCACCGCAGGGTATTGTGCTCATTTGGTCGTTGATGCAACCCACCTGACCGCTGATTGTGTCCATCTGCCCTAGCGGTTGGGTAGCTGCCCCTTCTAGTTTGCAGGAAGCCCCAGGGAAGATCTCCTGTCGTCCTTCTAATTGACAAATGTCTATAGCCAAGCCCGAGTGGGTTGGTGTAGACGTAACGTGACTAATCTGACCAAAGATCTTCCCGTCTTCCGTCGCATGTATTTCATAGGGTCTAGGGTTACAAACCTCACTCGGAATGCCGTTAGGGAAGTCAAGCGGTATCACTCGCTTATGTTCTAAGGTTCCAATCTGTAAGGAGCCTTGTCTAATATTTAGGTCCACTGAGTGATCGTATAGCCAATCTTGGCCAAGGATTAGGGGTTCTATCAGGTCGTCATCATGGCACACTAGTAGCTTCGCTGTCATGGTCACATCCTTAATGAGGATAGGAAGGTCCACCTCACCCATGCACGGGGTTTCCATGCCTCCTAGGCCTATGAGGTATGCCTCAATTGGCCGCATTTCTACTCCTGAATCCTTATAGTGGGACCATCTAATCGCACTAGTCGCAGCACCTGAGTCAATTAAAGCCCTGAACTCTTGGCAAGGGTTGCCGTGCTCTAGCCTGACTGTAATGAATGGTCTCCTGTCCACTATACTAGGATGAGTGGTTGACTTTACTTGACACATGGCCATGGGATATCTAGGTGTAATTTCCAGATGGTTATAATGTTCTCTCCCTAGTCCTTGTCTTCTTAACTTCATGCGTTTAATGCGTTCTATTGCTTCTGCCTGAGCTTCCGCTCGTATTCTATTTTCTTCCTCCTTACGCTTCTTTGCCAACGTGAGTCGTCTAAGCATATCCTCAGTAAGAGGTTCTTGATATAGCCTGACTCTACAGCCACTAATATAATTAGGCATTGCGTCTCCTTCTAAGGTGGCTAACTGTACTGCTCCACTTGTTGAGAGTCTATTAATGATCATAGGTCCATAACCTCGCTTTTCTAACTTACGTGTGTGTTGCTTTAGCGTATATACTAGAACTAAATCTCCTTCTTTTAGGCCTTTATCTTTCACATGTGCATCAAAATATGCTTTCTGTCGCTTCTTCGCTGCATATATTCCTGCTGTTGCCTTTAGCCTGGTTTCTCCTAATCGTTCCAAGTCCATTATTCTTGCTGATAATTCATGGCCGGTCTACTGATGTTCTTGTGCAACCTTAAGGGTCGGTATCAAGAAGTCCAAAGGAAGCACAACATTCTGACCAAAAACCATCTGAAAGGGAGTTGCATTGAGTACGGTCTTGTAGGCCACTCGATATGCCCAAACAGCATGGTGTAACTATTTGTCCCAATCTGAACGTTTGTTGTTCATGAGTTTCGTCAGTACGTTACAAAGGATCTTATTAGTGCTTTCAGCCTGACCATTGGCCTGAGGATGATATGGTGCGGATTTCTTGTGAATCACCATAAAATCCTGTAACAAATATTCAATGACTTGGTTTAGAAAGTGAGTGCCTCGATCGCTCACTAACTCTATAGGCAGTCCATATCTTGTAAAGACATTCTCAAATAAGAATTTTGCAGTTGTGTGTGCATCATTCTTTTTCGTGGCTTTTGCCTCTACCCATTTCGTAAGATAATATGTGGCAACAATAATGTATTCAGCATGTGTACCTTTTGCAGGGGGGTTAATGGGTCCTACAAAGTCTATACCCCACTTAGAAAATGCACGTCCGCCCATCATGGGTTTCAATGGCATTTCATCTCTGCGAGTAGGAAACTGAGTTCTTTGGCACACATCACATCTCTTTACATACGTATGAGCATCCATGTGAAGAGTGGGCCACCATAATCCTGCAAAGAGGATGGCTTTGATTATCCTATCGGGTCCAAAATGACCTCCTGCAACACCTTGGTGTGCAGTCTCTAGTATGCTCAGATAATCGCTCTCATGAACACATTGTCTTAGATATCCATCTCGTCCTCTTTTGTATAGGTTATCGCCAATAAGTGAATAATCTTGAGCTTCCTGCTCTAGACTGCGTTGTCGTGCTAAAGTCATTCCTTGAGGGAATGTCTTCGTCCTCAAGTATGTCACTAATTGTTCACTCCAGTCTGGTGTGAGAGACACGTGATATAGTGTAGCATGCTCTACTGGTGGTCTTTCACAACAAACATGGCATTCTTTACACAACTTGTAGACATCTGCTTCCATCGAAGGCCAATATACTCCTAGTCTATGCAGAGTCTGTAATGTTCGATGTTTCAAATGATGTTGCTTTAATGCACCTACGTGTGCTAATTGCAACCAATTTGCATGTTCTGATTCATCTACACAACAAGCAAGAATCTTTTGATTATCCTGTTTATATATGCTTCCTGCTATGATTTGGTATCTCTGAGACTTGGTAATCTCTCCTTCTTCGATCTTTATCCTAGGATTCTTGGGTCCGTATGTCAGAATAGGGACTATAGGTTTAGCCCATTCTGGTGCTATCTCAAGATTAAACAAATAAGCATCTGGTAATTCATCCGCTATTCCTTGAGGAGCTTCTCCTGAGGTTAATCTCGAAAGGTGGTCAGCTCTGAGATGTGTCTTTCCTTTCCTGACTACAACTTCAAAATCATACTCCATGAGTAATAGAAACCAACGTATCAATCGTCCTGTGTTACATGGTTTGTTGACTAGGTACAATAGGGCTTGATGATCTGTAAAGAACTTGAATTTGTTGGCCAACAAATAGTGCCTAAACTTCTTTACCGCGTAGATCATCCCTAATCCTTTTCGTTCCGTAGTGGTGTAATTTCTTTCTGCTGCGTTCAATTGTCTGCTAGCATAAGCTATGGGGAGATCTTGTTGGTGCATTTTACCCAAGCCTACATGCTTGATATATTTGATACTATCCTCATTTGTAAGTCACATGAGTAGTCATGGGAACACCTCTTGTAAAAGAGTACATTTTATCTCTTGTAAATGGAAAAAGACAAAAGGAAAAGGATGGCTTACCTCATCCATGATGTAAAAGCAAATTCTTGGCTCCAACTACCAAAATCATGAATTTTTGAGCTGAGGGAATCTCTCCTAACTTTGGGGATCACTTTTAGGTGGAGCCATTTGAATTCGAATTCAAAACTCCCTCCAAGAATAGCTATAAAAGGAGCAAGAAGGAAGAGGCGATTAGCAAGCCTTGTACGTGACCACTTGATGTCATTTTGTAGAGATTGAAGAGCTTACTCCATAGCTCTATCATTCTACTCCCATTGTGCAAAGATTCATTGCCAATCTGGTTGTAATCATATGTGAATCTATACATTTATCATCATCTACTTCTCTGTTTTGTTCTCTGCTATACTCACTCAGAGCAGTAACTTCAGAAGCTCATATCTCGAGTTCTACTGAACCTTTTTCAGTGCTTTAACTTGCGTTGGATAGCTTTTACTGTCTACTTTGTGCATGTAGATTTTCAAGGTCATTGGATTAATACTTTTGGAGATATCTGCATTTTACTGCTTACTGGTCTATCTCTGCGGAGCCCCGAGAATTGTGGGAAGGTTCCAGAAATTGTTGAAACTTGTTCTCAGTGCTCAGTCCATCATTTGAAGTGTTTTAACTTGGATTGGGAAGCTTGCTAAGTCTATTTGCTATGCCCAAAAGGAAGTTTTCTAATTCCTACCAGGTTGAGAGCACTGTTCATTTTTTCTAGCAGGTGTATGTCCAAAAATAGCAAGTTTTGGGAGCTAGTCATTTCGCAACTAGTCTGTCTTGACTTAAACTTTTGGGATACATGTTCCAAAGTACTTGGCTGATATTTTGGTGGATTTAGGAAGCTCAAAGGGTCTACTAATCAACTCTGAAGTCTCAGTTGGCTGCTGTGAAGCTGGTTGTAGCGGCACCTACTCATCTTTGGATTGCATCCACCATCTCTCTTCACAGATCTATGTTACCTTCCTTCGTGGGTTGTGCTAACACACATCCTATGGCGTAATTGGATGCATCCACATGTACATGGAATGGCTTACTCCAATCTGGGGTAGTCAATATAGGTGTTGAGCACAAGCGTCGTTTAAGTTCATTGAATGAATTTTCACATTCATCTGTCCATTCAAAATTGGTTAAAAGAGAGTACAAAGGCTTGGCTATGATTGCATACATGTGTATGAATCTCCTATAATAACCGCAATGGCCCATAAATGCCTGTACTTCTTTTATGTTAGTTGGTCTAGGTAGATCTGCAATTACTTTCACCTTTTCTTTGTCCGTAGAAATCCCATTCTTTGACACAATGTGTCCTAAAATTTTGCCTTGTCTGACCATGAAAACGCATTTTTCTGGGTTCAAACAAACCTGATATTCTCGACATTTGTCAAATATTTTTCTTAACTCTGGGATATGTGTCTGTCTTATATTTGAATGAGCACATAAGTCATCGACATAAACTTCCAAACTCTTGCGTAATAATTCCTTAAAAACATGACACATGAGTCGCTGGAAAGTGGCGGGTGCATTTGTTAAGCCAAATGGCATCACACGAAATGCAAATATGCCCCATTCGGTGGCAAAAGCCGTCTTGTGTTGGTCCTCTGGAGCAATAGCTACTTGATTATAGCCTGAAAAACCATCAAGGAAGCTGTAAATTTCCTTGCCCGCAACTCTTTCCAATAAGTGTTCTGTGATAGGAAGAGGATAACTATCTCTAATCGTGGCGGCATTAACTTTTTTCAGGTTAATACACACACGCAATTTCCCATTCTTCTTGGGCACAACTGTTGGTGCATACCAATCACCAATTGAAGGCTTGGAAGATCAAATGATGCAGGAAGAATCAATTCCTAAAGAGTGGAAGAAGTTTACATTCAGAGGACAAGAGAAGTGTACACATATGTACATTAGCATAGTCATAGATGACTTAGATCATTTTGTTCAGTAAGAATTATGTACAAATTATCTATAAATACCTTGAGAAAAGTCGGGGCATGTATGAGAGCTTATGTGACATTTGTTAGAAGTCAAGAATGAGGGAGATAGAAGTCATAAGATAGAGGAAAGTGAATTTGAGTTAGCTCTCATCACTCAGTTGTATTTCCTCTGAGTAAATGAAAAATTTTGCGCCCGATGTTTCTGCGTGTTCTCCTTCTACAGTAGATCAATTGTGGAATGCTTTTGTACAAGTCTAAGTTGAGAGTTGCTTGACCTCTGTGCAAAGTTTTAGCTTCCAATTGTAATCAGGCTGAGTGAATTAAGTGTAGGAACATTCATATGTGAAGCATGTTCACTAGTTCCTAAAACAGGCGCAGATTTCGAAGTTAATGTTTTGGTCATTTCTCCTAGCACAGTTTAAAGTTTTGCATGAGTGAGGGCTTAATCTTTAAGTTGGAAGATAAGCTACTTATGTCTAGAAGCATTTTGTAAAACGGGTTCTATTCAAGGAGAACCAAGTCTTAAAAGTTACAGGTGTAAAGTCGACTGTTTTGGATAACAGTTTCTGACATAGGTAACTTGAGAAGTTGATTTCTCAAGTTATACTTAATCTTTTGAAGTGATTCAACTTGGAGTAGATGCGCAATCTCTAGGAGATGATTCGTACAAAGTTTCATCAAAAACTTTACACGTTTGATAGGTCAATGTTGTGAAATAGTGCAGCAAACTTTTCTGTGTATCATCTTCTTCACAGATTTGTTCACTTTTTGGTAATTAGCAATTGATCCTCTAAATTAGTAGAGTGTTTGACTTATTCTTGGTATAGAGGTGTTCTAATCACAAGAATAAGTTGTTCTTTTGGAGATTAACATTCTCCATCAGTGGTATCAGAGCAGGAGACATCAATTTCAAGGAAAGGAGGATCCCGACTGCTGCAGATTCAAGAGATTCAACATTTGAAGGATCAAGAAGTGAAAGCTTGGAGTCAAAGCTTGGGGAGAAGACAAATTGACATCAAGAAAGGCAAAAGGAGTTCAATTCGAAGTAAAGGTACATACATTGTTTGTAAAGCTTGAAGGTTTCAATACACAGGTGGATACAAGATGGGAGAAAGCTTGCAGATTGATAAGTTAGATAGGGAGAACTATCCAGCATGGTCCATGAGGATGGAAGCACACCTCATGAGCAAAGATCTTATATCATTTATTACAGGAGATGAAGAAAAACCAGAATTTGCAGATCCAAGCATTCCTACTAGGGAAGAACTTGCAATGTTGAAGACTTGGATGAGAAAGGATGCTCAAGCAAGGAGTATCATCTACATGGCTGTAAATGATTACCTTCTACCTCACATCAGAGGTTTAGAAAGTGCTACAGATGTTTGGAATGCCTTGGAAGAGCATTTCCAAAATACAACTAAGTCAAGGAAGTCCTCACTATGGGCTGAGTTCACAACCTTCAAGAAGAAGAGCTCACAATCAATTTCAGATTATGTGGCAAGGATGAAAGATATTGCAGATAGCTTGGGAGCAGTGGATGAAGATATTGAAGAAGAAAAGTTGGTAAGACAAATACTTACAGGTCTAAGAGGTGATGAGAAGTGGAAGCCTTTTATCTTGTCCATAGAGTTGTCACTTGATCACTTTACTCCTGACCTTAATCAATTGCTAGGACACATGCTAACCTTTGAGCAGGATCTTAAAGGAGACAATGATAGAAGTACAAGTCAAGCTATGTACTCCAAAGACAAGAAAAAGAATGGCAAAGGAAAGCAATCAAATGATGATGAAGGGAATTCAAATCAAGCCAACTTCACAAAAGGGAAGACAAATTTCAGAGGTAAAGGAAGAGGAGGTAAGAACAAAGATAATGCTAAAGCTTGTTGGATTTGTGGCAGAACAAATCATTTGGCAAATGATTGTTGGTATAACAATCAAAGTGGAGGATACAACAATCAGAATTATAGTCAAAGAGGTAGAGGAGGCAGAAACCAAAGAGGCAATTTCAGAGGAAGAGGTGGTAGGACATCATATGGTAGAGGAGGTGGAAGGAACTTCCAATCTCAGTCCTACAACAATAATTATTACAATTATGCATCAGATCAGAAGGATGACATGACTCTTATCTTGAATGCAACTCATGAATCAATGGGAGAAGATCAAAGAGTGTTCTATATTGACTCAAGATGTAGCAATCATCTGAGTGGGAATCTATCCTTGATGACTGATATGGAAGCAAGGGTGAATGGACATACAGTTCAAACAGGTGACAATACCAAACATAAAGTGGAGAGCATTGGATCAGTGAAGACAAAGAATGGAAGTACACTTCTGAGTAAGGTACTTTATGTTCCTACTATTCCTAAAAATTTGATAAGTGTAGGGCAAATTGTGGAGAAAGGATATGAGGTAAGATTCACAAATGATGGTGTCTATGTACAAGATCCAAATCAGGGATATAGAACCATAATTGCAGGTAAAAAGGAAGGAAGATTGTTTACTCTCAAAGTCCAAGGTAATGTGGGACATGCATTGTTTACCTATGGAGGTCAAAAGGTGTCTGAATTAGACCTATGGCATAAGAGGCTAGGTCATTTCAATGAGAGAGCTATAAAGGAGATGTCAAAGAATCAGGTGGTGCTTGGATTGCCAAATATTGAAGGGCAACATATGGTGTACAAGTGTGAAGCTTGTCAATTAGGTAAAGCACATAAAAGTTCTTATAACAAATCAGGGTACAAGTATTCAAACATGCTTGAATTGGTTCATACAGATGTATGGGGTCCCTCAAGGGACTATAGCATAAATGGATCCAGATATTATGTGTTGTTTGTTGATGATGCAACCAGGTGGATTACTTTGTATGTAATCAAGGATAAATCAGAAGTCTTCAAGACATTCAAACATTTTCATGCTTATGCAGAAAGGATCACAGGACAGAAGCTAAAGAGGTTAAGATCAGATGGAGGGGGAGAGTATTTCTCAAAAGAGTTTGATGATTATTTGTGGAATGCAGGTATCAAAAGAGAAGTGACTTGCAGGTACTCCCCTCAACAAAATGGAGTAGCAGAAAGGAGGAATAGGACTCTTGTAGAGTTTGCAAGAGCCATGATGAAGGAAAAGAATTGTCCAAATTACTTATGGGCAGAGGCCATTAACACTGCAACATACCTTGTGAATAGGTTGCCTTGCAAAGCTTTGGATGGAGGAACCCCTTATGAAGCATGGTGGGGTAAGAAGCCTAGTCTTGATCATTGTAAACTATTTGGATGTATTGCATATGCTTATGTTCCTTCACAATTAAGACATAAGCTAGAACCAAAAGCAGAGAAGTATGTGTTTATTGGATATGATGATAGACAGATGGGTTACAGGTTGTGGAGTCCATCCACAAAGCAATTTCTTGTTACTAAAGATGTAACATTTGATGAGCAAAACATATGGTATACAGGATCACCAAATGAGTATGCAGGTGTTGAAGAAATACAAAGAAAAGGAAAGGCAAAGGTAAAAGTTTGTGAAGAAATTGTTGATGAAGTTGACTCTAGATGTAGAGTGCAGGATCATGTAGAAGAAGGGCCAAGATTTGATCCAGAATCAAATGAGGCTGAAACTTCAAGAAGTGCAGAAATCAGGAGATCTACAAGGGAAAGGAAAGAACCTATAAGGTATAGTTATGATACATCTTTCCTAACAACAAAAGATTATGCCTACATTGTGAAAACAGAAGAAGATCCAACTACTTATGAAGAAGCCAAAGGTAAACAGAATTGGGAGAAGGCAATGCAAGAAGAGTATGATGCTCTACTTGAAAATGAAACTTGGGAACTAGTACCAAGACCAAAGAATCAGAAAGTCATTGGATGCAAGTGGGTATATAAAACAAAGAGGTTTGCAGATGGTAAGGTGTCTAGATATAAGGCTAGACTAGTGGTTAAAGGTTATGCCCAAACTTATGGGGTAGATTATGATGAAACCTTTAGTCCTGTTGCTAAGATGTCTACAATTAGGACATTGATTGCTATTGCTACTTGCAAGGGATGGAAATTATCACAATTGGATGTGAAGAATGCATTTCTTAATGGTTACATTGCAGATGAAGTATATATGGAGCAACCAGAAGGCTTCATGGAATCAATTGGATCAGATTATGTGTGTAAGCTCAAGAGAGCTTTATATGGGTTGAAGCAAGCCCCAAGAGCTTGGAATTACAGATTGGTCAAGTTCTTGAATGAATGTGGTTTTCAAGCATCAAAGGCAGATAGTAGCTTGCTAGTGAAGGCAAGTGAAAATGGATACATTTACATGTGCATTTATGTTGATGATATTATTGTTACAGGAACAGATGCTCAAGGAATCAATGAACTCAAGAAGCAAATAGAGAAGGAGTTTAAGATAAGTGACTTGGGAAACTTATCTTATTTTCTAGGAATGCAGATTGTGTATACTCAACATGGAGTATATGTTTCACAAGAGAGATATTTGAAGAATCTTTTGATCAAATTTAACATGGAAGATTGCAAGACCTCAACCACACCATTGGAGGTAAATCATAAATTGAGCAGGTATGGAGGTGAAGAGATCAATGACATGAAGAAATATCAGAGTTTGGTAGGTAGTCTAATCTATGCTACCTTGACAAGGCCAGATCTATCATATGCAGTAGGTGTGTTGTCACAATTCATGCATTGTCCAAAGAAGACTCATTGGATTGCAGCCCAAAGGGTACTCAGATATATCAAAGGAACCCTAAGTGAAGGTTTGTATTATGGTTTCACTTCTGACACAAGAATCAAAGTGTTTAGTGATGCAGATTGGGCAGGTGACTCAGATGATAGAAGGTCTACCCATGGATATCTATGTTATGTTGGAGACAAGTTAGTGTCTTGGTGTTCAAAGAAGCAACATACAGTTGCTTTATCATCCATAGAAGCTGAGTATAAGGGAATGGTAGAAGCTGCAAAAGAAGTCATATGGTTGAAGATCTTGATGAAAAGTTTTGAGATTGATCATAGTACTCCAATAATTTTTGGAGACAATATGAGTTCTTTGTATTTGGCAGCTAACCCTGTTTTTCATGCCAGGACTAAGCATATAGAGATACAATATCATTTCTTGAGGGAAAAGGTACTAGATAAAGAGATTGAAGTGATGTACACTCCAACAAAAGAACAGGTGGCAGATATGATGACCAAGAGTCTGGATGGACCTAAGTTACAAAGGTTCAAAGACATGGCAAGTATAAAGAAGACAGAGAAAACCTCAATTGATGATTGAGGGGGAGCTCTTGGTGCATACCAATCACCAATTGAAGGCTTGGAAGATCAAATGATGCAGGAAGAATCAATTCCTAAAGAGTGGAAGAAGTTTACATTCAGAGGACAAGAGAAGTGTACACATATGTACATTAGCATAGTCATAGATGACTTAGATCATTTTGTTCAGTAAGAATTATGTACAAATTATCTATAAATACCTTGAGAAAAGTCGGGGCATGTATGAGAGCTTATGTGACATTTGTTAGAAGTCAAGAATGAGGGAGATAGAAGTCATAAGATAGAGGAAAGTGAATTTGAGTTAGCTCTCATCACTCAGTTGTATTTCCTCTGAGTAAATGAAAAATTTTGCGCCCGATGTTTCTGCGTGTTCTCCTTCTACAGTAGATCAATTGTGGAATGCTTTTGTACAAGTCTAAGTTGAGAGTTGCTTGACCTCTGTGCAAAGTTTTAGCTTCCAATTGTAATCAGGCTGAGTGAATTAAGTGTAGGAACATTCATATGTGAAGCATGTTCACTAGTTCCTAAAACAGGCGCAGATTTCGAAGTTAATGTTTTGGTCATTTCTCCTAGCACAGTTTAAAGTTTTGCATGAGTGAGGGCTTAATCTTTAAGTTGGAAGATAAGCTACTTATGTCTAGAAGCATTTTGTAAAACGGGTTCTATTCAAGGAGAACCAAGTCTTAAAAGTTACAGGTGTAAAGTCAACTGTTTTGGATAACAGTTTCTGACATAGGTAACTTGAGAAGTTGATTTCTCAAGTTATACTTAATCTTTTGAAGTGATTCAACTTGGAGTAGATGCGCAATCTCTAGGAGATGATTCGTACAAAGTTTCATCAAAAACTTTACACGTTTGATAGGTCAATGTTGTGAAATAGTGCAACAGACTTTTCTGTGTATCATCTTCTTCACAGATTTGTTCACTTTTTGGTAATTAGCAATTGATCCTCTAAATTAGTAGAGTGTTTGACTTATTCTTGGTATAGAGGTGTTCTAATCACAAGAATAAGTTGTTCTTTTGGAGATTAACATTCTCCATCAACAACCACAATGGGGGATACCCATTCGGTATGCTCAATTTCATAAATGAATCTTTCTTCTATCAAGCGATCTATCTCCTCTTTAATCTTCGCAGCGTAGTTATCATTGTACGTGTACGGTTTCTGTTTTGTCGGTTTTGCATCTGGAGTCATAGGGATTCTATGAGAACATATATCTAGATCTACTCCTTTCAAATCTTTGTAACTCCATGCAAAAACATCTCTATATTCGCACAATAGGGCAACTAACTCTTCTTCTTCTTCCTTCGTCAAATCATGCCCAATATATGTACATTTTTCTTCTTCTCCTTCTATGGCAACTATGATTTTCTTGGTTTTCTCTCGGTTATCATATAGTTGTCCATCATTCGCCTTTCTATTAGGCATTCGTACCATGATTCTTCTATCTTCGATTTCATATTTCTTGAAGTTCTCGGGTACTTCAAACAAAGATTCTTCTTTTTCTGACATGGTTTCTTTCTTCTTTCTTTTCTTGCCTTCACTCTTGCTAGTCACTTGTGTGGCTATCCTCACATCATTCATAATTTCTTCCTGTTTTTGAGGGTGAGCCTCTACTTCGTAGAAATATTCTTCCTCTGATGCAAAGGGTGGGTCCATGATAATTGATTCTAAGTCGAAATCACTTGCATCCTCAAATGCATCAGTGTTAGGTTCACACTCTTCTAAAATTGCATCGCACATGATTGGCTCTATCGTGAAAACTGATATGTCGTCCTCGTCACAGTGGGGTGTCCATTTTTCTTTATTGATGGCTACATCCATGGTTGCTAGGATTTCTGCCCAACCATGGGGTTCAAACTCTTCATCTGGGAATACTACTGGAGCGTACGCTGGATCTTGAAGGGTTCGTGGATGTTGTTCTGCACCTAAGGTCCTGGCTTCTAACCGTTCTTCCTCTTGCTTTGCTACCTTACACATCCATAAGTGAGTGTCCTCATGCAACCAAGAAGGATCTGATTCTAATGAGTGCACGGACTCCGTCTCTACCTGAGTCTTATGGATGGTATTCCATTGTATTGGGGGTACGTCTCTATGTGAATAGTCTTTAAGATTGACTTTGGTAGTCACTCCTAAATGTTGCAAGTACAAAGAATTAGTTCCCCAATCCTGTACAACTTGCAACTGACGCATGAATGGTCGTCCCAATATCATCTCATAAGCATGATTTTTCGCAAAGTCACCGATGGCGAAAGTGTGCTCAAACTCCACATCACAAGTGATGAGAGATATGCCTTCTAGTAAGCCTAATGGTTTTTCTATATGTCCGTCAGCCATTTGCAACTTCATCCTGGTAGGTCTCAATGTTGGCTTACCCCAACGTTTCCATAAAGCGGTGGTAGCTATGGCTACTCTGGCTCCTGAGTCTAAGATGGCTTTCGTGGTGTAGCCCTGATGGGTCATTGGAAGATAAGTGTTACCTTCCTCTCCTTCGCTTACATCTCCTATCTTTTCTACGGGTATCTCTGGTACCTTCTTATGCGATCCCATCAGTGAGGGAGTAGTAGCAATCTCAGGGAATTGATTTGCTACATGTTTCCACAATTCCGGTTTTACCTTTAACAACTCCTCTAGGGTGAGATTACATTGTACTTTGGTATTCTTGATCACTTCCGTGTTTCTAGGAATTACTGATTCTTCATTCCTCACTATTATCGTGGGTGCTCTCATACTAATAGACTTAGCTTCCCAAGGTCCTGTGAACTGAGGTAATTCTTGCAAAGAATTGGACTCAAAGCCTGTGTGTTCACTCAATGGTTCTTCCTCTACATCATCGTAAATAGAGGGAATGTCTTGGGGAAATTGCTCCTGCAAGTCATCTATTTCTTGAATAGGAGGATGAGTTCCTTGTTCTTTTCTCCATTTATCTTCTTGTATTTCTCTCAAAAATTCATGTGAGTACCTATGTATGGAAGACAGATTGTCTTGACTTTCTGTATTGGGTACTTGAGACAGGGGTGGTGCATTCCTTTCCTGTGTCTCTGGGACAATAGGGTTCATAGGCTGATCCTTTTTCTCTTTGCTTTCTATCAAGTATTCTAGCCTCTCCATTAGTCCTTGAAAGTGTAGTTCTGGTTTTGCCATGTTATTCCAATTAAGATATCTCGAGGCCTCCAACAAAGCTTGTGCTAATTCTACCATCTTCATGCAAAGTTTAGTTCTCTCAATTTCTAGATCAGCTCGAGTGTAGTTTTTACTCATTTCAGTTTCTTGAGGTCCCTCTTTTAATCTAGCCTGATATGCACGAAACATCATGTCTAGATTTTCTGGTATGGGTTTCGCTAGAACTGATCCTGGTTTCTGAGCTAGATTCTCTTGATTCAATTCCTGTGAAGTCAATTCTAGGATTTTGGCTCTCGACTCTTTTAAACTTCCTTCCAACTCAGTTATCTTTTTACTCCATTTTCGCTTAATCCTTTCTCTAGAATCTTTCCAAGGTTTCGTCTTTTTACTGCTAGATTCTGCAACTTCACTACTTCCGGCTACTTTCTCCTGATTAAGTTGTTGGTTCTGTAAGAGCGCCTGGGCTCTTGTGATAGCTTGAATAGGCACGTATGTAGGATTGGATCCATCTGAGTTGTTTACAATGCCTATCACGTTGATGGGTGTCACATTTGACACTTTTGCTGGGTTCTTAGGACAATCTTTGATTATGTGCTCTTTACCACAATCGGCACAAAAGCCTTGGATGTTATCGTACTGTGATTGCCCTGCTATAGGAGGATGTGGACAATCCTTTATGAAGTGATCTCCTTAGCACCTAAAGCATGATCCTCTAGGGCCCTGTGGTCTCTGTTGTCTTAATTGGGGCCGTGGGTTTGGGTTTGTGTACATCACATTAGCATAGTCTGGCTCCCAACTAGGTTCCACTGGTGGACTATCGTAATGATATGTCTCCACATGTTCTGCTGACTCCGTGTAATAAGCGGGTGGACTATCTACATGAGTGGAGTCAAAACTGTTTGAGTTCGGGTCACTCTCTGTGATCAAAGGTGAAGAAGGCACTAAGGCCCTACTTAGGTTCTCTTCTGCAGTAGCGTATTTGACTGAGATGACATTCGCTGGTGGGGGTGGCTGCTGAGCTAAGACAGGTTGAGGTCTCTGTTGAGCCTGGTATGGGTAGTTCTGAGGAGGCCTATAGTAATAAGGTTGAGCATTGTAATGGCCTTGATACCTACCTGGCTGCTGGTATGCTTGCGGGTAGTTCTGTCTCACGGTTTGTTTGTTGTAGGGGCAGTCCTGAGCCGTATGATTCGTGTATCTTCTCTCAATTGTACAGTATTGGCCACTAGGGTTGGCTTGAGGTTGTGGTGCATTGGGGCACACATTTGCCAAATGATTTCCACCACAGGTGTAACAATGCTTGTTTGTTAGTACCCTAGGTTTGCTAGAAACTCCTAGTTTCTGGGCCACTTTTTCTGCAAGGTCTTCTATCGAGCTGGACAATTTTGTGGAGGCTAGAGATGAACAGTCTGAGTCCTTATAGACCTTTGAGAGTTCCAACTTGTCTCCTAAGTTGTCCTCAATGTCTATACAAATTCTTACACATTGCTCTAGCGTTCTGGGTTCTTTTAGGTACACATAGGAGCGTAGTTTAGTGCTCAACAAGCCATCTAGAAACAATGACACTTGCTTGGCTTGTGAGGGTAGCTCTTGCATTAGACATCGTTCAACATATTGTCTAAACCTACGTCCTGCCAGTCTAACTGTTTCCTGAGGGGTCTGTTTAAAGCTATGAATCAACGAAGACGTGTCATGCCTAATCCCACTTTTAGAGAATTCACTGATGAATGACTCTAAAAAGTGATGGATGTCTCTAAATTGCCTTTGTTGCAATGGTTGGAACCAAGTTAAAGCTGTATTTTTTAACGTTAGCCCAAATGCATTGTATTGTGTGAACATGTCTTCGACTTGTTCTGCTCTTAGTACTTGCTTGAATTCTGCAACATGGTCATAGGGATCTCCTGTCCCATCAAAGTAATTTTTCATGGATTTCACTAACTGAGTGGGTCTCAGTATTCTTGCGTGTTCACGTGGTCTAGGTAGAGGAAAATCATCTCTACCACCTGGTATTGCATGATCTCTTTTTCTATCCGCTCTATTAGTGTCCGTGGTTGTTCTATCTCTCCCTATGGGATGAGTGAAGCTTACTTCGGGTCTTTCTTTGTTCTTTTCTCTTTGCATGCCATGGGCTGAGGATGTTCCTGCCCCTTGTTGACTTGTATTCATGTTCGTTCTAGATGGAGGGAATACCAATTCACCTCTCCATGTGTATGTGTTTTTAGCGTGATCAGGCACCACAAAGACTCTTTCTGAAGTCTCATCCAGGTATACAACCTTTCCAGGTGTATCTGGGTCCTTGAACTCGTATATCGTGATGATACCTACCTCACTAAGTAGTTCTGTCTTGTATCTCCAAAAGGCTTCATCAGTTTCTTTATTTACAAACAAGTCTATGCTTCTGTTATCCTGAGGGATCCATTCTGGGATTAGTACTCGTGTCAGTACGGATTTCCCTCTAGGTGTTCTAGGCTCTTCTAATGGTTCTTTTCCTTGAGATTTAGTTTCTGTCTCTGGCTGAATCACACCAAACTCGTTGGTACTGTTTGGATGCGTACTTAAGATGTACATTGTTCCTTCTTTGTCTATGTACGCGTCTCTCTCAAATTTCACCACTGGACGTTCCGATCCAATGGGTTGATCGGGGTTGTGCATTTGCACCACTTGCCTTCGCAAACCATCCTCATAGATGCGAGCACCTAATCGGTTGGTTCGGAGAAACTCTAGTTGCGTTCTATAGGGTCCTTCTGGTTTTTCTAAATAGGCTACATTCGACCCTCCTTCTGGTCTTTCTGTGATAAATGCCATTTCTGAATCACTAGTATCTGAGCTCTCGTAGGGATAACTAGTGTTCAATTGTTGAGCCCACGATCGTGCAGTAGTTCTTACACTTGCCTCTGATGATCTAAGGCTTCGTCGGTCTGACTTACCTATATGTTTGCCCGATCTAAGGTTCATTAATTTTCTTCCTTGCACACTCAGTACACTCTCAGATCGTCAATGACTCTTTGTTATTACTCTCTTGATTCTTTTTAAATTTCTCAAGATTCTTGTCTTAATGTATGCATCAAGAATTCGACTTTCTGTGGTACTTTGAGTTCTCGTTCCGTCAGACTTATGTTCTTTCCTTTAGGTTTTCGTGTCACACGCCTTTATCTTTAGCCTTGGACTTGATAAATTTAATTCTGTTGAACTTGAGGCGTTCCTATCGTCGTTAATCCACAATGCTAACGTTTATCTTAAGCTAAGAATTGACTGAGGGGGTTGAGTAATCTTCCAACCTCGAGTCAGCTTTTCTGGTTGCTCTGATGCCCAAGAAGCCGCGCTTCCCAAGCTTTATGCCCTTCACTGCCTTGCCTTGGTTGCCCTTGATTGCCCTTGCTAGACCTGGAAAAATCCAATATTAGACCAATTCACAGTTGGATGATCAAGCACTTGAGTATATACACCTTTTAAGTCCCTTCCCTTTTGCCCAACTTTTTAATGCTTGCCCCCTGGCTTTCTAGTCCCAAACTAGGTCAACCTCAATGTAGCTTATCTAAAAATAGACGTATTCTTTAAGAAAAAACAGTTGAGGTCACGTAGTACTCGTAAAGAGCTTTCTAACGAGCTATTAAGCTCAAAAAACGGACTTCGGATGAAAAAGTTATGACCGTTCAGGCCCTAGGGGGTAAAAACTGACAAACAGGTTTTTCTCCAAATATGAGCTAAGGGGTCTCCTATGAGTATAATCACCCAAAAATTTCCCAAAAATAGCCTCAAAATTGGCCAAAAAATGAAACCCTAAAATTTGCGATGGGGGTGCACAATCGCGATGGCATGAGACAATCGCGATGGTCTGGGATCGTCGCGATGGCGTGAAGGTGAGCAATCACGATGGTCTGAAGTGCACGGTCGCGATGGTCCAAAAGTGAGCAATCGCGATGGCTCGATCAGGCGGACAATCGCGATGGCGTAAATGTGAACCGTCACGATGGCTCAATCAGGCGGACAATCGCGATGGCGTCAGTCAACGGTCAACGTGAACAATCGCGATGGTCCAAAGTGAACCGTCGCGATGGTCACCGATGCGATGGCTTGAGCCAATCGCGATGGTCAGGGTGCGATGGTGTGAGCCGATCGCGATGGTCCAAAATTTGAGTTGTCGCGATGGTCTAAGGGTATCGTCCCGATGGTCCAACTTGCCACGTGGCACCGTCGACGCGATGGCGTGAGCCAATCGCGATGGTGTGGGGTCAACCGGACAGTCGCGATGGTCCGCGAACCGTCGCGATGGTCCAAATGAACCGTCGCGATGGCGTTGTGGAGGTGATCGCAATCCGGATGGATCGGGTCCGGTCGTGGCACACATAGGGTGTATGAAGCTAATGAATGTTGGAAGGTTTAAAGATGTGAAGGTGAAATTAATGTTGAGTATGGAGAAGAGAGAGATGTTGAAATAATTATGGGAATGGGAATGTAGGTGTGCAAGTTAGATTGATGACATGAATGATAAGAATGAAAGAGAACCATACACACGAATCAAATTTGGAAGGAAGAATGGTCCATTGGAGGAGCTTCTTAAACACTTCCTAATTCTAATCCATATGTATAGCCTTCTTTGGATGATATGTATGCATGACGAGAATAGATGGAATCCTTACACATAAATCAGTTTCGAAAGGAAGAATGGTCCAATATTGGAGCTTCTTATACACTTTCAGAAACTAATAAATATGTATGGATTTGTATGGATTATATACATGCAAGTGAATTATGATGATGGATTTCACTCACAAGCTCAAAGAAACATCCTCACTGGTTCAACGCAATACTGCGGAGCCTTCTCACACATAGAAGAAATAGAAGACATGTAAAAATACTTAAGAGACTGAGAGAGGAGACAAGAGACAAGTGACAAGTGACATGAATTAAAAGAATTTGAATTAAGTTACATGTAAAATATCGTCGTGGTACGTCATGCTAAGCAGTCTACTGATCAAAGGTGGTTCCGACCCTCAAACCATGACAGTTCAACCGAATGTCACACGTAAGAAGGTGAGTTCCACTCCAGTGACCCTATGTCTGTCTAGGCTCGTAACGTCTAACTAAAGAAGTCTAAGACTCATTAAAATCAGCTCTAACTCACTCACACGCTCCACCGAGGGTGAGTCAAGATAGAGATGCTGGTTTCAAGAGCCTATCCTAGATTGGAGTTCTAACTTAAATTTGAAACTAGGTTCTATACTCATACTAGCTCACCTTGGATCCTCACTCGCTCAACCGAGGGTGATCGTCTCAAGGAAACCGTAAGCTAGCATGAGCCCTATGGATGCCTAACAATGATGCTCTAGGAGTTTGGAGGGGGGTTTATATAGTTTTTTGAATGAATTTGGGCCCTTGGATCTAGAGAAATCAACTCTCAACTCTAGGATCACTACTTTCGATTACAACCATTTGATTAATCAAATCAATGGCTTGGAATTGTTCTTTCTATCAAATCTAGTGTAAAGGAGTGAAATTTAGGCGCCCTCATTCTCCACCATTGGATCTGGGGATGATCTGGACCGTCGGATCAGTGCTGACATCAATTCGGATAAGATAAGCCACTATTTTTGGAGAAATGCTGCATTATTGATCTTTGATTGTAAAAAAGGTCTTCTTTTATGGAAAAAATTCGTGGATCCTCCTTCCTTTATGCTTTAGTGCATCTCCACCCTTGAATATGAGCTCATCTTGACCGTACAACATGGTTCAATCATATTCTGCCATGTGGCAGCCCTTCAAGCCTTTAATTTTCTTATACTAGAAAACTGCGGTGACCTTGAAAACTGGACTTTGTGCTCTTTGACCCTCCAAAAAGTCTTTGATGAAGATGAAACATTGTAGGACTATGTTTCCAAAGATCTCCTTCAGGAATATGCAGAAAAAACTCCCATCTGAATCTAACTTGTACAAGTTTGACTACATTTGGAAGCTTGCAAGGTGGCATTAAGGTGTCTAGGAAGCTCGGATAGCCTTGAAACTTTATACAAATATGTAGCCACATATGGTCTTTATACATGCCAAACCATATGGCTAACATAAATTTCTATACAAGAATTTGTAGGGTCAAACTAGAAAAATTACATTTTTACAAAATGAACATAGCATATCAATGTGCTACCAAATCCATTTTCTGCTGAAATTTGGGCTATAGACTGCCTTTGACAATCTTTACAAGTATATGGATTTTCATCTAATTTGGTGACAACAAATTTTTTGCCGTAATTTCCCAACTTTGACCAGCTTTGACTAGCTTTGACCGCTACGATGGACTTTCTTGATTTCTTTGAAACTTTGTATGTGACCTTCCTTTGACATCCTTGATGCATCCTGGACTTCTCGGGGAATTCCGGCTACCTTCACCAAATATGTTTTTTGTAGGCCTTCACAAGTGAGAGAGGAGAGCAAATCTCGACGACATTCGCCCCCACTAAACCTGCGATTCCTCCGGAAGCGCCACTCTAGCATCTGTGAAAAACAAAATGTTCCAGGCATCAAATTCTTTTATAGGCAACATAAGAAAGATGGAAGGAAAATTGATTATATGCATGAATCAATAGGTAACGTGACATGAAGCAAAATTTGCATGAAAGAAAGAATTGAAACAGGCAACATGAATATGCATGAACAAATAGGCAACATATATGCAAGTGAACAAGCAACATTGGCAACAAGAAAGAAAAAAAACAAGCATCAATATGAAGTGGAAGTGGATGTATGAGTCGTTTTAAGCATCAGTTCCTCTCATCTTGAAGAAAATTTTGTACCTTTTTCATAAAGCAATCTACCTTAAATATGATTATAAACAAAGATTTAGGATTGTCAAGAGACATCTTTCATCTTTAGCTTATTTTAGATCAACTCCTTTCCTACATAAATATGAATATGCTCTTTCTCTAATAACATGCAAGGAAATCTAACTAAACTCCACTAATGCATAAATCTGCCTATATAGCCCGTGATTTATTCTACTATGCCTCTTTATCCTCCTTTAGCTTGCTCTTTTTTTTTTTTTTTTCGATGATGATGATGATTCGGCAACTTTATGGTTACGATCACTTTTTTGGGGTGGAAGAAAGTGTAAACTTCTTGGTAACATGTAGCTTTTTTTTTTTTTTTTTTTGACGAGGAAAAATTAAACCCCGATACAAGGTACAACCATTTTTTATGACGGAGAACAGTCGTTTAAACTCCGATACAAGTGCTGTGAGATGGACTAAGGATGTAGAAACATGCAATAGCAGGAGCTAGGATTTCAACAATTATGCTTTCGATACTGGATACATATGCATGTTTATATATGAAAGTCATGTCACCAAAATAAACCTCCAAATCTACATGCCCTATCTTTCCACAATCCTAGATTATAATCAATTTCTTAGTAGATAAGTTACTACCTAAGACAATTTTACACAAGTAGAGAAATCATCATTTGCCTTTTTTGACTCAAGTGATGTGGATATGCAATGTGATGCAAAGATTGAAAAAAACATGCATGAAACAAGCATGGAAAAAAAAATAGAATGAACTTGATAAAAAACAAAGCAAGATGAACTTGAAAAATTAATGATATTTTTATACTTTTTTTTTAATTCCTTTTTTTTTTATTTTTTATTTTTTTATTTTTTTATTTTTAACATGGATACTCCTGTTTATGAATCGGCCTCATTGTTGTCATCTTCTTCAATGTCCTCATCCAAAATGTACTCGTCATTATCACGCTTCTTGAATAACTTTATCCTTTTACCTGCAATCAAAGTTTTTAGTGCAACACCATTTAATTCACAAAGAGCATACGTACCATTGTTGTTGACTTTTGATACTATGTATGGCCCAAACCACCGTTGAGTGAGCTTTTTGCGTGCATCATATTGAGAGTCGAATGTACTATCATAAATGAGCACCCAATCTCCTACTTCAATTGGCTTAGAACGCAATCGATGAGTTTTATCAAAATAATGCTTGTTCTTCATTCTAGATTCTCTTAATTTTTCAACAGCATCATCAAGTCTTAATTTACCTTGTTCTAACTGTTTAATACGCAAACTCAAAAAATCATCAGTAGACATGTTTTTAGACCAAGGCAAATTTGACCATGCAAAAATATGAGATTGAATTGGAAACAATGGTTTTTGACAGTACATAAGTTCAGCAGGCATATACCCAGTAGTACGTGTGCACGTCATTCTATCTGCCCAAAGTGCAAAAGGTAAGAATCTAGGCCATTGTTTGATGTCACTGTTACATGCTTTAGATATGGCTTTCACAATAGGTGGATGCCCTCTCTCTATTTTACCATTGGCCTCTGGATTATATGCAGTAGTAAGAGACAAACGAATACCGTGATTATCAAAGAACTCTTTAGCTTCTCTCGCATTTAATTCTCCACGATCGGCAACTACTTTCTCTATGTACCCAAAGCGACTTATGACATCTTCAAGCAAGAATTTGCAAACATTGTAAGTGGTCTTAGATCGTAGTGCACGTCCCTCTACATGATTAGTTAAGTCTTCTCTTGCAAGTACAATGTAACGCATTTTGTCAATACCTTTAGGCATAGTTACAAGATCTACTACCCACTTGTAGTGAATACAAGGTGGATAAGTAGGATGCAACGGATCTCTATGTTTGATTGATGAATGAAGTTGACAAGCAGAACATGTAGAAACATAGCTACTAATGTCAACATACATCCTAGGCCAATAATAGGTACTTCTAATTTTTTCATATGTTCCAAAAAATCCTTTATGACCGGCCCATAATGTCTCATGCATTTCCTTCATTACTTGCAATTGAAGACCTCGTTTTCCTAGGACTCGTTGTGGATTCTTAACCTTACCCTTAGCATGTCTCCAAAGATAACCATTACATAGGAAAAAGTTATAAACTCGTTTCCTAATGTTACGGAATCTATTCGTAGTCCAGTTAGGTAATGGTTGTAGTGTACTCAGATACTTTCCTATGTCTCTCCATTCATTTTCGTACTCAGACTCATGAAATTGCTCATACTCATATATATGTGGAACATAGTCAATTAAGTTCACATTCTTTATTAGATCACTTTCAAGATTATCATCAAATCTAGCTCTCGATAACATATCAGCAACTGAGTTTGACTTACCTGAAATATGAACTAACTCAGGATTTATGAACTTAATATATGAGATCCATCTAAGCATGGCTATATCAGGAGATGAACAATTGGCTATCATTCCAATGAGAGGCAAACAATCAGTCTCAACTTTGACATTTGCACCAATGAAATATTCTTTGTCTATTTTCAAAGCTGTTACCATACCCCATAGTTCTCGTTTGATCTGTGGATATTTTCGTTGTGTTTCATGTAGAATTTTGGCTCCAAACCTAATTGCATATCTATTCCCTTCACTATCTTCTTGACTTGTGACCCAACCTATACCAATAGGACTAGTATCAACTGTCAATATAATAGGTTTGTTAGCAGAATAGTCTACACGCTTAAGGATGGGAGCTTCAAGCAATAATTTCTTCAATTTACGCATAGCTTGAGTGTGTTTGTCAGTCCAAATAAATTTTCGTTTCTTCCTCAACAAGTCATAAAGACAATCAGCAACATGAGCAAAGTGAGGGATCCAAATAACATAAAAGATGCAAGCACCAAGAAATCTACGTACCTCACTCACGTTGTTACATGTTTCAGAAATCTTGCTAATGGCATCAACTTTTTGTGGGTATGGCTTTCGACCATAATGGCCACATAAATGTCCAACAATAAGTACCTCGTTGACACCAAAAACAGATTTCTCTATGGAAAATGTGAGACCTACCTCTTCAAATCGTTGAAATATTCTTTCACAATCAGAGATATGGTCAAGAACAAATTTACGACATCCCGATGAATCTAAAGTAATGTCCTTTACACGTTCCTCACTCCCTTTAATTGGAATATCATCAATGAATGGCATAGTTATATGAGGGATAAAGTCATGTAAGACCATATTCATAGCACTCATCATATGAGCCACAGAATTAGTCGCTCCTTGAGGTAAAGTACACATTCGCACTAAGCCTAAAGGAGTTTTCATTGTGGTTATGTCACGACTGTCAATTGCTAACTGGAATTGGTCATATCCAGAATATAAATCACCCATTGAATAGATAGAATGTCCTGAAAATGATTCAGCAAACTCATCTACAATGGGTCCTGTTCCTACATTCCTTATGGTGACTTTATTGACGGGTTGGAGATCTTGAATAAAACGTAGTTTCCCATTCTTTTTAGGCACAGTGAACCATCTGTTTGAGTAAGGTGCAAAAGATGGCTCTAAAATTCTCATGTTTATCTTCTCCTTAAGTAGTTTCATTAGCTCAGGTAAGTGAGCCTTTGGAACAGGTATAGGACGAAGATTCCATGGAATATGTGGAATAGTAAAGATTATCATGGGTGCAACTAGCTTAGGATCTACACAACCAATCTCATGAGGATACATAGTAAAGGCTTTTCCATGGCTACGTATAACTCTCTCAAATTTATCTCTCTCTGCTGGCAAAAGAAAGTCATCATCTCTACCAATTCTCACATGTTTGATTGTCTCATCCGTGAATTTATGTCCTATGTTTTTCTTATCCCGAAGAATTGGATCATTTTTCACATCAATAATTTTTTCATTACTTCCTTGAGGTAATGGTTGAGCTATGGGTTTGATTTTTTTGTCTACAGTTTTGTACTTTGTTTCAACTAAGGCATCATGTGTTTGGTTAAATTTTGAGCACTTGTCAACATTGAGAGCATACTCTTGGATTAGAGCATACTCATCAAGGGAAGAAATAAGAATAATATGGGAATTAGAATTTTGTTGAAGACATAACTCTAACTCCTCAAGAGTAGAGAAACAATGAGATGTCTCAATCACATGCTCAATGTTCTCATCATGTTCCATGATTTTGTTGTTTTTATAATTTTTTTGGCTTTTTTGGATAAAAGACTTGGACAATTGACTCTTATGAAGAAAATCTAATCTAGAATGTGGAAAACAAAGTGACAAACTATTGTACATGTTGGTTGGATGCGAGATGTCAAACCAATATCCACTGTTGTCCCGCTCAACAATGGATTGTATCCGAAATTTTGATCATATGTAGATCCAAACATGAATCGAGGTGCACAATCACTACAAGCATGCTCATGACCCTGAGTAACAATAGGTTTCTTTCTAATTGACAATCGATTCCTAGGATGATTCACTCCTACTGTCATGACTTGAAGTGATTGCATTCCATCCTTAGACTTGAATCTAGCGTAGGTAGACCCATCATCCATGGCTTTAGTTTCCATACGACTCTCACAAATAAAGGGTTGACCTAAGAGAACTTCATAGGAGCAATTATCTTGAATAAAAAAGTGAAATTCTTCTGTGATTCCTCCTATGGATATGGGCACACTAGCACAAGCTCCATACAGGGTACCTACACCATTATCTGCAGTTCTCATACGCCATCCACAATCTTTATCTATGGGCCATCGAAACTTATCATAGACTTCTCTTGAAATCACATTGATTTCAGAGCCGGAATCTACTAATGCATTTACAGTGATAGTGTTCTTATCATTTCCTATTTTAACATGCATCTCTGATGTACCTCTAGACCAAAATGTTCTTTTAAAGTGACTTTCAGGATTGTTTTCATGATTTTCATGGTCAGGTTGAATAGGTCCTAAGAAATTTTTATTAACATTTACTTCATCATCATCAAAGTTCTCTTCATCAGATTCATCAAAGTTTAAGGCTTCATTCATAGCTTGATCTTGATCTAGAGAATCTTGCATCTCAGTATCTAGATTAAGCGGAAACCTCTTCCTTTTAATTAGGCCGATAAAGTTATCTTTAAAAACAGGCTTTGCAATAGAGAAAACTTGTTCTAAAGACATAGTCACTTGACTCTTAAGCAAAATGTCATCTAAAATTTCCATAGGATCTATTTTTCTCTCAATTTCTGAAATCAAGATGGCTTTAGGTTTTCTCTTTGGTTTCTTTTGTTTTTGCTTAGGATCTTGTTTTTGTTCATGTTCTCGTGTTTGGTCTTCAGTTTGTTTTGATTGTTCTTGTTTATCTAAAGGCTTTGGTTCTGTTTTTCTTTGCTTTGTCTTCTTCCCTTTTTGTTTCTCCTCTTGTTTTTGTTCATTGGGTTGTGATTCTTGTTGTTTATCTTTGGATTGTGATGTTTCTCCCTGCTCTATGATTGTTTCTATTCCCTCTGAGGTTTGTTTTCGAGTCACTCTTCTTTCACTAGGCTCAGCTTCATCTCTTTTTCGTTTTTCTTCTACATTGGATATGTGAGAAATAAGAGATTGATCTTCTATCGGTGACTCCCAAGCCGTTATTCTCCTAATCTCATCTGGTGCTCTTACTAAAGCCTCTATGGAAAAATCACCTTCCTTTGTGGGTTTACTTGATTCTACTTCTTGTTCATCAAGAGCTTCTAGTTTCACTCCTCTAGTTCCTACGTCCATTATGGTTATATTTTCATAATGTTTTTTCATTCCTCCCTTACCATAATTTCCTTGCAAAGGTAGCCTAGATCGATAGTCACAGATTTTCTTGTCTATGTCTATTACTAGTCGTTGCTCCTTAGCAGCCTTCAATAATTCACAATCTCTCAAAAAGTGCTCTAACGAATCACACCAAGGACACCTACGAGGGCCACACACAAAACCATTTTGATTTTGAGGATTTTGATTAACTTGTGGTGGGAAATTTTGAAATTGAGGATTTTGTTGATAAGGTATTGCTTGAACAGGATAATTAGGATTTTGAAAATGCAATTGATGTATTTGAGGAGCTTGGGGAGCAACATGTGGTACTTGAGGTGCAAGAGGAGCTTCCATATTATACGGTTGATGATTTTGAAAATTTTGATTTTGAGGATTTTGAAAAGCTATTTGAGAAGCTTGAGGATACATGTTTTGATACATTTGAGGATTTTGCACATGAGGATGAGGATTTTGCATTGAAGGATTATGCATTGGAGGAACTTGATATGCTTGAGTAGGAGCTATTTGTGGATTTTGATTGGTAGCTATAACATGTTGATTAGGCTCTTGAAAAGTCATTGGGTTCATTTGATTTTGGAAAGTTTTGGTGTAACTAGATTGTAAAGCATCTATAGTCTTGGCCAAATTGGATTGTGTAGCAATAAGACTTTCCATTTGCTTAGTGAGAATATCCACTTGAGATTGTTCAACTACACTTTTATTTGGCTCTACTTTAAAACCTTGAGTAGGCTCCATCATTTGAGGAATAGGAGTAGAGTCAAAAAGCATAGCATGGGATTGTTCTCTAACTTGCTCCTTAGTTTGTGGAAGGCTAGCTTGAGGAAGACTAGTTTGCTCATAAAGCATGGATTGTCTTTGATGTCTATGGGCTACAGCCTCTACTACTTTACGCACTTTTTGCCAATTGTCAGTAAGACCATAGCGCTTATCTGGTTCTTCTAATCGCCGTTCAACTTCCCTACGAGTTTCAGGATGAAGTAGCTTAAGAAAATTGATCACAAGATCAGGTTCCAAAGTTATCTTATCCTCATCAGGAAGTTGTTCATAGCGTCTAATATACTCATTTTGTAAGTGAGTAATAGAGCTACTAGGCTTTGGAGAATTGACCCATCGTAAGAATCCATCTCGATTATGTTGGCTATAATCTTCAAGATAGAATTCTTTGAGCATCTCCTTTCTAAAATCACTCCAAGGAAGACTATCATATTGAGTGACACGGTTTATGATAGAGCTATCAACAATTCGTTCAAAGAATGATATCAAAAGATCTTCGGGAAGACCAAAAATCATAGCTTGCTCTTCAAACAAATCTAAGTAGCTTGTGATGTTGATGCCATTGAATTTTCCCTTCTCTCTCAACATAGAAGAGACTATTCTTTGGCCTTGTTTCTCAACAATAAGGGATTTGAATCCTTCCTCCATCTTATGTGAATAAGCAAGTGATGCACGATGCTCTAGATCTCTCACAAATGCGTTTACTTCGCGACGAAGATGTGCACGATACCGTGAGAAATCTAGTGCAACACTCAAGAATGGTGATAATGATATGATGAGGATGAAAAATATGAAACAAAGGATATGGATCACAACCTCCCAACAAGATCAGAAGCAAATGCCACGAAGCGATTCACGTCGGGTTCAAATGTGGAGGTGATCGCAATCCGGGTGGATCGGGTCAGGTCGTGGCACACACAGGGTGTATGAAGCTAATGAATGTTGGAAGGTTTAAAGATGTGAAGGTGAAATTAATGTTGAGTATGGAGAAGAGAGAGATGTTGAAATAATTATGGGAATGGGAATGTAGGTGTGCAAGTTAGATTGATGACATGAATGATAAGAATGAAAGAGAACCATACACACGAATCAAATTTGGAAGGAAGAATGGTCCATTGGAGGAGCTTCTTAAACACTTCCTAATTCTAATCCATATGTATAGCCTTCTTTGGATGATATGTATGCATGACGAGAATAGATGGAATCCTTACACATAAATCAGTTTCGAAAGGAAGAATGGTCCAATATTGGAGCTTCTTATACACTTTCAGAAACTAATAAATATGTATGGATTTGTATGGATTATATACATGCAAGTGAATTATGATGATGGATTTCACTCACAAGCTCAAAGAAACATCCTCACTGGTTCAACGCAATACTGCGGAGCCTTCTCACACATAGAAGAAATAGAAGACATGTAAAAATACTTAAGAGACTGAGAGAGGAGACAAGAGACAAGTGACAAGTGACATGAATTAAAAGAATTTGAATTAAGTTACATGTAAAAGATCGTCGTGGTACGTCATGCTAAGCAGTCTACTGATCAAAGGTGGTTCCGACCCTCAAACCATGACAGTTCAACCGAATGTCACACGTAAGAAGGTGAGTTCCACTCCAGTGATCCTATGTCTGTCTAGGCTCGTAACGTCTAACTAAAGAAGTCTAAGACTCATTAAAATCAGCTCTAACTCACTCACACGCTCCACCGAGGGTGAGTCAAGATAGAGATGTTGGTTTCAAGAGCCTATCCTAGATAGGAGTTCTAACTTAAATTTGAAACTAGGTTCTATACTCATACTAGCTCACCTTGGATCCTCACTCGCTCAACCGAGGGTGATCGTCTCAAGGAAACCGTAAGCTAGCATGAGCCCTATGGATGCCTAACAATGATGCTCTAGGAGTTTGGAGGGGGGTTTATATAGTTTTTTGAATGAATTTGGGCCCTTGGATCTCGAGAAATCAACTCTCAACTCTAGGATCACTACTTTTGATTACAACCATTTGATTAATCAAATCAATGGCTTGGAATTGTTCTTTCTATCAAATCTAGTGTAAAGGAGTGAAATTTAGGCGCCCTCATTCTCCACCATTGGATCTGGGGATGATCTGGACCGTCGGATCAGTGCTGACATCAATTCGGATAAGATAAGCCACTATTTTTGGAGAAATGCTGTATTATTGATCTTTGATTGTAAAAAAGGTCTTCTTTTATGGAAAAAATTCGTGGATCCATCTTCCTTTATGCTTTAGTGCATCTCCACCCTTGAATATGAGCTCATCTTGACCGTACAACATGGTTCAATCATATTTTGACATGTGGCAGACATTCAAGCCTTCAATTTTCTTATTCTAGAAAACTGCGGTGACCTTGAAAACTGGACTTTGTGCTCTTTGACCCTCCAAAAAGACTTTGATGAAGATGAAACTTTGTAGGACTATGTTTCCAAAGATCTCCTTCAGGAATATGCAGGAAGAACTCCCATCTGAATCTCCCTTGTACAAGTTTGACTACATTTGGAAGCTTGCAAGGTGGCATTAAGGTGTCTAGGAAGCTCTGATAGCCTTGAAAATTTGTACAAATATGTAGCCACATATGATCTTTATACATGCCAAACCATATGGCTAACATAATTTTCTATACAAGAATTTGTAGGGTCAAACTAGAAAAATTACATTTTTACAAAATGAACATAGCATATCAATGTGCTACAAAATCCATTTTCTGCTGAAATTGGGGCTATAGACTGCCTTTGACAATCTTTACAAGTATATGGATTTTCATCTAATTTGGTGACAATGAAATTTTTGCCCTAATTTCCCAACTTTGACCAGCTTTGACCAGCTTTGACCGCTACCATGGACTTTCTTGATTTCTTTGAAACTTTGTATGTGACCTTCCTTTGACATCCTTGATGCAATCTGGACTTCTCGGGGAATTCTGGCTACCTTCACCAAATATGTTTTTTGTAGGCCTTCACAAGTGAGAGAGGAGAGAAAATCTCGACGACAGCGTGAGACCGTCGCGATGGTTCGGCCGAGCCGTCGCGATGGCGTGAGCCTATCGCGATGGTGTGACACAATCGCGATGGTCTGAGACCGTCGCGATGGTCCACCAAAATGCAATTTTTTGAGATGCAGCTATGGATTCCTATACACGCAGGGGTCGCCTACACGGTGGTGAACTCGCCTTCCTCAAAATCCGAACTTTGCAGACCATCGCGATGGTCTGACACAGTCGGAAATTTCTGACAGAAACTGAAAATTTTACCTTTTCCAAGCTTTCCTGATGCACTGGAGCTCTATACCTGCAAGAAAACTCAAGAAAACAAAAGTACATGCAAGCACAAAAGCTCTCTCTCACTCTCTCGCATGCACAAATGAGGGGAAATGAGGAGAATGGGTGGATATGGTGAATTTTCTGATTTTTTTGGAGATGAAGATGATGATGCGGTGATGAAGATGGAGTGTGGGGGAGGTGAAAAACACTAAAAACTAAGTAAAAACAACAACAAAAACTGAAATTTTTACCTTCCAACGCCACTTCTCGCTATACTCTTACCATCACACATTCGTCCTAGACTCGATCCCTGGCAACGGCGCCAAATTTGGTGTTGCTCTAGCACAATGGTGAGAACCACATTAAGAAGCTCCACCTCCTTAATGTCAAACTGCGGAAGAGATAGGAGTGATATGAAGATCGTGAATGTGAGATGAAGTGAGAGTGAAGGTGAGAAGCATAGAGATGCACACACACATACACACACACTACGAAGAGACAAGCAAGACACAATGGAAGGTGAGGAATTCACTCTATTGCTCAAGAACACTATTACAAGGTCAAAATAGCTCTAAGCTCCTCTCTACTCAAACAAGCTAACCCCAAAAATGAGCTCTCTAGCTCTTTTTATAGTTTCTAGACTAGTTTTGACCGGTTTCACATCTAGTGACCGGCATAGTTAAAAAATAGGTCCTAGATGCTATTTGAAAGGGTAAACGGTGTCTAAAATTAACCAAAATTGATACGCTTGTTCTACCTAAGCTCCTCAAGCTCGAGGACTCCTCGGCTTGCACAAAATGGAGCGAGAAATTAAGAAAAGGGTTTTTCTATGTTACATATGTTACATTAGTGATAAAAATCACTGTTGGAGGTTTTTGAAAAGTATTTCTAAAACATGATTCTTTGAAAAAAGATTCCACTAGCTCCCTGCTCTGTCGTTACATGCTTCCGCGTCTTCTATGCCTCTGGCTGCTTCCAACAGGCCTCTTCAAAGGATGATGGCTCGTCTTGGTTTATGTCCTGTGCTATGTAGATAGAATGTTTAGTTACTAATGAGGTGTCAAACCCATAGCTCTCTGGTTTTTTCTTTTCCCTCATAGATCTTCTTAGGCCATGATGTGATGATTCTGCCTCATGTCCAAGTTCTTGCAATTTTGCTTTACCTTTAGACTTCCATGCTTTGATCTTTTCCATCTGAGATTCTTCATCATCCTCTAAGGTGTCTTGTTCTTCAATCTTCAGTTGTTCTCTACCAAGCTTTGGAAAATCTTCTTCAAGATCATATGGTAAATTGACCTTCCTGCATGAATCTTCATACCATGAATTGTTTTCATCAAAAACTACATCTCTGCTTACCAAGAATCCTTTGTTGGTAGGGTTGTATAACCTGTAGCCCTTTTGATTGTTGTCATATCCAATAAATACACACCTTTCTACCTTTGGATCCATCTTGCCTCTAACCTGTGAAGGAACATGAGCAAAAGCAATACATCAAAAAATTTTACAATGATCTAAGCTTGGTCTTCTTCCATTCCAAGCCTCATATGGAGTCATCCCATCAAGGGATTTTGAAGGCAACCTGTTAATCAAGTAAGTGGCTGTAGATACAGCCTCAACCCATAGATAATTAGGCAAATGCTTTTCATTTAACATGGACCTTGCAGCTTCAACAATTGTCCTATTCCTCCTTTCTACCACTCCATTTTGCTCAGGAGTGTACCTTGTAGTTACCTCTCTTTTGATTCCTCTTTCTTGAAGAAAAGAATCAAACTCATGGGAGAAGTATTCTCCCCCTCCATCTGACCTTAGCCTTTTTAGAGATTTACCTGTTTGATTCTCCACAAGAGCCAAATATCTTTTGAAACATGAAAAAACTTCATCTTTGTGTTTCATAAAGAATAGGATAGTCCATCTGCTGCAATCATCAATAAAGGAGACATAATACCTTGATCCAGATATTGAAGCTTCCTTGCTAGGTCCCCATACATCTGTATGAACCAACTCCAAGAGATCTCCATGTATATAACCTTTCTTCATGAATGGTAACTTGTGAGACTTTCCAAATTGACATGAACTACACTTATAAATCATATGTTGTTTTGACAAGTTAGGAAGTCCAAGTACACTTTGGTCCCTCCAAATTTGCTTTAATGACCTTTCACCAATATGTGCTAACCTTTTGGGCCATACTTCCAATTCTGTGAGTTTCTGACTACCATAATTAAAGAGAGCAATGTTTCTAGTGTCTTGTAATTCAAATGTGAACAATCTACCTGTCTTTTCACCTTTTGCAATTCTTCTGAATCCTTGACTTGGATCTTCAACAAATGCTCCTGCTTTTGTGAACCTGACTTGCAACACTTTCTCTACTATCTACCCAACACTTATCAAATTCTTTGTAATGGTAGGGACATAGAGTACCTTACTGAGTAGGTTGATGTTTCCATCAGGTGCTTTGACATTCTCCACAGGATGTTTTGTGTCATCTCCCGTTTGTACCTCATGCTTATTCCTTGGATCTTCTAAATCTGATAGGAGTACCACATTTCCTGCCACATGATTTGAACAACCTGAATCTATGTAGAAAACATGCTCATCGGATTTACCTTGTGGCATAGCCATGTTCATGATCAATAATGAATCCTCTTTGTTTGAGTCTTCTATGTAGTTATTGAAGTCTCTCCTTCCTTTGTAGCCTCCTTGATAGTTTGAATGATTGTAGTTGTTGTAGTTGCCATGATAATTGTTGAACCGTCCTCTTGAGTAGCCATAACTTCCTCTATTGTATCCTCTACCTCTTTGATTCTTGGAATTCCTAAAGCAATTTTGAGTTGTATGATTAGTTAGTCCACAAATAGAACATGAGTTGGAGTCTTGGGATCTCCCCCTACCTTGTCTACCTCCTCTTCCTCTACCTCTGCCATGTCTCCTCTACCTGCATAGTTAGCTTGATATGTACCTGCTTCATCATCCACTTTCTTTGCCTTTCCTGTGTTATCTTTAGACTTGCTTTTATCAGTGTATAAAGCTGAAGATTGATTAACTTTAGATATTTCTCCATTTTTGATAAGCTTTGCCTCTTGAGTAAGTAGTTGTCCAATGAGTGTATTGAAATCAGGTACATGCATGTCCATGTATGAATCCATAGCTATGGTGAATGCTTCCCACTTGTCATCTGCCTTCAAGCCATTGATGACCTGCCTTACAATTTGCTCTTCATATATTACCTCTCCAATGCTTCCCAACTGATCTGCTATGTCCTTGAGTTTTGTGACAAAATCAGTCACATTTTGTTTGGGAGCCTTCTTGAGAGTTGTGAAATCCAGCCATAGTTGATGCTTCCTAGCTTTAGTACTTGAAGAGAAGAAAGCTTCAAGTGCATCCCACACTTCCTGAGATGTCTTACAACTTCTATGTGAGGCAACAAAAAATCTGAGATAGATTTGAGGAGATAAGACCTTGCAAGTGCATCCTTGGAGCACCATGTGCTCAATCTTTCTTGCTCTTCTTGTGTTGGTTGACTTTTGTTCTTGAAACTTGGCATAACTTCATCTCCAGCCACATAACCATATAAAATTCTACCTTGGAGATAAGATTCCATTCTTAATGACCAATCTGTGTTGGTACCTCTATCCAATTTTTCAATTGATGAAGGAAATCCATCTGCCATGTTGTCCAACCTTGCTCTGATACCACTGTGAAGAGATGGATATGTATGTGCTTGAAGATGAAGAGGTGTTGCAAAATCCTTGATCTTCACCAACCAAATGAACTCCAGGAGTATATGGTGAGCCCTTTTAGATTGCTAATGGATGTATTAGACACCCTATGTACCTTGGAAGATCACTCTCAAAATGATAGATCAAAACAGATAAGTTGGAGTTAGCTCAGAGGTGAAGAACTTGCTATTTTGGTTCATACACTGTCCAGTATTTTGCATAATTCTCTGAGCACAGTAGAAATTAGCTTAATTCCTCTTGGGGAAGTCTAGTTAACTTAAAGAGCTAACTTTCAAGAGTAATATCATCAAAAATAATAAACCACACACTGAGAAAGATGTTTAACAAGTGATGACATCATCCCGATTTTCACGGGCTGCTATAGTAATGAGACCAGTGAGCAAAAAAATGCACATACCTCAAGACTTAAGAATCCAATGATTATGAAAATTTGTATGTGTATACTAGACAGTATGCGAAATCCATCAAGCTTTAAATCATTGAATTTGGGTAAGTACACACTGAGAAATAGCTCTGCCAAGATGAGTAAAAAAGTCGGGTACCTGATAGAGAAGTGAAAATGAACAGACAATGTTGACTTCAACTGATCATAACTAAATATTGCAATACCCAAATGAAATAACAATTGGTGAGAATATAGTAGACTTATAGAGCTAACTTTACCAAGTTAAATCACTGAAAATAATGTACCAAGCTCAGAGAAACCATCTCTGCAATGTGAATGAGAAAACTGAGAGATATGGCAGTGAGTAGTACACTTCACAAGAACATGGAAATATGAACTCAAATGATCATGAAAATGAAAGTATATTGATTGTACACTACAATGGACTTGCAGATACATATGTGTGCCTTGGAATCACACCTTGATATGGCATAAAGCTTAGCTCTTGGAGGTCTTCACATAGGTCTCTCTAACCACGACTAAAGTTGCCATCTATTTATAGTTGAGTTTGGGAGGCTAACTTCCCTCAATCACTCTCCAATCAATCAGTGATTGATTTGATTCTCTATCTACCACAAATCACGAATTCGTGGCTCCTCTTTCCCTTTTTGATCAAGTGGACTCAACCACTTAAGATTCTTTCACTTTTACATTAAGTAAACTCTTCAAAAGTTACAAGAGTTACAAGAGGTAGTTCCAAGCAAGAGAAGAACTTGCAGATTTGAAGAATTGGATGAAGAAAGATGCTCAAACTAGGAGCATCATTTACATGGTTGTAAATGATTATCTTCTACCACACATTAGAGGACTAGAAAGTGAAGTAGATGTATGGAATGCCTTGGAAGAACACTTTCAAAATACAACCAAATCAAGGAAGGCTTCACTATGGGATGAGTTTACAACTTTCAAGAAGAAAGGTTCTCAGTCAATCTCTGATTATGTTACAAGGATGAAGGATATTGCAGATAGTTTGGGAGCAGTAGATGAAGATATTGAAGAAGGCAACTTGGTAAGGCAAATATGCACATGTCTAAGAGGAGATGAAAAGTGGAAGCTTTTTATATTCTACAGAATTATCATTAGATCATTTTACTCTTGATCTTAATCAATTGCTAGGACATATGCTAACATTTGAGCAGGACATTAAAGGAGAGAATGACAGAAGATCAAGCTCAATGTATTCAAAAGACAAGAAGAAGAATGCTAAAGGCAAGCAATATGAAGAAGGATCTTCAAGTCACACAAAAGGAAAGATGAATTTCAGAGGTAAAGGTAGAGGAGGTAAGAATAAAGAAAATGCTAAAGCTTGTTGGATTTGTGGAAGAACAAATCATTTGGCAAATGATTTTTGGTATAATAATCAAAGTGGTGGAAGTTATAATCAGAATTTCAATCCTAGAGGAAGAGGAGGCTAAAATCAAAGAGGTAACTTCAGAGGAAGAGGTGGTTTGAATTCATTTGCTAGAGGAGGTGAAGAAATTTCCAAACTCAGTCCTACAAAAACACTTATTACAATTATGCTTAAGATCATAAGGAAGACTTGACTCTCATCTTGAATGCAACACATGAAGCAATTAATGAAGATCAAATGGTGTTTTATATTGACTCAGGATGTAGTAATCATCTGAGTGGCAATATTTCCTTAATGGCTGATATGGAAGCCAGAGTAAATGGACATACAGTTCAAATAGGAGACAAAACCAAACACAAAGTTGAAAGCATTGGATCAGTGAAGACAAAGAGTGGAAGCACACTTCTAAGCAAGGTACTTTATGTTCCAACAATTCCTAAAAATTTGATAAGTGTAGGGAAAATTGTTGAGAAGGGATATGAAGTCAGATTTACAAATGATGGTGTTTATGTTGAAGATCCAAATCAAGGATATAGAAGCATTATTACAGGGAAAAAGGAACGAAGGTTATTCACTCTCAAAGTCCAAGGTAATGTGGGACATGCATTATTCACTTATGGAAGTCAAAAGATGTCTGAATCGGATCTATGGCATAAGAGGTTAGGCCATTTCAATGAAAGAGGGATAAACGAAATGACAAAGAATGGTGCAGTGCTAGGGCTACCAAATATTGAAGGTCAACATATGATATACAAATGTGAGGCTTGTCAACTAGGTAAAGCTCACACAAAATCATACAACAAGCAAGGATACAGGTATTCAAATATACTTGAATTGGTTCATACAAATGTGTGGGGTCCTTCAAAGGAGTATAACATAAATGGATCAAGGTATTATGTGTTGTTTGTTGATGATATGACAAGGTGGATTACTTTGTATGTAATCAAAGATAAATCTAAAGTGTTTTGAGACATTTAAACAATATCATGCTTATGCAGAAAGAATTACAAGACAAAAGCTTAAGAGATTGAGATCAGATGGAGGGGGAGAATATTTTTCTAAGGGATTTGATGATTATATGTGGAATGCAGGTATAAAAAGAGAAGTGACTCGTAGGTAATCCCCACAACAAAATGGAGTTGTAGAAAGAAGAAATAGAAATCTTGTAGAGTTTGCAAGATCAATGATGAAGGAGAAGAATTGCCCTAATTATATGTGGGTAGAAGCAATTAATACTGCAACTTATCTTGTGAATAGGTTGCCTTGCAAAGCTTTGGAGGGAATGACTCCTTATGAAGCATGGTGGGGTAAGAAACCTACTCTTGATCATTGCAAAATATTTGGATGTTTGGCATATGCTTATGTTCCATCTCAATTGAGACATAAGCTGTAACCTAAGGTAGAAAAGTATGTGTTCATTGGGTATGATGATAGACAGATGGGATACAGGTTCTGGAGTCTATCCACAAAACAATTTCTTGTTTCAAGAGATTTCACATTTGATGAGTAAAGCACATGGTTTACAGAGTCAAATAATGTATGCACAGATCTTGAAGAAATCAAAAGGAATGGAAAGTAAAAGATGAAGGTATATGAAGAAGATAATGATGATGATATTTACAGAATTGAAATGCAGGATAATGATGAAGATGGGCCAAGATTTGATCCAGAAAAAAGTGAAGTAGAGACTTCAAGGAGTGCAAAAATTAAAAGGTCATCAAGAGAAAGAAAACAACCTATCAGGTACAACTATGATACTTCTTTCTTGACAACCAAAGATTATGCTTACATTGTGAAGACAAATGAAGATCCATCAACATATGATGAAGCAAAAGGTAAACAAAATTGGGAGAAAGCAATGCAAGAAGTGTATGATGCTCTACTTGAGAATGAGACATGGAAATTGGTGCCTAGAACAAGAAATCAAAAGGTAATTGGATGCAAGTGGATATAAAAAACAAAGAGATTTGCATATGGAAAAGTGTCTAGATACAAGGCTAGAGTTGTGGTCAAAGGATATGCTCAAACACATGGAGTGGACTATGATGAAACCTTTAACCCAGTTGCTAAGATGTCTACAATCAAAACTCTAATTGCTATTGCTACATGTAAAGGTGGAAAGCTATCTCAATTAGATGTAAAAAATGCATTTTTAAATGGATATATTACAAATGAGGTATACATGGATCATCCAGAGGGTTTCAAAGAATCAAATGAATCAGATTATGTTTGTAAGATCAAGAGAGCTTTGTATGGCTTGAAGCAAGCTCCAAGGTCATGGAATTACAGACTTGTCAAGTTCTTGAATGACTTATGTTGATGACATTCTTGTCACAGGTACAAATGCTCAAGGAATTAAGGAGCTCAAGAAGCAAATGGAAAAGGAATTCAAGATAAGTGATTTGGGAAATTTGTCTTATTGTCTACGAATGGAGAATATGTATACTCAACATGGAGTATATGTTACACAAGAAAGATATTTGAAGGATCTTCTGATGAAGTTTAATATGGAGAATTGTAAACCTTCAACCACACCTTTGGAGGTCAATCACAGATTGAGTAGGTATGGAGGAGAAGAGTTCAAGGACATGAACACATATCAGAGTTTGGTAGGTAGTCAAATCTATGCTATCTTGACAAGACCAGATCTTTCATATGCACTCACTGTCTTATCACAGTTTTATGCATTGCCCAAAGAAAACTAACTGGATTGCAGCACATAGAGTGCTAAGATATATCAAAGGAACTCTGAATGAAGTTTTGTATTATGGATTCACTTAAAAAATTAGTGTTGTTATATTTAGGTAGTGATGTGTGTGAACACTCTAGGATTGCTGGGGAATTTTTCTCCCTCTTTATGATGTTTTTTTCCCCCAACTTGTATATATGCCTATTGCCCTAACAAGCTACTTATCTTTGTACATTCTAGTGGTAATACATTCAGCATTGTGTGTTGTGCTCCAAGCTTCTTCTTCTTCCTTGTGATGTTCATGTGCTTGCATAGACGTCTAACTCCAAGAATTGGTATCAGAGCAGGTCATCGCTTCATCTAGGGCGTTGGCTACACCTCTCCGGTTGCAGTCTCAGAATTGCACAAAATGTGGTAAGCATACTCACGGTGTTTCAAAGATCAAAATTGCTTCACTATGTGGTGCTAAAATCACGATCCGAGCTTGTTTCGGCCTCCGAATTCACTATCATAGTGCTTCTGCAGGTTGTTTTGTCTTTTTGTGCCAAAATTATATACTAATTTTGGTTTGCCAGTATAAGCATCTCAAAGTCTGCTACAGGTTTAGTAGAATTCATCTGGGTAGTTCTGTTCAGCTTTTTGAGATATAGTCAATTTTTTGCATCAAGGTGTTTTAGTCACCAACCATGGCTGAAAGCAGTGATGTATTCCGTATGTTGGCTGTTGAGGATAAGTTGGATGGTACCAACTACCCATTATGGGCTTATATGATGCATCATGTATTGGTCGCAAAAGGACTATTAATATTGTGCACGGTGTTGAAAGACGTCATGTTACACCTCCGAATATAGGTATTGCAAATACAAGTGTTGGAGCTCATGGAGATGGTATCGAAGATGATGATATTCTGTAGATTCCTCTTCGTGCTACTCTTTTTGTTGCACCTACTGTAGAACAAATTTGTTGGGATGGCAGAGATGCTTAGGCACATGCATTGATAGCTTTGTCTGTCAAACGTGCCATTATTCCTCACATTCGCTCTTGCAGAACAACTAAGGATGCTTGGGATACACTTACCACATTGTACCAGGCTAGGAATGAGGCTCGTGTTGCTTACTTCTAAAAGAAATTGGAGAGTCAGCACATGAATGAAGGTGATTCTATGGACATTTTTCTCACAAAGATCAAGGATTTAAAAGAATAGTTGATTTTTGCTGATGAAGTTGTACCAGATAGCTCACTTGTGCAGACCGTTCTGAATGGTCTTCCTAACTCATATCAGAGTTTTGCTTCTACTCTTTTTTTGATGATGAAAGGCAATCCAAATGCCTTGTCATTTGAGGAGTTACTCTCTGTTCTATTGCAGGAAGACTAATCTAGGCTGAACAAGTCTATTATGCGTATTGCAGATCAACCTTTCCTGGCTAGTCAAAAGGGAAAAAGGTAAATGGAGCTCTTCTACTAGTAAGCAAAAATTTGGAAATGCTGCACATTCAAAGAAGAAAGACAAAGATGAGAAGAAATCAGAAAAGCAGAAATTGTTTTGCAAATACTGTAAAGCAAATGATCATGTCATCAAGAGCTGTCCAAAACTCACTACTAAAGAGGCAAAGAAGAAAGAGGCCGGAATGGTTGTTGCAGAGGCCTCTACACCGAAAACAGAGTCTGCTAATCTTGTGCAGGAAGAAGAATGGGTGTTTACTACTGTTTGTAGTTTTGACCCATCTGTTCATGAGCAATGCATGTCTGTAGTAGACTCAGATGTTTGGTACTTTGATAGTGGGGCGACCAAACATATTACCTCCCATCGTAGTTTCTTCTCTTCACTCGAGCCTACCCCTATAGGGAATACTGTTACATGTGCCAACAACTCCTCCTATCCTGTTATGGGAGTTGGTAAGATCATTTTGACTACTGTTGATAGTAGTTCTTTCACTTTTTCAGATGCTTTGTTTGTGTCAATGATCAAGAAAAATCTGTTATCAGTTTCTACATTAGCCAAGATTGGCTTGGTTGTGAAATTTGTTGATGACAGATGTACAGTTCATGATCTGTCAAATGGCAACGTCATTATTGCTTCTAGCATTTTATGTCATGGGATGTATAAGCTCATAGACTATGAAAGATCTATAAATGATTTGGCATGTGCAATACATGATTCTCAGGCTATGTCAGATGCAAAGCTTTGCCATGCACACTTTGGTCACCTGGATTTCGCTAGTTTGCTACGCATGCAAAAATCTGAAATGGTGTCCTCTGCCCAAACTTGAGGCACCCGGTAAACATGTATGCGAAGGTTGTATTTTGGGCAAAACAAAGAGTTATTCCTTTCCAAAAGATGGTTCAGTTCGGGCCACTCAGAAATTGCAGCTTGTACATAGTGATGTCTGTGGTCCTATGCAGATAGCTTCTTTTGGGAACTATCTTTACTTCGTGACTTTCATCGATGACTTTTCTAGATGCATGGGTATATCCATTGAAGGCAAAGTCCGAAGTGTTTATGTGCTTCAAACAGTTTCTAGTTTTGGCTGAAAATCTATCAACATGTAAAATGGGCACTCTTCGTTCTGATCAAGAGGGGGAATATATGTCTTCTGACTTTAATGCATTTTTGGCTGAATGTGGGATAAAACATGAGTGTAGAGTGTCGTATACACCTCAACTGAATGAAGTTGCTGAACCAAAGAACAGTTCACTCATGGAGATGGCGAGGTGTACGGTCAAGAGTTAAGCTTTACCACATAGTTTTTGGCTTGAGGCTGTTATGTGTGCAACATATGTACTGAACAGGTGTCCCACTAAAGCGCTGCAGTCTATCACTCCATATGAGGCTTGACATGTTCGCAAGGCATCTGTTGCTCATTTGCATGTTTTTGGTTGTCTGGCATATGCATTAGTGCCTGAACAACATCGCAGAAAATTGGATGATAAAGCAATAAAATGTATTTTTGTTGGGTACAGTTCTGAAAGTAAAGGCTATCATCTGTATCATCCACAGACTAAACGTATTCTGGTTAGCCGTGATGTTGTTTTTGTGGAAGATGCTATTCAACCATTGCTTTCATGTACTAAGGAGACATTTGTTAGCTCCAAAGACATGTATGATACTTTGTTGCCTCTTTTTACAGGTGGACAATTCTGATGTAGATTTACATGATGCACTTGTTGATGAGAGAGCTGATATTGAGCAGACAAAAACTATGCCACAATGGCTGGTGTAGACCTTGCGTGACAGCAAATTAGATGCACCTCTGTCATATCGTATTGGCTCACGCTCTCATAGTGCCTCTTTTGCATCAGATTGCTATGCTATGGCTGCCTCTAGTCTCTGTCATGAGACTGAACCTGTTTCGTTTAATGAAGCACAAAATTTTGAACATTGGATGGCTGCAATGCAATCTGAATATGATGCTATCATGAAAAATGGTATGTGTTCTTTATGTAACTTGCCTCCTAGCAAGAAGGCCGTTGGCACTAATTGGGTATACAAGATAAAGCGTAAACGTGATGGAACAATTGACATGTATAAAGCTAGGCTTGTTGCAAAGGGTTATGGGCAGGAAAGAGGCATTGATTTTGATGAAACCTTTGCTCTCTTAAGTGTTAAAACCCTTTTTACTGTTAAGGTTTAATTCACAACTGGGTTCTTGGGATGGTCAGGGGTCTGTAAATAGAGGCCCTATTTATATTTTCCCAAACTGCAGATTAAGATTATATGACTTCACTGGATTGAGCGCTAACGTATTATCTGCCAGTACTACTCTGCATACGTTTGTTAATGCACTTCCACGTTATAAAGGTTACCGTGTAACTCCTTCACTTGGCGCAGTAATCCAATTACTTAATACTTCATTAACTTCACTTAATGATTAAACTTAATCAACGAAACAGACTCAGTTACATAGAGTTCTGCAATAGCGCTCGCTTCCGGCTCCTTGCCCAGACAAACAGTCCGGCGAGTCCCCTTTTTGCATCACGCGACTTCTTTCATTAATCTTGCCAAAGGGTACAACGTTGCGCTACGCCTTTACATCATGCGTGCGGCTTTTCAGGATATATTTTACAACAAATATGAGTTCCTTTCTTGTGGCTTACATTGGCACACACGGTGGACTCGAACCAAAAAATAAATGGAATTTACAGTTAAGGCTCATCAATGATGCCCTGGATATATAGAGTTCAAGCTTATTTAAAGGTTTGGGTAATCTTCTCCTTTAAGCAATCTAGCATATCTTTCAAAATGGCAGACTCGATAAGTTGTGCATCAATCCTAACAGAACTGGCAGCAACGACCTAACTCATTAATAAATCCATCTACGTTTTCAAAAAAGATTCTTGAAGATAGAACTCATTGGCGATGGCAGCATCTCTTCTAAGATTCATTTCAGCTACCTCGGCATCAATTCGAGAAATCCTGTCTGCTTGAATGCCCAATTGCTTTTCTCGTCTTTCCAGCTCCTGAGCTTGAAACTGCATCGTCTTGAAAAAGTCTTCTCTCTCCTTTTGCACACATGCAAGTTCTTTCTTCAACTGTATGGTCTTGGTGATCTCCTCAGTGAACTCTTGATCCCTCTGGAACAATCTCTCAGTAACATTATGTAACTCAGCTTATGCTTTAAGCACATTGGCCGCAAGTGACTGGGAAGCTTCTTCTAAAATGCTGAGTGCATCCCTCGTACTGTGGAGCTCATTGCCTAATGTGGTCATTGCATCAGTCTTATCTATAAGTTCTTGCTACAAACTGATGATTTAGGTGTCCTGTTGAGCAATCAGATTGTCCTTTTCAGCTAATTGTTCTTGGAGTTGCTGAATTTGAGTATGCAATGCATGATTCTCGGCTTTAACTACAAGTGCTTCTTCTTGGAGAGGGGCAATCGCAGGTCAATCTTACTCTGCAACTCTTGTTGAATGGTCTGAGTTGCCAGCTTCATCTAGAGGGGCAATTGCTGGGAGAATTGGATGAGAAGTTGGCCCATGGATGCCAATTCCGTAAACATTACTGCGGGAGGGGGAAGAGAAGGAGAAGGCTGTGATGATAAGACAGAGAGTAGGTGAGGTGAGGATGGTGGAGAGTAATTTGGAGAGGATAAGAGATGAGGTGATGCCCCACAAACGACAGTTGAAGGGGCACCGGGAAGAACTTCAACAGCATCAGGAATGGAAGGTGGAGGAGGAAAAGGGAGAACAGAAGTCGGAACTAAAACAATTCCGGTCTCGATCTATGGTTCCGCCAAGGTGACGTCAGTAACTTCCTCTGCATTTCCAGTCATTTAATTGACTACATCTGCTTGGGCATTGGCAGTTGGTGACGAAGGAGATTGACAGTCTCTAACATCGGTAGCTTCCACTATCTCCTTCACAGCCTCAACATCCGGTTGATGAGATTCCTCCCGTGATGAGACTTCAGCTACATCTTCCATGATAACATCTTGATCCGGCTGCTTGAGAGGAGAAGACGGGATGGTCTCTACCTGTAAGGAGATGGCGGTGTCATGGAATACTTCAACATCTTGTACTGCGGTGGAACCTTGTACCTGACTTTGTGATGGGCTAATTCGATGGCGTTTGCATTGGAAGAAATGAAGCAGATCTTCATCATCATTGTTGTTAAACATCTGGGTAGATTCTTCATGTAGAAGCCTTGTAGTCGTGGGAGGTGGGTGTGCGGCTTGTATTACTGGAAGGAGAAGGGTGAGGAGGTGGGGCAATCGGGTACGAGGTATATCGTTCTTGGCGAGTTGTTTAGTGACGGTTACGCATTCATGGTGAATGCACCAGAAGAAAAAAGATGTGAAATTGACACCCTCTTGTAAGACAGTATCAATCATCGAGTAAAAGGGTCTGGAAATGCCATACGTGCGTTTTTGCAGGTTTAACGCTGCTACAAGAAATTGCTGAGCGGTACGCTCTGGTTCGGGTTGGCAAAGGATGGCAAACTCATTAGATGAGTGCCGAGGAAACAATTCCTTCATGGTTGCGATTGGAAGGAGGGGTCCATCAACCAACCCTTCCTGAGGGAGACGGCATCCCTTAGCAACCGTGTTGAGAGTAACTACGATACGGGGGTTAAATGATCTACGCATGGAAGGGGTGACACTCCACTGAATGCCAAGGCAATTCAGCGAAGGCCAACAGTCCCCGAGCACACAAATACTTACTCACATCCGAAGTGAGACCGGCACGGAAGGTTACTATGTTAGCAAGAGCTTCCATGGCACACACAGAGATAAACGAAGACACAGAGCACACACGGGTCACAAACACACAAAAAAAACACAATAGCGATGAACAACGAAAGGAACAAGCTTAAGTAGAAACACTGCAAAGAAGTAGGTAGCAAGAACCCTAATCATAATTTAGTATTGGAAATATACCAACATAATGGTGACATGCATGTATTAACAGACGGAGCGACATAGAGGGGGCTATTAATCATGGTTCGAGAAGAAAACGAGAAAATTACAATCAATAAGTCAACCGAAACACAGAGAGCAGAAAAGAAAATCAAGTGACAAGCAAAAAAGAGTAAAAATACCAAAGACACCTCATGAGTTGGTAGACGACGGGTGATAGGGGTGAAGCTTGGAGCCATTAATCACTTTTGGAAGAAGGACACCGGTTAAGGTTGCCAACCAAAAAGTTACGGGTCCCACTTGTTCAGCAATACGGTAAGGGCCGAACCAACACAATTTAAACTTTTTGGCATATCTATTAGACTTAGCGTTATAGAAGAGGACCAATTGGTTTACCATAAACATCCGGGTTTTTAGGAAACGATCGTGGGTTTCGGCTTGTCTCAGCTGCACTTCCTACAGCACCAGAAAACTCTCCAGATGCTGTTCATCGAGGGACCGTAAGGCCTCAAGATGAAAGGGAAAAGATTCTTCTGGTAAGAGCTTCCGTTCCAGAGCCACGTAAACTGGGAACCACTAGTTCCATCGGAGCAATGGCTTCCAATCCATACGCCAACTTAAAAGGAGTTGTGCCGGTAGCCACTTTGTATGTAGTACGATAAGCCCATAGTACAGCAGGGAGAAATTGGTCCCATCTCTTTGGGCAATCTAACAGTTTCTTCAAGATGCCTAAGAGAGATTTGTTGGTACTCTCAGCAAGTCCATTTGCTCGTGGGTAATACGGAGAACTGAATTTGTGCGCAATCTGAAATGTTTTCGTAAGCACTTGCATTAATGTATTTGCAAAGTGCGTACCTTGATCAGTGACGATCTCTAAGGGTAACCTGTAACGCGGAAAGATATCCTTCATTAAGCATTTAACAACCGCAACCGCCGTAGTTGATCGCAAAGCCCATGCCTTGGCCCATCTAGTTGCGTAATCTGTGCATGTAAGAATATATCTATTATTGGTGACTGTCGCCGCAGGTGTAATCAGTCCGATAAAATCCAAACCCCATATCTTAAAATGTTCAAGAGGCACCACGTGTTGAAGAGGAAAGTAATGTCTCTGTAAAGGTTGATCAGAATGCTGGCACTCATCGCATTGTTGTATAGACTTGGTCACATCACAATACATTGTTGGCCACCAACACTCGGTAATTCCTGTGAATCATCCTGGATGGTCTTGGCCGCATAGATGGCTAGTGTTGTATCATCAATTCCCTCCGGAGGCTCACCGGAATCCAACCGAGAGAGAAAGTCAGCAAGCGCGTGTGCTGACCCTGGACGGTGTACGACGGAGTAATCAAATTCTTGAAGCAGCAAGACCCATCGTGCTAGCCATCCTCCCAAATGCTGTTGGTGCACCAGATACACCAATGTTGCATGGTCTACGTGGAAGGTGAAGCGTCTGCCCAACAGATAATGCTGAAATTTTTTGACAAAATAAACGAAACCCAAACACTCGCGTTCAGTAACTGAATAGTTACGTGCCATCGGAGCCAATCTGCGGCTCACATAATATATCGAACAAAACCATTTATCTGTCTGCTGCATCAACACGCTACCAATGGCACTATCGGAGGCATCCACAAAAACATGAAATGGAAATTCCCAATTTGGTGCTTGTAAAATGGGAGCCTGAGTTAACAGTGTTTTCAGGCGTTCAAAAGAAAGTTGACACTCGTCGGTCCATTCGAACGGACATGGGCTACTGGTTATCAAACGATTAAGTGGTATTGCCAGATGAGCAAGCCAACGCAGATGTCGCCCATGCCATCAGATTTGGCCCAAAAACCGCATCACGTCTTTAGGTGTCTTAGGAGCAGGAGCCTCCAAGACGGCCTTCACTTTGTCTGGATCCACCTAAATGCCTTATTTGGAAATAACATGCCCGAGCAGCTTACCACAGGACACAGAGAACACTGATTTATTCGGGTTCAAACACAAGCGATATTCCCGACACTTGGAAAAGCAACACCGTAAATAGTACAGGTGTGCTGACGTATCACCGGATAACGAGAAATCATCCAGATACACTCTCATAAATGTGGTGAGGTAAGCACAAAAAATTTCTTGCATGCAGCGTTGGAATGTACTAGGAGCATTTCACAGCCCAAACCACATTATAGTACACGCATAGACACCCTAGTTGGTAATAAATGCAGTCTTGGGTATATCCTACTCTGCCATTCTGACTTGATTGTAACCACTGTATCCATCTAGAAAGGAATACATCTCTCGACCGGCCACGTCGTCTAACATGGTATCCAGGAATGGCAACACAAATGGATCAAGTACAGTTGCAGCATTAAGCTTTCGGTAGTCCACACATATCCGCAGTTGCTTGTTTTTCTTCGGAACTATAACAATGGGAGAGATCCATTCTGCATGCTCAATAGGCATAATAAATCCCACCTTCAATAATCGATCAAGTTCAGCTTTAACTTGTGCCGCATAGTTAGGATTCATCCTATAATTGGGTTGTTTGATGGGTCTTGCATCCGGTTTCAGCACCACTCTATGTTGATAAATCCGCGGGTCCAACCCCTTCATGTCCCTGTAGTCCCATGCAAACACATCAGCGAACTCTGGTAGCAGCTGCAACAAGTGCTCGTGGAAGGTCTCAGAGAGTCCTACTTTTATTTTTACTGGTTGTGGATTGGTTTGGTCACCTAAATTGCAGGTGAGCAGCTGATCTTCTGGTACATAGAACTGTCAGGGCCTTTCCTCATCGTCTCTAGATTGGAGTAATTGTTGAAGCATCGCCTCATCCAAAGTCTGTTCGGTATTTGACTCGTGCTCTCCGGTCAGCGGGACCACCGTGCAGGCTGTCGGACTCCAGTTATCAGCCACCATTTGTAAATCTACAGTGTCAAGTGCCATCAGATCCTTGTTGGCTGTAAGGAAAGCTTCCTCTTCATCGTCGGAGAGGCCATCCAACATGTGTACAGGCTCTTCTAAATACGGTCGTGCATGTAAGTCACAGGGTTTCATATCGTCCAGCGGAACAACATATTTCCGGTGCTTATTTTTAAAGACTAATTCATGTGCTGACTAGTCTTGCACTACCTTAACTTGTTTTAGCCAGGGACGTCCAAACAACAGATTGTAGTCCAGGCTAGATTCTGGTAAGTCCAGCATAACAAAGGTCATTTTGAAAATAGTTCCTTGTAGAGTGATTGGAATATCTCGCACTAAGCCCACCAGAGGACTCGAGATTGATCAGCCATATGTACAAAAAATTGAATAGGTTTAGTTTGCGTCCACCCCATCCATTTGCAAAGTGCAGCTGTTGCTATGTTTACACCAGATCCACCATCAATTAAAACTTGTGTGATTTTATTGTTTTTGTATCATACCGTAATCAGTGGTACCATGTGATCCACCATTGGGTCCAATTCCGGTTGGATTGTAGCCGTTGCGGGAGCACTCGAGGATCCTGGACTAACCTGCTGCTGGAATTGTTGTCGAACTCCAGGGACCAAAGCCAATAATTGACCCAAGGGCAATGTAATTGATGCCTTGGACAGAACATCCCACATCGAATCAGTTTTGGCTGTTTCCGATATGGTCTCCGATATGGACTCTAGTACCATATGAGTCAAATTTCGCTTCTCTAGTACCTCCGATAGGATACTCTGCTGCATCATCAGAACTGGATCAGGGAAAATAACTTGTTCCTACGTAGCCCACATGCTTGCCTTTGTGAACGCCTTCTGTTGTTCACGAATTCCTGGTTCCAAGATCTCCACAGCTGGCTATAGTTGCTTGCCCGATCGTGTTTGTACCGCTGCTGCTTGCATAACCACAGGTGAGATATACACCATATTTGCCATCGGATGTTGCCATTCTTTTTTCTTTTTGTCATACTCCGCTGCATCTTTGCATAACCTCCGGATATGCCCTATTTCCCCATAGAAATTACATTTAGGAGTTGGATTAGATGTACCTTCTCCTGACGGGCCTGCATTCCACCGAGCTTGACTGAAGTTATTTGTCCGCCCTCCTCGATAATTCCTGTATCCGTGGTACGGGGTGTTCCTCATCTGTGGTGGTACATAACGGCTAGCCGGTTGCCCCTGCTCTTGAATGATGGCATTAACCGCTGCTCTATTTTGTACCTTGCATTATACGGACAAGTCTTTGTGGTATGATTTGTTATGTGGTAGATGTGAAGAGATGGATAAGTATGTGTTTGAAGATGAAGAGGTGTTGCAAAATCCTTGATCTACACCAGCCAAATGAACTCCAGGAGTAGATGGTGGGCCCTTTTAGCTTGCCAATGGATGTAATAGACAGCCTATGTACCTTGCAAGATCACTCTCAAAAAGATAGATCAAAACAGATAAGTTGGAGTTAGCTCAGAGGTGAAAACTTGCTATTCTTGGTTCATACACCTGTCCAATGTTTTACATAATTCTCTCAGCACAACAGCAGTTAGCTTAATTCCTCTTGGGGAAGTCTAGGCAACTTAAAGAGCTAAATTTCAAGAGTAATCTCATCAAAAATAACAAACCACACACTGAGAATGAGTTTTAACAAGTGATGACATCATCCCGATTTTCACGGGCTGCTACAGAAATAGACCAGTGAGCAGAAAAATCAACATAACTCAAAATGTAGGAATTCAATGATTATGAACATTTGTATGGTTATACTAGACAGTAAGCTGAATCCAAAAAGCTTTAAATCACTGAATTTGGATAAGTAACCACTAAGAAATGGCTCTGACAAGATGAGTGAAAAAGTCGGGTACCTGACAGAGAAGTGAAGATGAACAGACCCTGTTGACTTCAAATGAACATAACTGACGCTTGCAACATCCAAATGACATGAAAATTTGTGAGCATATAGTAGACTTATAGAGCTAACTTTACCAAGTTAAATCACTGAAAATGATGCACCAAGCTCAGAGAAAACATCTCTTCAAGCTGACTGAGAAAACTGAGAGTAATGGCAGTGAGTAGTACACTTCACAAGAACATGGAAAGATGAACTCAAATAATCATGAAAATGAAAGTATATTGCTTGTACAATACAATGACTTACTGATACATATGTGTGCCTTGTAATCACACTTGATATGGCATAAAGCTCAGCTCTTGGAGGTCTTCACATAGGTCTCTCTAACCACGACTAAAACTGCCATCTACTTATAGTTGAGTTTGGGAGGCTAACTTCCCTCAATCACTCTCCAATCAATCAATGAGTGATTTGATTCTCTACCTACCACAAATCATGAATTCGTGGCTCCTCTTTCCATTCTTGATCAAGTGGACTCAACCACTTAAGATTCTCTTACTTTTACATTAAGTAAACTCTTCAAAAGTTACAAGAGGTAGTTCACAAGTGAACTTTATATAGTCTTCTTTTTAAAGCTTCTTCTAAGACTTTGTGAGACTCAAGCCAATACTTAGGCTTGTCATAGACTTGCTCCAACAGCTCCCCCTCAAGCCAAGTATGCTTGAGGTCTTCAATCTTCCAAGATTACCTGCAAACCAATCATAGCCTTGAATTTGCAAAGCTTTGTACCATCCAATGCTTTGGTTAGAATATCTGCACATTGTTGATGAGTGGACACATATGATATTTGAATCTCTTTGCTTAGAACCTTCTCTCGTACATAGTGATAATGAACTTCAATATGTTTAGTCCTTGCATGAAAAATAGGATTAGCAGCCAAATGAATAGAACTCATATTGTCACCAAAAATAGTTGGAGTTCCAAACTCCAATCCAAGGTCTTTGAATAATGTCTTCATCCACATAGCTTCTTGTGTAGCTATGGCAAGACCTCTATATTCAGCTTCAGTAGAAGAGAGAGCAACTGTGGGTTGCTTCTTGGATGACCATGAAATAAGCTTTGAACCTGCAAAGGTAAGACAACCTGAAGTGCTCCTTCTATCTTCCTTGGAGCCAGCCCAATCTGCATCAGAAAATAGCTTCAAACCTAAATCAGATACATAAGGATAATAAAGTCCTTCATTTATGGTTCCTTTGAGATACTTGAGAATCCTTTTGGCAGCATCCATATGTGGTTTCCTTGGTGTGTGCATAAATTGACTTAGCACAGTCACACTGTAACATATATCTGTTGGAGTTAGACGTCTGCGGAAGCATGCGAACAGCACAAGGAAGAAGAAGAAGCTTGGAGCACAACACACAAGACTGAATGTATTACTAGAGAATGTACAAAGATAAGTATCCCATTAGGGCAATAGGCGTATATACAAGCCGGGGGAAAAAAACCTCCTAAAGAGGGAAAAAAGTGCCCCGGCGGTCCTAGAGTGTTCACACATATCACTACCTAAATATATCAACAAATCCCCCCTGGGAGTGATGTGGTGAACAAGGAGCTGGCACTCATGTATAAGGAAGTGCCGAGCTATGTGGAAATCACTCCACAAAAGGAAGTAAGCCCAAAGCTTTGCGGAAAGCTTCAAACTTCTCCCTAGGCAGAGCCTTCGTGAAAAGGTCTGCAATGTTCTCCTGCGTGGGCACATATGCCAAGCTGATCTCCCCAGCAGAGAACCTCTCCCTGACATAGTGATAATGCACCTCAATGTGCTTAGTGCGAGCATGGAACACAGGGTTCCTCGCAACTGCCAATGCACTCTGACTGTCAGTGAAGATGGTGGTGGTAGAAGACTGGCCAACACCCAAATCAGCCATAAGGCGTCTGAGCCACACACACTCAACAGTCGCTGTGAAAGCTGCCCTATACTCAGCCTCACAACTGGAAGTGGCCACAGTAGGCTACTTCTTGCTCAACCAAGATATACATGAGCTACCAAGCATGAAGCAAAAACCACTGGTGGACACACGAGTGTCATAGCAACCAGCCCAATCTGAGTCAGAAAAAGCATGCAAATCTGGCGGTAGTGATCCCCCCTTGGGATAAAACAACCCAAGTAGCCGAGTACCACTCAAGTAGCGAAAGATGCGCTTAACCGCTTTCCAATGCGTGACTCCTGGGCAATGCATAAACCTACTCATCTGTGAGACAGCAAACTGAATATCTGGCCGAGTAATGCATAAGTAAATCAAGCATCCAACAGCCTGCTGATAGAGAACAGCATCAAATGCATCTCCAGCATCATGAAGACTCAATCGTAAACCTGTCAATATATTTCGTTTGACACAAAGCCATTCCACCATCAACTTGCATAAACTGAATGCCCAAATAGTGATGCAAATGCCCTAAATCAGACATCTCAAATGAGGCATGCAAATCAGCCTTGAAATCAGCAATATGCTTCTCAAGAGGACCAGTGAGCAGCATATCGTCTACATAGACAACAATGATCAAAAGCACATCATTAGCACGCTTAACATATAAGGTGCTTTCAGTTGGACTGTTCTCAAAACCATGTGCAATCAGATAGGCATGTATTTTCTCATACCAAGCACGTGGTGCTTGCTTTAAACCATATAACGCCTTCTTTAACCTGCACACCTGGTTTTCATGCCCTTTCTGCACAAAGCCACGGGGTTGAAAAACATACACTTCTTCATGCAAGTCACCATTCAGAAATGTTGTTTTAATGTCCAACTGATGTACATTTCCAACCATGATGGGTTGCAAGTGCACAAATGCTCCGAACAGTAGTCATACGGCATGTAGGTGCAAAGGTCTCATCAAAATCAATGCCTCTTTCCTGCGCATAACCCTTTGCAACAAGCCTAGCCTTATACCTGTCAACTGTATCATCAGGTTTACGCTTCAGCTTGTATACCCACTTAGTGCCAATGGCCTTCTTGCTAGGAGGCAAGTCACATAAAGACCATGTACCATTCTTCATTATAGCATCATATTCAGATTGCATAGCAGCCATCCAATTTTCTGAATTTTGTGCTTCATCAAAAGAAACAGGCTCATTTTCATCACAGAGACTAGATGCAGCCATAGCATAGCAATCTGATGCAAAGGAGGTACTATGAGAGCCTGAACGAGTACGATATGACAAAGGTGCATCTAATTTGCTGTCACGCAAAGTCTGCACCAGCCATTTTGGCATAGTTTTTGCCTATTCAATATCAGCTCTCTCATCAACAAGTGCATCATGTAAATCTGCATCAGAAATGGAATGATCTGCATCATCATATGAAACCTGCAAAGGCTGAGAACTTGCCTCATTAGGACCAGCGCTAGCCTGTCCACCTGTAAAAAGAGGCATCAAAGTATCATACATGTCTTTGGAGCTAACAGATGTCTCCTTAGTACATGAAAGCAATGGCTGAATAGCATCTTCCACAAAGACAACATCACGGCTAACCAGAATGTGTTTAGTCTGTGGATGATACAGACGATAGCCCTTACTTTCAGAACTGTACCCAACAAAAATACATTTTACTGCCTTATCATCCAATTTTCTGCGATGTTGTTCAGGCACTAATGCATATGCCAAACAACCAAAAACACGCAGATGAGCAACAGATGGCTTGCGGTCATGCCAAGCCTCATATGGAGTGATAGACTGCAACGCTTTCATGGGACACCTGTTCAGTACATATGCTGCACACATGACAGCCTCAAGCCAGAAACTATGTGGTAAAGCCTGACTTTTGACCATGCACCTTGCCATCTCCATGAGTGACCTGTTCTTTCGTTCAGCAACTCCATTCTGTTGAGGTGTATACGGCACTGTACACTGGTGTTTTATCCCACGTTCAGCCAGAAATGCATTAAAATCTGAAGACATATATTCCCCCCCTCGATCAGAACGGAGGGTGCCCATTTTACATGCTGACAGATTTTCAGCCAAAACCAAAAACTGTTTGAAGCACATGAACACTTCGGACTTTGCTTTGAGTGGATATACCCATGCATGCCTGGAAAAATCATCAATGAAAGTCACGAAGTAAAGGTAATTTCCAAAAGAGGGTGTCTGCATAGGACCACAGACATCACTATGTACAAGCTGCAATTTCTGCATAGCCCGAACTGAACCGTCTTTTGGAAAGGAAGAACGCTGCATTTTGCCCAAAATACAGCCTTCACAAACATGTTTTCCAGGTGCCTCAAGTTTGGGCAAAGAGGACACCATTTCAGATTTCTGCAGGCGTAACAAACTAGCAAAATTCAGATGACCAAAGCGTGCATGCCAAAGCTTTGCATCTGACATAGCCTGAGAATCATGAACTGCACATGCCGAATCATTCACAGATTTTTCATAGTCTATGAGCTTATACAGCCCACGACATAAAATGCCAGAAGCAATAATCACATCGCCATTTGAGAGATCATGGACTGTACACCTGTCATCAACGAATTTCACAACCAAGCCAATCTTGGCTAATGCAAAAACTGATAACAGGTTCTTTTTGATCCCTGGCACAAATAAAGCATCTAACAAAGTGAAAGAACTACCATCAGCAATAGTCAGAATGATCTTACCAACTCCCATAATAGGATAAGAGGAGTTATTGGCGCATGTGACAGTATTCCCTGTAGGGGCAGGCTCGAGTGAAGAGAAGAAACTGCGCTGCGAGGTAATATGTTTGGTTGCCCCACTGTCAAAGTACCAAACATCTGAGTCTACTGCAGACATGCACTGATCATGAGAAGATGGGTCAAAATTGCAGACAGTAGTAAACGCCCATTCTTCTTCCTGCACAAGATTTGCAGACTCTGTTTTTGGTGTAGAGGCCTCTGCAACAACCATTCCAGCCTCTTTCTTCTTTGCCTCTTTAGCAGCCAGTTTTGGACAGTTCTTTATAATATGATCATTTCCTTTACAGTACTTGCAGAACAATTTCTGCTTTTCTGATTTCTTCTCATCTTTATCCTGGTTCTTCGATTGTGCAGCATTTGTAGATTTCTGCTTACTAGTAGAAGAGCTCCATTTTCCTTTGCCCTTCTGACTAGCCAGGAAAGCTTGATCTGCAACACGCATAATGGACCTGTTCTGCCTGGACTGATCTTCCTGCAACAGAACAGAGACTAATTCCTCAAATGACAAGGCATTCAGATTGCCTTTCATCATCAATCGAAGAGTAGAGGCAAAACTCTGATATGAATCAGGAAGGCCATTCAGAACGGTCTGCACAAGTGAGCTGTCTGGTATAACCTCATCAGCAGAAATCAATTGTTCCTTCAGGTCTTTGATCTTTGTAAGAAAACTATCCATCGAATCACCTTCATTCATGTGCTCACTCTCCAACTGTTTTCGGAGGTAAGCAACACGAGCCTCATTCCTAGCCTGGTATAAAGTGGTAAGTGTATCCCAAGCATCCTTTGCTGTTCTGCAAGAGCGAATGTGAGGAATAATGGCACATTTGACAGACAAAGCTATCAATGCATGTGCCTGGGCATCTCTGCCATCCCAACGAATCTGCTCTGCAGTAGGTGCAACAGAAACAGCAGCACGAACAGGAATCTGCGGAATATCATCTTCGACACCATCTTCATCAGCTCCAACACCTGTATTTGCAGTACCTGTCGTTACAGGTGTAACAGGACGTCTTTCAACACCCTGCACAATGTTCCACAATCCTTTTGCAACCAGTACATGTCGCATCATATAAGCCCATAATGGGTAGTTGGTACCATCCAACTTATCCTCAACAGCCAACATACGGAATACGTCACTGCTTTCAGCCATGGCCGGTGACTAAAATACCTTGATGCAGAAAATTGACTATATCTCAAAAAGTTGAACAGAGCTGCCCAGACGAGTTCTGCTAGACCTGTAGCAGACTTCGAGACGCTTAAACTGGCGAACAGAAACTGGTATATACCTTTGGCACAAAAGGACGAAATAGCCTGCACAAGCACTGCAATAGTGTGTTCGGAGGCCGAAACGAGCTCAGATCGCGATTTCGGCACCACAGAGCAAAGCCGTTTTGATCTCGGAAACACCCCGAGTATGCTCACCAAATTTTGTGCGAATCTGAGACTGCAAACGGAGGAGTGTCGACGGCGCCCTAGAAGAAGCAACGACCTGCTCTGATACCAATTGTTGGAGTTAGACGTCTGCGGAAGCACGCGAACAGCACAAGGAAGAAGAAGAAGCTTGGAGCACAACACACAAGACTGAATGTATTACTAGAGAATGTACAAAGATAAGTAGCCCATTAGGGCAATAGGCGTATATACAAGCCGGGGGAAAAAAACCTCCCAAAGAGGGAAAAAAGTGCCCCGGCAGTCCTAGAGTGTTCACACACATCACTACCTAAATATATCAACAATATCTACTCTTGTCAATGTGGCATAGTTGAGACTACCCACTAGACTTTGATATGATGTGATGTCCTCTATGAGTTCACCTTCATGTGAGCTCAATTTGTGATTGACCTCCATTGGAGTACCTGCAATCTTACAATCTTGCATCTTGAATTTTGCCAACATGTCCTTAATGTACTTCCTTTGAGTGAGAAACAAACCATGATCTTTGTAGACAACTTCCAAACCTAGGAAGTAGGTAAGTGAACCCAAATCACTTATCTTGAACTCTTCTCTCATCTGATCTTTGATCTTCTTCATACCATCTGCATCATTTCCTGTCAATATAATATCATCTACATATACACATAGGTAGATGATCTCAGAATTACTCTTTTTAATAAAGAGTGAAGGATCTGCCTTGCTTGGTTGAAAGCCTTTGTCCTGCAAGAATGAAACAAGCCTAAAATTCCAAGCTCTTGGAGCTTGCTTGAGACCATACAATGCTTTGTTAAGTTTACACACATAATCAGGATAAACTTGATTCTCAAAACCAGGTGGTTGTGCCATATATACCTCTTCTGTTATCCAACCATTCAAGAATGCATTCTTTACATCTAGTTGAAGTATCTTCCAATTCTTGGAAGAGGCAATACTAAGCAAAACCCTAATAGTAGGCATCTTTGCCATAGGAGAGAAGGTCTCCTCATAATCAATTCCCTGAGTTTGTGCAAAGCCTTTTGCTACAAGCCTTGCCTTATACCTGTTAATGGAACCATCAGAATTCTTCTTGAGTTTATAGACCCATCTTGAGCCTATTACCTTCATGGATGAAGTCTTGGGCACCAAATCCCAAGTGTTGTTTTCCTCAAGTGCTTCAATCTCTTCCTTCATTGCATGCTTCCATTCTGTTTTTGCTTTGGCCTCTTCAAATGATGATGGCTCCTCTTGGTTTATGTCCTGTGCTATGTAGATAGAATGTTTAGTTACTAATGAGGTGTCAAACCCATACCTTTCTGGTTTTTTCTTTTCCCTCATAGATCTTCTTAGGCCATGATGTGATGATTCTGCCTCATGTCCAAGTTCCTGCAATTTTGCTTTACCTTTAGACTTCCATGCTTTGATCTTTTCCATCTGAGATTCTTCATCATCCTCTGAGGTGTCTTGTTCTTCAATCTTCGGTTGTTCTCTACCAAGCTTTGGAAAATCTTCTTCAAGATCATATGGTAAATTGATCTTCCTGCATGAATCTTCATACCATGAATTGTTCTCATCAAAAACTACATCTTTGCTTACCAAGAATCCTTTGTTGGTAGGGTTGTATAACCTGTAGCCCTTTTGATTGTTATCATATCCAATAAATACACACCTTTCTGCCTTTGGATCCATCTTGCCTCTAACCTGTGAAGGAACATGAGCAAAAGCAATACATCCAAAAATTTTACAATGATCTAAGCTTGGTCTTCTTCCATTCCAAGCCTCATATGGAGTCATCCCATCAAGGGATTTTGAAGGCAACCTGTTAATCAAGTAAGTGGCTGTAGATACAGCCTATTCCCATAAGTAATTAGGTAAATGCTTTTCATTTAACATAGACCTTGCAGCTTCAACAATTGTCCTATTCCTCCTTTCTGCCACTCCATTTTGCTCAGGAGTGTACCTTGTAGTTACCTCTCTTTTGATTCCTCTTTCTTGAAGAAAAGAATCAAACTCATGGGAGAAGTATTCTCCCCCTCCATCTGACCTTAGCCTTTTTAGTGATTTACCTGTTTGATTCTCCACAAGAGCCAAATATCTTTTGAAACATGAAAAAACTTCATCTTTGTGTTTCATAAAGAATAGGATAGTCCATCTGCTGCAATCATCAATAAAGGAAACATAATACCTTGATCCAGATATTGAAGCTTCCTTGCTAGGTCCCCATACATCTGTATGAACCAACTCCAAGAGATCTCCATGCATATAACCTTTCTTCATGAATGGTAACCTGTGAGACTTTCCAAATTGACATGCACTACACTTATAAATCATATGTTGTTTTGACAAATTAGGAAGTCCAAGTACACTTTGGTCCCTGCAGATTTGCTTTAATGACCTTTCACCAATATGTGCTAACCTTTTGTGCCATACTTCCAATTCTGTGAGTGTCTGACTACCATAATTAAAGAGAGCAATGTTTCTAGTGTCCTGTAATTCAAATGTGAACAATCTACCTGTCTTTTCACCTTTTGCAATTCTTCTGAATCCTTGACTTGGATCTTCAACAAATGCTCCTGCTTTTGTGAACCTGAATTGCAACCCTTTCTCTACTATCTGCCCAACACTTATCAAATTCTTTGTAATGGTAGGGACATAGAGTACCTTACTGAGTAGGTTGATGTTTCCATCAGGTGCTTTGACATTGCCTATTTTCTCCACAGGATGTTTTGTATCATCTCCTGTTTGTACCTCATGCGTATTCCTTGGATCTTCTAAATCTGATAGGAGTGCCACATTTCCTGCCACATGATTTGAACAACCTGAATCTATGTAGAAAATATGCTCATCAGATTTACCTTGTGGCATAGCCATGTTCATGATCAATAATGAATCCTCTTTGTTTGAGTCTTCTGTGTAGTTATTGTAGTCTCTCCTTCCTTTGTAGCCTCCTTGATAGTTTGAATGATTGTAGTTGTTGTAGTTGCCATGGTAGTTGTTGAACCTTCCTCTTGAGTATCCATAACTTCCTCTATTGTATCCTCTGCCTCTTTGATTCGTGGAATTCCTAAAGCAATTTTCAGTTGTATGATTAGTTAATCCACAAATAGAACATGAGTTGGAGTCTTGGGATCTCCCCCTGCCTTGTCTACCTCCTCTTCCTCTACCTCTGCCATGTCTTCCTCTACCTGCATAGTTAGCTTGATATGTACCTGCTTCATCATCCACTTTCTTTGCCTTTCCTTTGTTATCTTTAGACTTGCTTTTATCCGTGTATAAAGCTGAAGATTGATTACCTTTAGAGCTTTCTCCATTTTTTATAAGCTTTGCCTCTTGAGTAAGTAGTTGTCCAATGAGTGTATTGAAATCAGGTACATGCATGTCCATGTACAAATCCATTCCCACTTATCATCTGCCTTCAAGCCATTGATGACCTGCCTTACAATTTGATCTTCATTTATTACCTCTCCAATGCTTCCCAACTGATCCGCTATGTCCTTGAGCTTTGTGACAAAATCAGTCACATTTTGTTTGGGAGCCTTCTTGAGAGTTGTGAACTCCAGCCATAGTTGATGCTTCCTAGCTTTGGTACTTGAAGAAAAGAAAGCTTCAAGTGCATCCCACACTTCCTGAGATGTCTTACAACTTCTAATGTGAGGCAACAAAAAATCTGAGATAGAGTTGAGGAGATAAGACCTTGCAAGTGCATCCTTGGAGCACCATGTGCTCAATCTTTCTTGCTCTTCTTGTGTTGGTTGACTTTTGTTCCTGAAACTTGGCATAACTTCATCTCCAGCCACATAACCATATAATCTTCTACCTTGGAGATAAGCTTCCATTCTTAATGACCAAGCTGAGTAGTTACCTCTGTCCAATTTGTCAATTGATGAAGGAAATCCATCTGCCATGTTGTCCAACCTTGCTCTGATACCACTGTGAAGAGATGGATAAGTATATGTTTGAAGATGAAGAGGTGTTGCAAAATCCTTGATCTACACCAGCCAAATGAACTCTAGGAGTAGATGGTGGGCCCTTTTAGCTTGCCAATGGATGTATTGGATAGCCTATGTACCTTGCAAGATCACTCTCAAAAAGATAGATCAAAACAGATAAGTTGGAGTTAGCTCAGAGGTGAAAACTTGTTATTCTTGGTTCATACACCTGTCCAATGTTTTACATAATTCTCTGAGCACAGCAGCAGTTAGCTTAATTCCTCTTGGGGAAGTCTAGGCAACTTAAAGAGATAACTTTCAAGAGTAATCTCATAAAAAATAACAAACCACACACTGAGAATGAGTTTTAACAAGTGATGACATCATCCCGATTTTCACGGGCTGCTACAAAAATAGACCAGTGAGCAGAAAAATCAACATAACTCAAAATGTAGGAATCCAATGATTATGAAAATTTGTATGGTTATACTAGACAGTAAGTTGAATCCAACAAGCTTTAAATCACTGAATTTGGATAAGTAACCACTGAGAAATGGCTCTGACAAGATGAGTGAAAAAGTCGGGTACCTGACAGAGAAGTGAAGATGAACAGACCCTGTTGACTTCAAATGAACATAACTGAAGCTTGCAACATCCAAATGACATGAAAATTTGTTAGCATATAGTAGACTTATAGAGCTAACTTTACCAAGTTAAATCACTGAAAATGATGCACCAAGCTCAGAGAAAACATCTCTTCAAGCTGACTGAGAAAACTGAGAGTAATGGCAGTGAGTAGTACACTTCACAAGAACATGGAAAGATGAACTCAAATAATCATGAAAATGAAAGTATATTGCTTGTACAATACAATGACTTACTGATACATATGTGTGCCTTGTAATCACACCTTGATATGGCATAAAGCTCAGCTCTTGGAGGTCTTCACATAGGTCTCTCTAACCACGACTAAAACTGCCATCTACTTATAGTTGAGTTTGGGAGGCTAAGTTCCCTTAATCACTCTCCAATCAATCAATGAGTGATTTGATTCTCTACCTACCACAAATCACGAATTCGTGGCTCCTCTTTCCATTCTTGATCAAGTGGACTCAACCACTTAAGATTCTCTTACTTTTACATTAAGTAAACTCTTCAAAAGTTACAAGAGGTAGTTCACAAGTGAACTTTATATAGTCTTCTTTTTAAAGCTTCTTCTAAGACTTTGTGAGACTCAAGCCAATACTCAGGCTTGTCATAGACTTGCTCCAACAGTAGATGGCACAATACATTTGGTTCAGTGCGCATGTTGAACTGCTGCGCCCTGGGTTTTTGCATTTGGCACAGTAGACTTGTTTCAGAGGGTCCTCATTAGATTGCCTAGACGCTTTCAGCCACTCCAGGTCTTTGGTAAATCCGCCCACTTTGTTCTCTAATTGTAACGACATAGCAATTACGACATCTAAAGTCATTCCACCCACACACCTTATGATCATAATCTGCTTCAATTGGGGCTTTAATCCATTGATGAACCATTGAGTGATAACGTCATCTGGTAGATTAGCATGCATGGGTGGCAACTCCCTTAGATGTGTCCGAAATAGCGTGGCATGATCCTGTACAGTTTGGTGTGGTTTCTGCCTATTGCTCTGCAAGTAGTCAAAAATTTTGGCAGGATTCTTCTTCAATCGAAACCGTTGTAGAAAGGCATCCTTTACATCATCATACTACCGAAAGTGGTTCAAATCGTATTCGGTTAGCCATCATGTAGCTTCATTAACCACGGTTGCCTGGAACACAATAGCTTTGTAGGCAGGGTCCGCTGGGTAGTTCATAACTGCATAATTAATCTCAAAGGTCCGCACATGCGCATCTGGATCATCCCCTGGAAATCCTCCAAATTTTGCATACGTGACCCCTGTTGGTACCAAACGCAGTGGGATAACTTGTTGCTGCTGATGTTGCGGTTGCGGCTGTGGCAGTGTTTGTTGCTGTTGTTGTGAGTCACTCATGATGTTGTTGTTGGTAGTGTTGTTGTTACCTGAATCTTGGGGAGATATCTCTTGATCTTCCTGAGCTGTATGGTCAACTTGCTCACTTTCCGGTCCTAAAATGTCATTGAACCGTTTTCTTAACTCCAAGTCTATCAGCCCTTCCTCAACTCTAGTATCGAAATCAGCTAGACTTGCACCGAAAAGTGGTGAACGCAATAAGTGTCCACCGGTTAGCACCGCAGTTTCACCAAAAAGCTTCGAATTGCTACCAGGTAATGCCGAACTCTCACCAAAACTCATCAAATTCTCACCGGACCAGACTGCACTATTACTATAAACGTGCCCATCGGATAACACGGACCTATCACCGAAAATGACCGAATTCTGACCCGATAGTGTGGAACTAACTCCGCACTGCGTCTCTGTACAACCAAAAATCACCGTACTTTCTCTCAAAGGTACCGGACTCGCATCGGAATTCATCGGGATCTCATCATGTGCTACCAAACTACCATCGGAATTGCGCTGCCCAGGGATGTTGATCTCTGCGGTATTTGGGGTATGATTTGCCGGAACGTGTTACAGGCATATATCAAAGAATTCTTCCTCAATCTTTAATCTTCGGTGTAAACAACTACTCCATTTTCCACAGAGGACGCTAGTGTTAAGTGTTAAAACCCTTTTTATTGTTAAGGTTTAATTCACAACTGGGTTCTTGGGATGGTCAGGGGTCTGTAAACAGAGGCCCTATTTATATTTTCCCAAATTGTAGATTAAGATAATATGACTTCACTGGATTGAGCGCTAACGTATTATCTTCCAAAACTACTCTGCATACGTTTGTTAATGCACTTCCACGTTATAAAGGTTACCGTGTAACTCCTTCACTTAGCGTAGTAATCCAATTACTTAATACTTTATTAACTTCACTTAGTTGATTAAACTTAATCAACAAAATAGGCTCAGTTACACAGAGTTCTGCAATAGCGCTCGCTTTCGGCTCCTTGCCCAGACAAACAGTCCGATGAGTGATCCCCCTTCTGCATCACGCGACTTCTTTCATTAATCTTGTCAAAGGGTAAACGTTGTGCTACGCCTTTACATCATGCATGCGGCTTTTCAGGATATATTTTACAAGAAATATGAGTTCCTTTCCGGCGGCTTACACTCCTACTTGCCGAATGACTATTGTTTGTAGCATTTGTGCACTTGCAGCTCATCATGGTTGGAATGTAAATTAGTTGGACATTAAAACAACATTTCTTACTGGTGACTTGCATGAAGAAGTGTATGTTTTTTAGCCTCGTGGCTTTATGCAAAAAGGGCATGAAAACTGGGTGTGCACGTTAAAGAAGGCATTTTATGGTTTAAAGTAAGCACCACATGCTAGGTATGAAAAGATACATGCCTATCATGGCACATGGTTTTGAGAATAGTCCAATTGAAAGCACCTTATATGTTAAGCATGCTAATGATGTGAGAATTAAAGTCTTTAATGATGTAGATTGGGCAGGGAATTCAGATGATAGAAGATATACACACGGTTATCTATGTTATGTTGGAGATAAGCTAATCTCTTGGTGTTCAAAGAAGGAACATATAGTTGCTTTGTTGTCTACAAAAGCTGAGTACAAAGGAATTGTGCAAGCGGCAAAAGAAGTAATTTGGTCGAAGACTTTGTTGAAAAGTCAAGGAATTGATCAGAGTACTCCAATCATATTTGGAGATAACATGAGTTCATTGTATTTAGCAGCTAACCTTGTTTTTCATGCCTGAACTAAACACATAGAGATTCAGTATCATTTCTTAAGAGAAAAGGTACTTGATAAAGAAATTGAAGTCATGTATACACCAACAAAAGAGCAAGTGGCAGATATGCTAACAAAAAGCTTGAATGGATCCAAGTTACAAAGGTTTAAAGAGATGGCATGCATAAAGAAGATGCAGCTAATCACAATTGATGATTGAGGGGGAGTTGTTGAAGCAAGACAATCACCAATTGATGATTACATGAAGCTTAAGAGTGAAGAAATGAAGAAAAGAGTTAAGCTTAAAGTATGAAGTCAAGTGAAGATTCACGAAGAGATGTTCTAGATACTTATGAACATTAGTTTTTGGAAAATACTTCATAAACACTTTGATGTAATGATGAGTTCGTTCTCATATGTATATATACACTCATGTATAGTCGTGACATGTATAAGAAATGAAGTAGATATGAGAATATAGTCAATACAATTCAAGTTCTTTAGTGAGAGATGTGCAGAGAGTCTTCTCGTGAGATTAGCAACCATTCTATCCTAGAATTCTCTCAGCCTGATCATGAGGATCATGAAATCTTTCATACACATCTAATTAAAAAGCTAATCAAACTATAACTAAAGTTTCATGATCTAATTCTCTTCAGGTTGTGCGTATGACAAATAGGAACATTCATATGTAGAAGTCTGCAAGTGAAGTTCTCATAATCTCGCAATTTGCTGCTCAAAGTAGTTTCTTATATATATATTCGATATAAGTGATCAACTTAAAGATCTAATGGTTATTTTGAAGAACTAATGATCATTATGATTCTGCAAAGGAATTACAAATGCGTATGCATCATTTGAATGATTAAAATTGAATTTATGTGTAGAGATTGAAGTCTATTTTTGAAGCAGACTTGTTGAAGTTAAAGAAAGCTTCACACAGTGAAGTATTTCTCAATGAATTTGAAAGTTAATGTAAAGTTTGGTTTATTCTTGATATAGAGGAGTTCTTAAATCAAGTTAGGTCAATTATTTGGAGAGTTAAAGGTTTCTAGCACTTATAAACTCCCATGATTTGATAAGAGGAGTTGTTGATGCATGTGATAGTATTCCTTGTAGGGGTAGGCTCAAGTGAACTAAAGAAACTGCAGTGCGAGGTAATATGTTTGGTTGCCCCACTGTTAAAGTACCAAAAAATTGAGTCTACTTTAGATATACATTGTTCATGAGAAGATGGTTCATAACTACAGATAGTAGTAAATGCCTATTCTTCATTCTACAGAAGATAAGCAGACTGTATTTTGGGTGTAGAGGCCTCTGCAACAACCATTGTAGCCTCTTTTTTCTTTGCCTTTTTTGCAGCTAGTTTTGGACAACTCTTTATGACATGATCATTTCCTTTACAGTATTTACAAAAAAAAATTTGCTTTTTTTATTTCTTCTCGTCTTTGTCTTCCTTTTTGGATTCTGCTAAATTACCAGATTTTTGCTTACTACTAGGCGAGCTCCATTTATCTTTACTCTTTTGACTAGCTAAGAAATCTTGATCTGCTAAATGCATAATGGACCTATTCTTTGGACTGATCTTCCTAGGTAAGCAACACGAGCCTCATCTCTTACCTAATATAAGGTGGTATGTGGGAATTGAACTCATGACTTTCTAGCTAGGAGTATGATGAGCTAACCACTTGCCCCAAAAGCCATGGTTGAGGATTACTTCCTAATCCTCCCTCTTAGGGTGTGGTTCAACCATGTCTTGCCTGTCATTTCTTGAGTCTAACACTCTCTTCCCCTTCTACAGATCATTGTCCTCAATGAACAATCCTTGATCTCCCCTTGAATTGATATCCTCACCCTTGCACAGTCTCTTGAACCTTCTTGTTCTCAACCTTGGTCTCTTGAACCCTTGCTCTCAACCTTGGTCTCTTGAACCTTGCCTTTCTGCTTCTTGGCCACTTGCCTATAGACTTGCCTTATTTGCAACATTGGTCTCTTGAGCCTCTTATTATCAACCTCAGTATCTTGAATTTGCTTCTCACCTCTTCTAGATATCTTGGATCCTCAATCTAGTGCTTTCATTGGAAAGCTCATTTGGAGATCTTTCCAAGGCTATCTTACACGTCTAAATGTGACCTACAGATTGGGAGATACACTCTAATCTTTGTTGAGCTCACCTTTGAAAGTGACGTGTGTGCCTCCCATCGACTTTGCCCAAGTCTACTTCTTAGGCTCTGATACCAATTTTTGAAATTGAACTCATGACCTACCAGCTAGGAGTATGATGGGCTAACCACTTGCCCCAAAAGCCATGGTTGAGGATTACTTCCTAATCCTCTCTCTTAGGGTGTGGTTCAACCATCTCTTGCCTGTCATTTCTTGAGTCTTATAACATGATAAGTGTATCCCAAACATCCTTTGCTCTTTTACAAGAGCGAATATGAGGGATAATGGCATGTTTGATAGACAAAGCTATCAATGCATGTGCTTGAGCATCTTTGCCATCCCATTGAAGTTGCTATGTAGTAGGGAATCACAACATGAATAGGAATTTGAAGATCAACATCTTCAATGCCATTTGCATCACCTTTAATAACTATATTTGGAGGGGTAATAGGTCATTTTTCAACACCCTCCACCGTATTCCACAGTCTTTTGTGACCAATACATGACACATCATATATGCCCACAATGGGTGATTGGTACCATCCAACTTGTCCTCAACAACCAAATATAGAATACATCATTGCTTTCAACCACAATTGTTGACTAAAATACCTTGATGCAGAAAAATGACTATATCTTAGAAAGTTGAAGAGGTAGCAAACTTCGAGGTGCTTGTATTGGAGAATCAAAATTGTATATATGTTTGGCATGAAGGGACAAATTGCCTGCTCAAACATTGCAGTAGTGCATGCAGAGGCTGAAACAATCTCAGATCCAAATTTTGACACCACATAGCAAACCAATTTTCGTATGTTTCTGAGACTTTGACTGGAGGGGTGTAGACGATGCCCTAGATGAATTGGTGGCCTAATCTGATACAAATTGTTGGAGTTTGAGGTCTGGAGAAGCATGCTAACAACACAAGGAAGAAGAAGAAGAAGCTTGGAGCACATCACACATTATTGAACGTATTACCAAGTAAACATATAGAGATAAGTAATTGTTAGGGTTGTAGGCATTCTACAAGTGAAAAAAACCTTATAAAGAGGGAAAAAAGTGCCTCAATGGTCCTAAGTGTGTTCACACACATCACTACCAAAATATATCAACAAAGAGACACTTGCCTTTTATGGGAGTCTCATTGTTTATGACATGATAGAGTTTCCTTTCTCTATTGGTATCACATATGCAATTCTTTTGTATTGTTAAGGATGTCGAGCACTCCATCATGTATGCAATGGTCTAGTTCAATGCTCATAGCAAATATATTGTCTATGCATTTTGTAATATAAGGCAACCATTTTGAGCATCATTCTCAGACATATCTCTCGTAGAGCAAAACATAGCTTTTTGATAAGAAAACATTTTGATTGGGAAAATAAAAGAGCAAATCATTGTTAAGAAAAAAAAGAAATAAAATCTGATTTTGAATAAATCAATGAAAATTTATTATTAAATTGAACAAATTTCACCTTGGTAATATCTTAAGTAGAAACTAGCAATGTCTCATTCTGGATTAACTATACAAATGAATATTGTTTGATTCCTTGTATTATCTTATCCTTCCTTAGAAGTGTGTTGAATGATGAAGAGTAATGTATCACTACTAACAATACTAGTAGTAACAATAGCAATAGTAGAAATAGTTTAATATAAACAATTGTAAAAAGAATCATATCATTATGGTAAATAAAAAGAGTAAAGGAAGAGGACATATAAAGAAAACATAAAAAGAAAAAAAAAAGGAGAAGAAAGATGGCAAGAACAACCACAGAGATCATGAAGACCTAAAAACCATTTATAGAAATAGTGTAGCAATTGCAAGAAGGATGAAAATGGTGAGTACAATGATGATAATGGTTATGCATAACAACAAAAGATAAGCTATTATTAATTGTATTCCTAAAAAAATGATAATACCACAGAGATCATGAAGACCTAAAAACCATTTATAGAAATAGCTATATAGCAATTGCGATTATGATGAAAATGATGAGTGTATTTTTAAGAAAAGGCTAATGAAACGATGCTATGAAGTCGAGATTGAGGAGTTCGAAAAGATATTCGTTGACAAAAACATCCAATTACCAAATAGCAATAAATCGTGTGTGTATTAATTACATGGGATGATTTGACATATACGTTCAAAAGTAAGATGACATGGTAAGCACATCCAGACCAAGTTAATAAAAGAGGACATGTATGTGCCTTTGAGTTGAGATATAAGCTCCCCTTGATGCACAATTGTTGCAGAGCTAAAGAAAGCACAAGGCAGAGAAAAAGACGGGCCCCAAAATTTTTTCTGATTTGGACATCATATCTTTGTATCATAACCACTCTTGTAATATATTTTCCGTTGTAAATGCACTAGACGAGTCCTCTAGATGCATCCCCATAGAAGATTAGAAGCTTACTCATGTAAAATAGTAGGGAATTAGTCTTTTAGTGAATAAAGTTCCGGTCTCTTGTGTGAAAGGACCATTTTTAGGGCACAAGTATATAAGTCAAATGTGACTCTTTGTAAAAGACTTTTTGCCATTGTGAGGATAGGGAGCACAGAAATTCGAATTTGTGTCTTCTTCACTCTGTATCTTCTTCTTGGAAAGAGTGTTAAGAAGTGTTGTCTATCCATGAAAGTGTTTGTTTGCTGTAGTTAAGGTGTGTGCGAAGTGTAGGAAGTGCTGAAGTGTAGGAAGGTATTTCCCGTGACTCAGTATTTTGCTCATAACTTGAAGTAGGAGTGTCAGAATTGCGTGAAACCATTGCCATTGGATGCGTCTTCTTGAGAGCTTTGAAATGCATATGCTATTTGTTATATTTGGAGTTCGGAGGTGAGAGAAAAGTCCAAAATACTGATGGCTGCTGCACCAAGTATCGTGACACCATGACCCACAGTTGAAGCTTGTTTGGATTAGTCTTTGCCTTGATTGCACTCTTTGAGTAGTTCATTTGCATTGATCATCACTTGATTGCATGTCCTCATACACTCGGCTAGGTTTGTATACTCATCGGATTGATATTTAAAAGCGTGAATCCCCACTATATGCACTTGAGGGGGATTGAGGTATAGTCTCTTTCTCCACAAGTCCCTAAGTTGGTACTTAGGTCAACACACTTTTTGGCGCCGTTGCCGGGGAGTGTCGAATCAAACCGAGGCATTCGTGTGATGGTAAGTAGCTTTTTTGCATTGAAGCAAGAGGAGGAGTGGTGATTTTCTCTTCTTTGGTAAGTCATTTTCAGCCGCACTTACTACTTCTCATTCTTGGAGTGTGTGTAGTGAGTTGTTAGTCTAGGGAAGTGAGTAGAATGAGTAGAGTAGGAAGAGCAAGGGAGTAGGCTAGGTAGTTAGAGTAGCTTTCAATTCTTGTTTTGTTGCTTTATTTCCAGTAAGTAAGAAAATCCCAAGCATAAAAGCCAAAAAGAGTCATTTTGTAAAGTACTTGTGTTTCTGAGCAAGTATCGTGGAGAGCGACTGTCGAGTATCGCGTGGGAGCAACTAGGCTATCTGGGGCTGCATAGAGCAAGGGGGAGTGACAAAGGAGTTGGAACAACCTCTAAGGTGAGCACATTGTGGTTGTGTTATGATATCTTACCTATAAATCAAGTTTCCAGAGACAAACGATTTGCGTCAGGTATCGTTTAGGAGTTGCAGAGGTTATAAAGTGTGACTTGAATGATACAGAGAGAGAGGGGAGGGTAGCAAAGCATAAACAACAAGTGTATTGAATCAAAACTTAAAAAATCTCTCAACAATTTGACAAAGGGTCAAGTATCGCTTTCTCCCGCGGTCGAGTATCGCGATACTTAACAAGTATCGTGATCTCTTGTGGTTGAGTATCGCGATATTTCCGAGGTATCGTGTATCGCGTTCCAAGGATCGCGATACTTAGCAAAGATCGCGTATCGTGTTGTCACCGATTGCGATACCTATCGTGTATCGTGTATCGTGATCTATTGATCGCGATACTTGAGAAGTATCATGTATCGTTTTGTGGGAAAGATCGTGTATCATTTTGAGCCAAGTATCGTGTATCGTTGGCATCCAGAGATCCTGTATCGTTTGTGTTCAAGTATCGTGTATCGTTTGGATCTAAAGATCGAGTATCGTGTAACTTTGAGGACAAGTATCGTGACTTGAAAATTTCATTTTCAGTCAAATCCCAGTCAAACTTTTCTGGAATTTTGGTCCATAGTGAAGAGTTCAAGAAGCTAGAGGTTAGCAAGGACTGACCAGAGCTGTGAAGTGGATGAACCTGAGATCCGGAAGAACCCTAGGAAGCCGAAGAAGTGTAATCTCTTCTGTAGGTAGCGTAGCCGAGCCAAGTAGCTGTTCACATTATTCTGAGACCTCCAGTGAGTCAGAGGAAGAAATTCCTATGGCTTCAGAGGATATGCAGAACACAGTACCCATGATTGGCATGATGTCAATCATTGAGGGAGAGTACCGGACCTCTTTGGAGTATGTGAACACCAACCAAAATGAGATCCCTATTTATTTGGATGGTCTAAACAGATCAGCGGCCAGATTAAAGAAGGCTTCAGAGTCTTACCTAGTGCCTAGGCCAGCAGTCAAGTATGTAGGAGGATTTTACATGGACAAAAGAGATATCTAGTATGTTGTCACAGAACACCCGGAAAACATTGATGAACATGGGGAAGAAAACAATGCTTCAAACTTAAATGGAGGAGGGAATGAAGAGCAAGTAACTACACCTAGAAGGAGATCTATTGTTGCGAGAGTCTGGAGAGGAGACCTGATTCCCCAAGATGACTCCTTAATGGATATATATCTGATCAATGGAATGGAGTCTCTTCTTAGAGCACATTCTTCAATTTGGGAAGCTGCCCCTAATCCTGTCACCATCTATGAGTTATAGGATCCTGATTTCCCCACCATCATCACATATTTGGATAGAAATCAGAGAAGATATTGGCCCTTGACAGAATTAGAGAGAGCCGAGTTGAAATATCAGAATATCCCAGTGTTCCCCCCTAGGGACCAAGCCACCACTTCGAGAAACCCACTTGGAACCTCTCAGAATGATTCATATCAGCAGTCGGGTCAAACACAACAAACACAACAAACCCAAATCCCAGTCAGACCACGTGCAATTTGCAATGCCTGCAAATAACCCTAGTTACCGACCTCAACCAATTGTTGACCCAAGACATGGAATTCCTGCTCCAGTCAGACCACCGATAGCAAGAGGACTAGGCATCCCCATATGAAGAAAAATTTTCCCGATAATGCCTAGACAGCTCGAAGCAGGAAGAAGATTAAGGCCAATTCAAGTTGCCAAATGCATGAGAAATCGTTATGATGGCTCTAGTGAACCTTACAATCATATAGCTAAATTTAAACAAGTAATCAGAGCTGAACAGGTAGAAGACTTCTTGATCCAATATGAGTCCTTTGGTCTTACATTGTCAGATATTGCATTAGCATGGTTTCAGCCATTGGACCCTAATAATTTTCAAAACATGGAACAAGTCTATCAAGAAATGATTGAGGAATTCACTAAGTCTGGAATCAAAAACAACTCTTCATCATTGATTCATAGCTTTAAGCAAGCCCCTACCGAATCAGTGAGATTGGCAGCAAGAAGATTCAAGCAGTATGTGGACAGATGCCCAGTAGAAGAGAGACCTACCCAAAATAAAATGGTGTCATTATTTTTGGAAGGATTGTTGAATGGATCTTTGAGATCTTTGGTATATGTAAAGGGAGTTCAAACTTTGCAAGAATGCATGAAGGAATGTATAGACCTAGAGGACAACCTAGCAGAAGATTCGAAAATACCTCAAGGTAGCTTGAAAAGTGAAGATTCGGCCAGTAGCACATCAATCCCTAAAAACAATGTCGAGGAAATAGCCGATTTGGTAGCAAAGAAGTTGAACGTTCAAGGACAGAGGAACTATCCCATTAACCCTATGAGAGTGCCCATGCTCAGAAGATGTATGCAGTGCGGAGGTGATCATCCTTCTCACTTGTGTACTAGGGGAGTAGTCCCAACACCTGCTTATGCTTATAATAGACCCACTGTCCTAGGACCTCTACAATATTGCAGTATAGAACAAAAATATACAAATCACAATACAGAAAATTGCCCTTACAATAGGCAATCGAGACCAGCACAGCCATACATGAGACCTTATGGATACCCTCAGAGAGAGCATGGAGGTGAAGCGTGGAGGTACCCTACCTATCAACAGCAGACACCAGTGCCACGACCATATGTATATCAAGGATACACCCAACCACAACCAGTACTAGGACAGCAACCGCCCCATCCTCAGAATGTTGTCCCAGTCAAGATAGCTCAACCTGAAGAAAACCTAGAGAGAGCGATAGTCCCAGCCACACCATTGGCTAGTAATGAACCATATGACTCATCTTACGACCATAGTCAAGGAGCATATCCCAATTATGACAGCTCTATGATAGAACATGGACACTTATACGAGCCATACGCCTATGGCATGGAAGTACCAGATAGTTCATACGGATATGAGCAGGACTATGTGTCCTTAATGTACACAGCCCCTAGAGCAACCATACCACCCCGACCCATGAACAGACCGCCTGTGCCTAGAGGACCATGCTATAGATGTGGAGGTGATCACTACATCAGGGAATGCACATTGCCAAACCCACCACCACCACAACGAGTTTGGGAAGGCTACTGTAGTGATTGTGGTAAGGAACATATTTTCAGAGATTGCCCCAAGAACCCCAACAAGGTTACATCCAACGTGCAAATCAATGTAATAGAAGTAATCGAATCATCAGGTAGCGATAAGGAATACACTATACCATTGAAGGCGATAACAAGAGCCAAAGCGAGAGAGACCCCAGAAAAACTTGAAACACACAATCAAAGAGACCTAGAGAGGAATACATCCACACCACAGAGAGTTGAAGACTCGGAAGAGCCTGAGAAAAGTGTTGTGAGTAAAAGAACCCAAAGATGGAAGAACCGTAGAGATAGGATAAAAGAAAAGAAGTTACTGCAGAAGAAGGAAAATGAGAAGAACGAACGGAACCCAAAAGAGGAACAGAAAATTGTAGAAGAAAATAAAAATGGAAAGCATAAAAAAAAGGAGGTAGGATCTGTGTTAGCAGATCCCATGCCTGAAGAATTAGCCATGTGGATTCAGGCATACAAGGCACGAATAAGAGCCTGACCGACCATCGAACAACATGAAAGAGAATACCCTAGAGGTGACCTAGAGAAAGAGAGGTTGGAGATCTGCAAAAAATTGATAGAAGTTGCTCAACAGACCTTAGAGAAACCGGCGTTGCCAGTACCCAAAACCCGAATTTCTGAAAGCAAATTCCAAGAGTGCGTCATCATCCATGACCACGAAAAACCCGAAGTACGTAAGACACTGAATGGCAATTATTGTGAGGATAAAAGGGAAGGATCCATTGTTCCCGAAGTAGAAGGAGAATGGCCTAAAGATTTGTGGGCGAGAGTCCAAGAAGACAGATGGAAGAAAGTGGAAGGAATTGAAACACCCTTTGAAGAACTAGAAGCAGAAAACGAAATAGAGGGTTCAATACTAGAATTAAATTCACAAGAAATTTTACCAATGGATCCTAGTGACAAAGGAGATGATGGAATAATGGATTTGCCAAACTATACAGGGGAGTATTCAAAATTGTATTGCATTCCCTCAATAAGGAAAAAAGAACCGAACCCATCAGTCCAAACATCGGATATCATACAACACCTTAGAAAGGTAAAAATCCCTTGTACCCTAACTTTAGAAGAACTGCTGAAGATTAAACCACATTTGAAGGAAAAATTAACTAGTCAATTGGAGATCAAGACGGAAGAGAAAGAGATATCGGATGAAGTAAACACTGTAAAGATCCCTGTGGATAAGGTAGGAGATTTCAGTGAGGGAGATGAGGGAAATACTTGCCTTCCAATTACTTATAGGGGCTATACAACCAAATCCATCTTAGATTCCGAAGCTGGTGTAGGCATTGCGACTAGAGAAATCTGGGAGAAATGGGGAAAACCAGCTTTAAGACCAACGCGTATGAAAATACAAATGGCTGATGGACATACAGAAAGACCCTTGGGATTATTGGAACGAGTAGTTTTCACCACCGGCGGAGTTGAATTTGAACACACCTTAGCAATTTGTCAATTTGAAAGGCCAAGCAATTATGAAATGATACTTGGAAGACCTTTCATGAGACAGTTAAAGGTTGTGCAAGATTGGGGAAAAGATGCAGTCTACCTACAACATGAAGGAACCACCACGAGAATAAATCTTCACACTTATACATATCAAGATGTTCCCCCCTTACAATGGAATCAAATTCATAAGGAGGAAGACGATCAGTCAATTCACAGCATAGGTTCTAGTGACCAATCTTGGATGAACGAGGACACTCATTTGTGGATATGCCAAACTGCCAAAAAGGAAGAGGATAGGAGAAAGGGATGGTAGCAAGGGCAAGGTGTAGCTAGGTCTGTGCAAGATCCGGCTTACATGCCTCAAGTCTTTTTGGATGAAGAGTTTGAACCTCATGGTTGGATGGAGATTTTAGCGACCCTCGATGTATGTGTGAATGAAGAAGTAATAACTATGAATGAATGTATTGACGAAGAAGGATATGATGTTAGTCTCTATGTAGTAGTCCTTCAGGAGGCTGAAGAAGGAGAAGTGATAGAGAAAGAATGGAAGGAGGACTATGAGAGCATTGAGATGGAGCCAGAACCAATGGAACCCGAGGATGGAAATCAAAAAATAAGCGTCACAACTAACGAAAACAACCAGGAACCTACACAGGAAGAAGAGCTGGAGTTAGATAAAGAGCCAGAGAATGAAGAAAACAAGCCACAAGATCAGTTTGAAGTGCCAGCTCACTTCAAAAAATATGAAGTAGAAGAGAGAAAAATTGCTATTCAAATGCCTAAAAGAGAAGCACAGCCAGGAATAGCTTATGGTAATAAAGAACAAACCAAGAAGATAGTAGTAACCTTAGAGGAAGGAGAAGAACGATGTACTTTCATAGGACAAGATGTCTCCATAGAGGAAGAACAAGAGTTAATATGCCTCATAAGGGAATATCGGGATGTCTTTGCCTGGACCTATAAGGACTTCAAAGGAGTAGATCCATCTATATGTGCCCATAGAATTCCAATGACATCCGAAGCCAAACCGTCTAAACAAAGACCATATACATACAATGATGTGTATTCAACAAAGATAAAGGAAGAGATAGACAAGTTGTTAGATGCTGGATTCATATATGAGATTGAGCACACGGAATGGGTGTCACCTTTGGTGGTTGTACCGAAAAAGAATGGAAAGTTAAGAGTGTGCATCAATTTGAAGAAAGTAAATGCTGCGACCATAAGGGATAGTTACCCACTACCCATTATGGATCATCTCTTGGAAAGGGTGGCAGGGAAGGAAGTTTATAGCTTTCTGGATGGCTTTTCAGGGTATAATCAGGTAGCCATTGCTCTTGAGGACCAACATAAAACCGCTTTCGCAACTGAATGGGGAGTATACGCCTTTAGAGTCATGCATTTTGGTCTAAAAATGCCCCAGCCACCTTCCAAAGATTGATGTGCCATGTATTCAAAGAATTCCTGAGAAAAAGTATGGAGGTATATGTAGACGATCTTTGTACTTATTCAGTTATACGATCAGAGCACATCCCTGAACTAGAGAAGATCTTTGCCAAATGTCGACAATATCGAGTATGCCTCAACCCAGAAAAATGTGTCTTCATGGTTAGACAAGGAAAAATTTTAGGACATATTGTCTCTAAAAATGGAATTTCAACTGATGAAGACAAAATCAAAGTAATTCTGGATTTACCAAGACCAAAGACTGCTAAAGAAGTTCAAGCATTTATGGGACACTGTGGATACTATCGAAGATTTATACATATGTACGCCATAATTGCTAGACCTCTCTATGCACTCTTGACTCAATTTAATTGGACCGAAGAATGCGAGAAAGCCTTCAATGAGTTAAAGAATCGATTGAGTTCAGCACCAATCCTTTGAGTACCTAACTGGAATAAGCCATTTCACATTCATGTGGATGCTTCCAAGTTTGCCATAAGTTGCATCTTAGCTCAACCTGCAGATACAGGAAAGCTTGACCACCCTATAGCCTATGCCAGTAGACAATTAAATCAAGCAGAACGCAATTATACCACCACTGAGAGAGAAGGCCTAGGGATGGTGTACGCAGTGAAAAAATTCAGACATTACCTGTTGGCAAATAAATTCAAATTCTTCATTGATCATCAAGCCCTGCTGTACTTAGTCAATAAACCTTGCAATACAGGAAGACTAGTACGATGGTTTTTATTGCTAATGGAATTTGATTTTGAGGTAGTAGTCAAGAAAGGAAATACCCACATAAGAGCAGATCACTTATCAAGAATAACCCATGGAGAACCACCCATAGGTGTACTAGATGATCTGCCAGATACGTACCTTTTTAACTTGGAAATATGTCCCCAATGGGTAGAAAAGTTGATCCCTATACTCACGCATGGACCGAAAGATGGGATCACACCAGACCGAACCCAAGACCTTTGGAAGACTAAAAACCTTCATATCATTGCGGGAAGTTTGTATCACCAAGATTCAAATGGATTACTCATGAGATGCGTAGAAGAAGAGGAACAAGAAATGTGGCTTCAGAAAGCACATGTAAACCAATGGAAAACTCATTTGAATGCAAATGGAACATGGAAAACCCTGAGGAGGTTCGGCATATATTGGCCAACCATGCAAAGAGATGCACATAACTATGTATCAGCATGCCAAACCTGTCAAGAACAGAATCCAGATGAGAACTCCACTCTATGCTATTCCATAGTAGCACCAAGATGGAGCATGCCTCTGGTAAAATTCTTAAAGACTCAAGAATACCCAGAAGGAGCCACTTCAGCTAGGAAACGTGCACTTGTAGAACAAAGTAAGGATTATGCCATTATAGGAAAACAACTTTTCAAGCGAGGGAGAGATAATCAATTACGATTGTGCATTCATGAAGATGAATATCTTTCTGTCTTAGATATGGCACATACAGGAGCTGCAGGAGGGCACTTCTCTGCAGATAAAACAACAAAAATGATCCTCTTTGCTGGAATGTGGTGGCCAACTCTACATCAAGATGCCATGACATATGTGCAACGATGTGATACCTGTCAACGAACAAAATATCCAATTAGAAGAGATGAGATGCCACTGAGACCCATGATGAGTGCCAGAGCTTTCACGAAATGGGGAATAGACTTCATAGGACCGATTAATCCACCAGCGAAAGGATCCCATGCCGAATATATAATTGTAGCCACGGACTATTGTTGTGAGAGATGGTTGGATGCACTCAAGAGATTGAGTTGAAGCTGCTAGACCTTCTTTACTTCAGCCCTCCTTTGCTTCAGATATGCTTAGTACACTTGCTTAGCTTCCAAATGATACCAAGAAAGCATATATGTACTTTGCAAATGATATGTGTGATGATCAAATTAAAACAGATAACTTGACACTTCAAAAATCAAGAAAAACTTGCTATTTTTGTAGTGACACCTGCTCAGTCTTTCACTCAGTGTGACCAGCACACTAAAAATTGATCAAATTCCTTCTGGACATATTAAATTAGCTTAACAAGCTACCATTTGCAAGTGGAATGAAAGGAAATGACAAACTATACTCTGAGAAAGAAGTTTAGCAAAATTATATGTACCCCCGACTTTTTAGGAACACTGCAGCAGAATACCAGAGTCGACTTCGAGCGGAATTTCTCTGTAATGGCTTAATCAATTGACTTCAAACTTTGTAGGTGTGTAGAAGACTTTGAGCTGAATCCAATGTGCTTTGAATCACTTGATTTGGATAAGTAGATCCTGAGATGTGCTCCTCTGAAGTTGACAGACTTGGAGTAGATGACTCAGAGAAACCAGAGATTATGAATGTGTATACTTCTATTGATTGATGTAGTTGTACAATCTCATTAGCATGACAAGCATAGCTAATTGAGGTATTGTGGTGTAGGCTATGAAGTAGCACTAACACACACAGAGTTACAATAGTAGAATGCCTCGGGGAGTGAGCTCAATGAGACTAGCTAACCCGCGAGTTTTTACATTGATTTTTATAAGTGATGGAGATACATTTGAATTTCAAATTCAAACTAAGGCTCCCTAGAATCTCTCCTCTAAAAGTAGGGAGATATTCTCTCCATTTACACCATCCAATTTCCACGACTAATCAAGTAGGTGAGTGATTACTTGTAAATGCCAAGTCATTAGACTTTTACAATGAGTAAAATGTAATAACACATAGGCAAGTGTTTCTATGGTTCTTGCTACATATGAGACATCCTTCAAAGGGTTCCAAGCCAAGTGTGAAGGCTTGAAGTGCACCAACAGCTCCCCCTCAAGCCAAGCACTTTGGCTTAAGTCTTCATCTTTAGTATTCAATCACATCCTGCAATCCAATCATGGATTTGAATCTGCATAACCTGCATAGGTCAATTGAATCTCTTTGCTTAGCAATTTTTCTCTCACATAGTGGTAATGAACCTCTATGTGTTTGGTTCTAGCATGATATATTGGATTAGCTGCAAGGTGAAGAGAGCTAGTGTTATCTCCAAAGATAATTGGAGGTCTAGTGTATAGACCTAACTCTGTATATAAAAGCTTCAACCAGATAGCTTCTTGAGTGGCATTGGCAAGCCCTCTATACTCTGCTTCAGTGGATGACAATGCCACTATAGGTTGCTTCTTGGCTGACCAAGAAATAGGTTTATCTCCTGCAAAACAAATGTAACCTGATGTGCTTCTCCTATCATCCTTGCATCCTGCCCAATCTGCATCTGAATATACTTTAATATCAATATCTGATGTATAAGGAAAGTACAAACCATGGCTTTGAGTTCCTTTGAGGTACTTCAAGATTTTCTTTGCTGCCTCTAGGTGAGGTACCCTTGGTTTGTGCATGAATTGGCTTAGCACACTAACTCCATATGCTATGTCAATTCTGGTCAAGGTAGCATAATTCAAACTACCTACCATACTTTGATATCCTGTGATGTCTTGGACTTCTTCTCCTTCATGAGCACTTAGCTTTAGGTTGACCTCTATTGGAGTAGTTGAGACTTTAGCATCCTGCAAACCAAACTTCTTGACCATATCCTGTACATACTTCTTTTGGGTGATATATATACCTGAGTTGGTGTAGACTAACTCAAGACCTAAGAAGTACTTCAATAATCCAAGATCATTAATTCTGAACTCTTTCATCATCTGTCCTTTGATGTGTCTAATCCCATTGACATCATTGTCTGTAATGATGATGTCATCAACATAAACACACAAGTAGATTACCTCTGTACTACTTCTCTTTATGAATAGAGAAGTGTCTGCTTTACTTATCACAAATCCTTGATCTTGGAGGTAGGTTGTCAACCTGTAATTCCATGCTCTAGGTGCCTGTTTCAATCCATATAGAGCCTTCTTCAATTTACAAACATAATTTACCTTCTTGGGATCTTCATAGCCAGGTGGTTGTGACATGTAGACTTCTTCAGATATCCATCCATTCAAGAAAGCATTCTTGACATCTAATTGGTACATATTCCATTCTTGGATGCAGCTACACTCACCAATATTCTGATAGTTGGCATCTTAGCCACAGGAGAAAATGTCTCCTCATAATCAATGCCTTGGTGCAAAACCCTTGGCTACCAACCTAGCTTTGTACCTATTGATTGTTCCATCTGAATTTCTCTTTAGCTTGTAGATCCATCTGGATCCTATCACCTTCATAGAGTCCTTCTTGGGTACCAAGTCCCAAGTATCACTCTCCTTGAGAGCTTCCATTTCTTCATCCATAGCTCCTTTCCATTCTGGTTTGGTGATAGCTTCTTCATAGGTACCTGGTTCTTCATTCAACAAATCCTTTGCAAGATATACAAAATGTTTAGTTACAAGTGATGTGTCATACCCAAATCTGATAGGCTTCTTCTTTTCTCTCTGAGATCTCCTCATTGCTTGAGTTGAGGATTCTGGTGTATCCTCAAGCTTCTTCATCTTCATCTTTCCTTTGGACTTCCATGCCTTGAATTCCTCAAGGTTAATTGTATCATCATCATCTGAGCTTGATTCATCTTTCTGGATTGGTTCCTCCTTGGTGAGTTTTGGGAAATCTTCTTCCATATCATAGGGTAGACTAACTTTCCTGCATTCATTCTCATACCATGAGTCATTCTCATCAAAGATGACATCTCTGCTTACCTTGAAGCCTTTGTTTGTTGGGTTGTAGAACCTGTATCCCTTTTGGTTCAAATCATAACCAATGAAGACATTTTTCAGCTTTAGGGTCTAGCTTTCCCCTTACCTGTGAGGGAATATGCACATATGCTACACAACCAAAGATTTTGCAATGATCCAGAGAAGGTCTCTTACCATGCCAAGCTTCATATGGTGTCATGCCATCAAGTGATTTGGATGGCAACCTATTGATGAGATAGGTGGCAGTGGATACACCTTCTGCCCAAAGATAATTTGGCAACTTCTTTTCATTAAGCATAGACCTAGCTGTTTCTACTATGAGTCTATTCCTTCTTTCAGCTACCCCATTTTGTTCAGGTGAGTACCTTGTAGTTATCTCCCTTTTGATGCCTCTTTCCTGCAAGAAATCTTCAAACTCATTTGAGAAGTATTCTCCTCCTCCATCTGATCTTAGCCTTTTCAAGCTTCTTCCTGTTTGGTTTTCAACAAGTGCAAGATACCTCTTGAAACAATTAAACACTTCATCTTTATGTTTCATAAAGTATAAGATGGTCCACCTGCTATAGTCATCAATGAAGGACACATAGTACCTTGAGCTTGAAATGGAAGGGTCCTTGCTAGGTCCCCAAACATCTGTGTGTACCAAGTCTAGGTAGTCTTTATGCATGAAACCTTTCTTTGAATAGGGCAACCTGTGAGACTTACCAAACTGACATGCTCCACACTTGTAAATCATGTGTTGCTTGGACACATTAGGTATCCCAAGCACACATTGATCCCTGCACATTTGCTTTAGGGTTCTTTCACCTATGTGACCTAACCTCTTGTGCCATATCTCTAACTCTGAAAGTGTTTGATCCTTGTAATTATATAAAGCAATGTTCCTGGTGTCTTCTAGCTCAAAAGTAAACAATCTACCTGATTTCTCCCCCTTGGCTATCCTTTTGAAACCATGTCTTGGGTCCTCCACATATGCTCCATGTTGAGTGAACCTGACCTGCAAACCTTTCTCCACAATCTGACCAACACTCACTAGATTCTTGGTGATGGTTGGTACATAGAGTACCCTGCTCAATAGATTCTGGTTACCATCACATGTCTTTACATTTCCAATTTTTACAACAGAATGTTTAGTATCATCACCTGTCTGTACCTGATGTTTGCCCTTGGGTTCTTCCAAATCAGAGAGTAGTGCCACATTGCCAGCTACATGGTTAGAACATCCTGAGTCAATATAAAATAAATGATCATCATTTGTACCTGCCTTGGAGGTCATATTCATGATCAATAGAGAGTCATCTTGCTCCTCAGTGTAGTTATTGTAATCCCTTCTATTTCTGAATCCACCTTGGTAGTTACCATTGTGGTTGTGGTTGTAATTGTTGTTGTTGTATCCATTGTAGCCTTGGTGTTGGTTGAACCTGCCTCTCCCTTGAGAGTATCCACCTCTTGAGTAGCCTCTTCCTCTCTGATTCTTGTAATTCTTGTAGCATTCATCTGTGGTATGATTGGACAATCCACAAATGTTGCATGGTGATGAGTTGTAGGGTCTCCCCCTACCTGACTTACCTCCTCTGCCTCTTCCTCTTGAGGATCTACCTCTCCCTGCATAGTTTGCTTGGGAGGTAGAACCTTCTTCATCAACCTTCTTACTTTTACCTTTATCTTTAACTTTCTTATCAATATATAGAGCAGAGGGGTTGTTACCTTTTGATTGATCTCTTGCCTTTGTAAACTTTGCTTCATGTGTGAATAGTTGCCCCATGAGTGTTGTGAGATCTGGGGTATGCATGTCCATGTAGAGGTCCATTGCAGTGGTGAAGCTTTCCCACTTATCATCTGCCTTGAGTCCATTTCTTACTTGCCTGACTATTTGCTCTTCTTCAATCTCCTCTCCAATACTTGCTAATTGGTCTGCCACATCTTTAATCTTGGTCACATACTCTGAGACTGATTGCTTGGGCTGCTTCCTAAGGGTTGTGAATTCAATCCACAGTTGATTCTTCCTGGCCCTTGTGTTGGAAGAGAAATATGTTGATAGAGTTTCCCAAGTCTCTTGGGAAGTCTTACAGTTCCTTACATGAGGTAAAAGGAAATCAGATATAGAGTTAAGAAGGTAAGACCTTGCCAAAGCATCCTTTGCACACCATTGGTTGAGTCTCTCTTGTTCATCCTTGGTGGGTAGTCCTCTAGCTTTGAATGAGGGCAATTCCTCATCTCCTGATATGTATCCAAATAAGCTTCTTCCTTGTAGATAGGTCTTCATCCTTAGAGACCAAGCTTGGTAATTGTTCCTGTCCAATTTGTCAATGAATGAAGGAAATCCATCTCCCATTGTTACCTTGTTTGCTCTGATACCACTGTTGTGAGAGATGGTTGGATGCACTCAAGAGATTGAGTTGAAGTTGCTAGACCTGCTTTACTTCAGCCCTCCTTTGCTTCAGATATGCTTAGTACACTTGCTTAGCTTCCAAATGATACCAAGAAAGCATATATGTACTTTGCAAATGATATGTGTAATGATCAAATCAAAACAGATAACTTGACACTTCAAAAATCAAGAAAAACTTGCTATTTTTGTAGTGACACCTTCTCAGTCTTTCACTCAGTGTGACCAGCACACTAACAATTGATCAAATTCCTTCTGGACATATTAAATTAGCTTAACAAGCTACCATTTGCAAGTGGAATGAAAGGAAATGACAAACTATACTCTGAGAAAGAAGTTTGGCAAAATTATATGTACCCCCGACTTTTTAGGAACACTGCAGCAGAATACCAGAGTCGACTTCGAGCAGAATTTCTCTGTAATGGCTTAATCAATTGACTTCAAACTTTGTACGTGTGTAGAAGACTTTGAGCTGAATCCAATGTGCTTTGAATCACTTGATTTGGATAAGTAGATCCTGAGATGTGCTCCTCTGAAGTTGACAGACTTGGAGTAGATGACTCAGAGAAACCAGAGATTATGAATGTGTATACTTCTATTGATTGATGTAGTTGTACAATCTCATTAGCATGACAAGCATAGATAATTGAGGTATTGTGGTGTAGGCTATGAAGTGTCACTAACACACACAGAGTTACAATAGTAGAATGCCTCGGGGAGTGAGCTCAATGAGACTAGCTAACCCGCGAGTTTTTACATTGATTTTTATAAGTGATGGAGATACATTTGAATTTCAAATTCAAACTAAGGCTCCCTAGAATCTCTCCTCTAAAAGTAGGGAGATATTCTCTCCATTTACACCATCCAATTTCCACGACTAATCAAGTAGGTGAGTGATTACTTGTAAATGCCAAGTCATTAGACTTTTACAATGAGTAAAATGTAATAACACATAGGCAAGTGTTTCTATGGTTCTTGCTACATATGAGACATCCTTCAAAGGGTTCCAAGCCAAGTGTGAAGGCTTGAAGTGCACCAACAACTATTTGACCAAATGGGTTGAAGCCAAAGCAACCAAGAAAAATGACGCAAGAACTACAGCCAAGTTTCTCTTTGAGAACGTTTTCACTAGATTTGGACTACCGATAGAAGTTGTGAGTGATAGAGGTATGCACTTTGTGAATGAAGTCATAGAAGCCTTACTTTATGAATTCCTGGTAATTCATAAGAAATCAGCTCCTTATCACCCACAAGCCAATGGACAAGCCGAAATTTCGAATAAAATCTTGTGTACAATTATCACCAAAATTGTTAACGATGGTAGATCAGATTGGGATAAACAATTACATCATGCTTTATGGGCATTTCGAGTAGCCTATAAAACCGCCATAGGCACTACTTCTTTTAACTTAGTATATGGACAAAATGCTATTTTGCCAATTGATTTCTTAATTCCCACTCTGAGAGTAGCAACTACTTACGAGTGGACGGGACATGCACTATCAGCTCAATTGGATCAAATAGAAAAGCTTCACGAAACTAGGTTACAAGTAGTAGCAGGCATATATGCTGCTAAACGCCGACAGAAAGCCTACTATGATGCTCACATTAAGGACAAAAATTTGAAGGAAGGAGACTTAGTCTTGGTATATACGTTGAAACAACACGCTAAGAAGTTGCAGAAGAGAGGGTATGGCCCATTAATCATCAATCGTATATCGACAAGTGGAGCCATCAACTTAGCAACTTTAGATGGGGATGTATTACCAAACTATATCAGTGGATGTCGAGTGAAAAAATACCTAGAACCATTGACAGAAGAAACAATGTCTCGATTAATCAAAGGCAAGAATCGACGTATTGAGAAGGAAAGGATACGAGAAGAAGCGAGACAGGAAGCCCTAGAACGAATTAAGAAACGGAAAGAGTGGATGAGAGAGCGAGATGAGAGATATCGACTAGGAGAAGAACTCATCCCAATGGCTAATTTTAGAGCCACCCAAAGCTTAGGTTCACAGAGAACACAACCATATTTGAATTTGGGAGCAAGTAAAACGGAGTACCACTTGGTGAATGCTCTCATTGACAAAGGAGCTGCCATAAGGTGTATCAAGCTTTCTTTGACTCAAAAACTCAAGGAGGAATTACGTCCATCTATGGCACAGTTGATAGGAATAGGAGGAACGATTACTCAATGTATAGGTGAGATCACCTTACCTCTGCATCTTGGCAACAACACTATGGAACAAAAGCTATTAGTGTGTCATGATTAGGATTTACTTGAAGAGGTAGTGTTAGGTCAAGACTGGATTTACGAATATGAGGTAACCATTCAATTGGCTTTAGGCTACATCTCAGTCAGGATAGGACATCGTGAGGTATTCAGTTTGCTAGACGAATGACCAATCAAAGCCACTAGTATAGAGCAAAAAGTTCATTCCAATGCACAAAGTCATGAGTATATGTTCACTAGCACTATAGAAGCCCCTTTCCCAAGTACTTCATGTGAGGACACATTGAAGACTGCTTGCATACCATCTTCTAGTCTAGCAAGTCACAAGAGTGTCCATCAATCTGAAACCCACCTCAGTGAAGCACCATGCACAAGAGAGTCCAGTCCTCTAAGTAATTCAAAATCTGTACCTATTACAATATACCCTATTCCGTACACTCAACAAGCTTGGATAAGGAAAGATCAAGCGAAGGAATATCTTCGACAATAGAAGCACTATCTACATCGGAGCAACCTATCAAATAACAAAGCAAATCATTTTGAGCAGCAAAGTCAACAATGAAGTGCTACAATATGGATTCCAAAGAAAGTAGTAGCCGCTCAACCGGACCGATCGCAGATATGGATTCCTAAATCATGTGCTCCAAAGAAGCTAAACCGAAACGATGAACCTCAGCATAAGAAGAACCAACATGGTCTACGAGCAAAACAGCCACAGAAGAATAGCTACAGGAAAATAAAGGAGTCTGCAGTCGCTACACAAGCCAATCTGAGATTCAAAAATCAGATAGAGCAGACATACAACAAGAGAAGAACCACACTCATCAAAAAGGTGGAGAATACACTACATCCCAACAGTATGAAGCAGATTTGGGTGCCGAAAGACAAAACAAACTTCATACATTATCTAACTACTTTGAGTTGCATACATGTGGAGTTATCAGTACCCAAAGTATGCATGATAGGGCCACATTACAAGGCCAAGCATTCGGCACATCTTTCTTCTATTTCAGGATAGTCGAGCATATTTTTCTCTTGGGAAATAGGAGAGCACTTGTACATACATTAAGAAAACTACTCAAAAAAAATAATAACCGCTTCGGCTACGACCTAACTTTTCTATTTTCCTTTTCAGATGAAAATATAAAAATATCTAAAAATGTGAAAAAATCCAGGTATTACCTTTCTCACACCCACGGGAAAGGGACGACACCACTCACTCGGAGCAATATCAAGCTTATGACAAACAAATGAAGAAGGATTCCTGATAATATATGGCCACTAATTCATACTCTATGTTGAGTGCAGAGCCGATTCCGAAGCTACGCAAGAAGAAGAGGTACAACTTCTTCCACTAGAATCAATCACTAAAGCAAGAGGACATTGGTTTCGGGAGGACCAACCAGTGTCAGACCTCATTTTCATGGCCACTATCAAGATCATGGATAGGGATCACTATTTCCCTATCATGTCGCAAGAGTTCAAAACAATAATACAGGGATTACTGCATATTGAAGAAGTATGGACATAGGCAGGCCTAGAAGCATTCCTCAAATTGCCAATCTATCTACCAGATTTTCAAAGGTGTACACAAGTGATGAGTACCCTGCAGCCTGCAACAACAAAAATATCAATTCCAGAAGCACGAGTGTTGGATAAAGTAGGGACTTGGAAAACTATTCAATTTACACATGAACTAATCAACAAAGCCTTCGGATGGAATCAAGACGGAATTACTAATGTTAAAGAAGAATGCCATGATCCTAAAAAGAGGTCGTTTTTAGATATAAACATGACTGATATTGAAGAGGCTGTCTGTGTGCACCAACATTTCTGTTTCCCAAGTATGCATCGATACACTGCACCACAAAAGATCGTAGTACAACTACTATCACATGCCATGAGACAAATAGGAAACAAGGTGAATCTGACTGGTTATGTCCAAGAAAGACTATTTGAAGCCCAAAAGAAATGGGGCCAGAAGAAATTTCTGAATGGCAGTTCTGCCTTGACATTACTCATATACGAGGCTCTCGAGATGAAAAATTGCCTACGTGAGATGCTGACATCAGAAGGGCTATCCCGATATGCTAAATCCGCGACAGTCCCCAAGAAAAAGAAGATAGCGGTGGTTATGGAAGAGGCAGGAACCAGCTCACAAAAACCCATGAGGGGAACGAAGCATCTACGAGAGGAAGAAGCTCAAGCTACACCTCAATCAAAGAGGACACATCTATTACCGAAGATCACGACGGCTCAAATGCCTATTACAAAGAGAGATCTCTCAGCTGCCCTCAAAGAGACACACCAGTACATGCAAGGGCAGGTAAATCTAAATATTCAAGGTCATCATTATAGACAGGCAAGTCAAGAGAAACAACAACGGAGTACAGAGAAGACACCAAAACAATCAGGGAGATACAAAGAACTAGGCATAGATGATTCTAGTTCCAACACAGAATCCAGTCCTGAAAATGACACCATGGACATTGATATAAGAACAGAAACTCAAGAAGAAGAATGGAATGAAATCAATCAAGTTGAAGTGACGCCGGACAACCACGAAGAAAAGGAAAAGAGCGTGGAAGATTCTAATAAATCTGAGCATGTCATTCAATTGAATGATACTACAAAGATAAGCATCAAGGAAGCTCCAACCAGTGTTACATATGTAAAACCACCTATCAAAGAGGAAATCCAAACTCCAGTGAACAAGGATGCGGAGCTACTACAAAATAAAGAACAAATTGTGATCGAGGTACCAGATGACACACCTCAAGGAAACAAAGAAAACATGGTGGCTGAGCCAAGGATCCAGCTTCAGATTAGGCAACCCCATGACACTACATTACATGTGGCACAAGGAAAAGATGTCACAACCGGTGAAGAACCGAGTATCCCAAAAACATGGCTTAATGTGGATGTCTCTCAACTGAAGCCGGGTAGTCAAGCAGATGATTCAGACAGCCATGGATACACAACAGCAAATGATGGACATAGATGTCGACTATGATAAGGCCATGAGAGAAAAAAATCAATTCCAGATAATGAGCGAACAACTGTCATCACAACTCATCTAGGCACAAAAAGAGATAACGGTCAAAAGCACTGAGTTGCTCGAAACAAAAACACAATATGACACATTAATCACTCAGCATCACCAACTGCAAACACAGCTCGCGGATTAACAGAGACTACATGATGCAAACGAAGCTCAAAAAGAAAGAATGAAAGCTAGAAGCACCTTACTTGAGACATAACTAAAGTTATACATGGAAAAAAATGACACCTTGCGAAGCAGAAATAAAGAATTGATGAAATCATTATTATATGATCAACCTATTGAGCAACAAGAATCATTCGAAATCAAAGAAAAAGAATTAAGGGATCAGCTAGCACAACATGCAGAATTGTTGAGACAAGAGCGCGCAATGAGAGAAGAATCGGAAAGGAAGTACAGTCAAGAAATAAATGAACTACAAAAGCAGTTGAATACAGCACATGGAAGACTTGCAGCAAGCTACAGTGAAAACATGGACAATGTGGCCGAAATTGGTAATGAATTGCTTGCAGCCAAGGAAGCACTCAGCACAACCATGCAAGAAAACAAAGAGAAAACTGAACATATAAAGCAATTAGAATTTCAAATCAATCAGAACGCAGTGATCGGGACACCAGTAGTGCCAGCTAAGGAAAATCCTACTGACGAGGTAGAGGTAAGTCCTCTATCTCACCCGATCTATAATTCTCCAATACATGAGCAGATGGCAGATATACATGATGATCATCCAATGCCATACACTACAGAAATAAGTCAGAAGGAACGGGCACTAGTGGTGTCCCGATTGACGGAGAATTTCGAAAATGAAGTCATTAAGGTAATGAAAGAGGCCAAGATCAAAGGTAAAGACTTGGACAAGATCATGAAGCCTTTCAATATTCCGTACGGACTATTGAAAGAGAAAATGAGACGATATATAAAGAAGATTACACAGAAAAGTACATATGAGCAGCTAAATTTTAACCAAGACACATTCGCGTACAGTCAGGAAGAATTCGAAGCTGTGCAACCTATTTGGCGAAGAAAATTTTTGGAAAAAACATCCCACACTACGGGTGCATTGGCAAGCAACACCATATTTATTCCAGGTAAACCCTTCATTTTGTCCTATACCACACAGAAGGGAGATTAGAGAATTTTTGGACTTGCAAAGAAGCGGCGCTATAAATAAACAGTGGCTGAATTATCCCATGCTTCCAAGCCCGCCACATAACTACTTGCCAACGGAAGAGTATATGGTCAAAACCATTGAATTTTGACTGCAAAATTATGCGAGAGTACCGGACTTGACTGTCAAAATGACCAATAAAATACTTAGCATGATACTTACAGTTTTGAAGGTATTCAAGCATGCGGCCTACACTTTTTTGAATTTCATCGGCATTAATCAGGGCACGGAAATCCTCATTCTTGATCTATCGGTTATGCCTAGCCGACCAACAATAATGGCGTATTATTCCAGATTAATGTTCTTGCCAAGTGTATACATGCAAACTTTTGAAGAAGCATTCTTTACAGGATTTTTTGAGATCGATTCAGAAATCTTTTTGAAGATGTCATCCAATTTAAATGCCAGATTAGTGGCATATGAACTTAGCTTCTTCGCAGATCATAGACAGCCACCCAATGACGGTGTGAAGGCAAAACAATGGAAACAACTAATGATACGTGAAGCCAATCTGCTAAATGATACAGAGCAAAAAATATATAGAACATATGCCCGTCGTTCATCAAAGCCTGTCGGGGACGACAGAGTCCAGGAGGGGGGCAGTGTTGAGGGAGAATCAAGTAAAAGAAAGAAAAGAAGAAGACAACGAAAGAAGCAGCTTCACTAAAAAGAAATATCTGAAGATATATCTCTGCAAGAAGCCCCGTAGGAGCGCAACACCCATCTCTGCACAGAGCCCCGCAGGGGCACACACACCAAGAAAAAGCACGCAGCTGGAAGGAGGAATTAGGACCAACAAGTATCACATATGAGGGTGCTTCAACCTCTTGATTTACAGAGGATTCAGATCAAGGCTTACGAGCTACATCCTCATATGTGCACTGATGGCGTGCGTGGCAATCCGATTTAACACAACAACCCAGAATTAATGAGGTTATAGGTGAATTAGACTACGACTATCAGGTAGTCAGTCAAACTCCAAGGGTTGCAGGCGAGCAAAAGAAAAGAACAAGCAAAACGAATGCATCAGGCCCAGAGAATGTAAAACAAGAATTAAGAAGAGGCCGTCAAAATTGAACACCTGTTTTATAAACAGGTAAAACTGAGCAAGGGTTGCGTACAGGGAAAAGAAAGTGATCAGGCTTGAATAATACAACAGGGTCCGATGAGTGCAACTAGGACAAACCAAAGCGCCTCTAAAACGTAATGCAAGATCAAGAATCAGGCAAAACTGACCAAAAGATGCATGCGAATAACAAACTAAAGACAAGAGGTAAAGCCTGTCAAGGGACGACAGAGACGAAGAGGGGGAGAGTGTTGCAGAGCTAAAGAAAGCACAAGGCAGAGAAAAAGACGGGCCCCAAAATTTTTTCCGATTTGGACATCATATCTTTGTATCATAACCACTCTTGTCATATATTTTCCGTTGTAAATGCACTAGAGGAGTCCTCTAGATGCATCCCCATAGAAGATTAGAAGCTTACTCATGTAAAATAGTAGGGAATTAGTCTTTTAGTGAATAAAGTGCCGGTCTCTTGTGTGAAAGGACCATTTTTAGGGCACAAGTATATAAGTCAAATGTGACTCTTTGTAAAAGACTTTTTGCCATTGTGAGGATAGGGAGCACAGAAATTCGAATTTGTGTCTTCTTCACTCTGTATCTTCTTCTCTGTGAGCTTGTATGCATGTGTATTGCTTGGAAAGAGTGTTAGGAAGTGTTGTCTATCCATGAAAGTGTTTGTTTGCTGTAGTTAAGGTGTGTGCGAAGTGTAGGAAGTGCTGAAGTGTAGGAAGGTATTTCCCGCGACTCAGTATTTTGCTCATAACTTGAAGTAGGAGTGTTAGAATTGCGTGAAACCACTGCCATTGGATGTGTCTTCTCGAGAGCTTCGAAACGCACATGCTATTTACTATATTTGGAGTTCGGAGCTGAGAGAAAAGTCCAAAATACTGACGGCTGCTGCACCAAGTATTATGACACCATGACCCACAGTTGAAGCTTGTTTGGATTAGTCTTTGCCTTGATTGCACTCTTTGAGTAGTTCATTTGCATTGATCATCACTTGATTGCATGTCCTCATACACTCGACTAGGTTTGTATACTCATCGGATTGATATTTAAAAGCGTGAATCCCCACTATATGCACTTGAGGAGGATTGAGGTATAGTCTCTTTCTCCACAAGTCCCTAAGTTGGTACTTAGGTCAACAACAATATATATGAACATAATACTACCGTGCTTCAACATGAAAATTACTACAATATCAAAAGGTGTGCACAACCATAAACTTTGAATGGATTCTATGTTCAATAAAACCTTGCCCATTATTCCTTTTCGAGCTCACCCTCATTGGGCTCAACTTAATGCCCTCCAAAGGATCAAAGATAATTTTTTCCTATTGTATTTGGGATTATGATGTGCAATTCCTGACCATCATCCTTCCTACTAGAAGAAGCGCATTGGGAGTTCCCATGGTTTCATGTGAATGATGCATATTCTACTTCACTTAGTGTCCCTTTTAATGTTCTGCGAATAATGTCCATATGGGAAGGAAGTTAGGAGGAAGGTCTGCTTTGCTTGCTTTTCATAGAAACTACATACAGCTAGGAAAGAAAATTGAGGGGAAGCCAAGTAAAGGAAAACAGCCGCACCATGAAAAGAGGGAAACCTTACGACACCACCATCTCCGTCATCATGGCAAAGCATCACAGTTGACGAAAGGGGCATCGAGGAATGGACTGCCATGGACGTGATTTGATATGCGTTAGGGGAAGAGAGTACTAGGAAAATACAAAAGCCAGGCGTTCCTTCTGTAAAGAAAACTGCAGGGAACCATGCTTCAAGCAGATGCACTTGTCCTACATAAGATTGCGTGATTTCGCCATACAAATCCCTAACAGGAAATCAGACGCCATTGTTCCTGGAGTGTTCGCGGCACTCTATAGCGACTTTTACACTGGTTGTACTCATGGCAAGCACTATAAACACCATTTCATATGAGTAGGTGTCTCTCAGACTTCAGGATGGAAAAAAATGTAAATCAGACAGCTGTGGCGGCGCATCTCATTATTACTCCATTTACTTCGACCGTATGAGACAATATTGATGGGGCCATAGTACTGATGACTACAAATATTCTCCTTTCTTTATAAGTTACATCGTCATGTGTGTGTGCTTCTTTTCTACATATTCCATAAACATTTTGCTTTCCAGTGAAATCATTCCAATGATGAAGTGTCAGTTGTTATTCCTGTACGAACGATGGAACTGACGGCATACTTTCCGGGCGGGAGGGCGATAATATTGGCACAATTTATGTATCTCAAAACCTGATTTATACAATTTTTTATGCATACCCTAATGGCAGCGGACAACTTATATGAGATTTGACAGGTGCCGTACTACTGCATGAGAGAGATGTGTTGGAGATTGGGTGCTGAATCAGCGAGCAAATTACAGCAAATTCATAAAAAGTAGTGTAGTGTAGCAAATTACAGCAAATTCATCAGAAAATTACACTAACGTTTTCTGGAACAAGGCAGCTTAAAGATTCAACTAAATAACAGGCATAAAAGAATGCCTTCCCTTCATGCGAATATATGATTCTTAGTGAATACAGGAGATCTGATCACCACGCCCGGTAATATTTTATTTTCGGGATGGCCGCCGATAATGCATATCCTCTTCAAAGCTCTTCAGGAATCTTGGAATATCATCGCAATGTTGGAGAGATTTGCAAGCTAGCAGACGCGGCATTCCCATATTCTAAATGATTATCAGATAGATATAGATAAATTTATGCTCGTTGAGAGATGCTCAGAAGGTGGAATAATGGATTCGTAAATAATGAACTCCATGACTATATTAACGCATAGCTATCCTTTTTTTCGTGCATTACTTGATTAAACTATCCCGTCCTCGGCATTTCTTGTAAGCACAGAAACGCAAAGCATGGTGTCGGAGTCTTTTGTGTAAATACATGCCTATCTTTTCCCCATTTTTTAAATCTGGAATACTCGACAAGCTTGTTTGTTTTGCCCTAATGGATTTTCTCAGAGAGAGAGAGAGAGAGAGAGAGAGATGCCAATCTGTTTCATTCATTGGATTAACACCAACTGGATAAAAATATAAATATAATTGAAAATGCTGATGTCCAAACGATAGTGTTGAAAAAAAGAAAAAAAATCATATTCCTCGAGGTTGAAAAATCTTTATTTAAATGCTGGCAAACAAGGTGAGATTTGGCATGGCATGCATCAGTGCAGCGGCCAGCCATAGCCAGCCTTCAGGCTTCAAAGTGCTCGGTTTTGAGTGCTTTTTACGGATTTGTGTTAGTCTGATAACATTCTATACTATTATCCAATCTAAAATCCCTTTAGATGATTACTTGTACATATCAAAAGCCATTTTGTACCTACCATCTACGTGCATTGTTTGTGTAGGTTCCTCCATTTTCAATGGATGCCTGGTTAAAAAGAACAGTGCCATTTTGACAAAGGATGAGGAGGATTGAGAAGCCTTGTTGCTCGTACTCCTTATAGTAGTGAAGCATTACCATTCAAACGAGCGGTGTTCCTTGGAAAAGGTGGTGGAACTCTACGCGTCTTTAATTTTAAAGTGATTTTGAACAAGGGAAGGAGGTGTAAGGGCATGGGGTTCCACAAGCGGCAGCAGCGTGTCATGCTAAAGTGCAGACAGCAGCTTGGCTTTCGTCGTGGGATTAAGCTTCTCAGAACTTTCGCGCCTCTGCGCGCGCAAGCACAGGCGCATGAGAAGCACAGTACAAATGCGTACACCACGATATTGTGTGCATATATATGTATGTCTTCTCATCAGGGATCGTCATCTACAGCAAGTACACCCACACACACCCATTTCAGTGCCCTTCGTGAGATATCTGTTTCGGCTTGGCTTCTTGTCGATATTGTCTCTTACGTTTTTAACCGTGTGATTGCGGACTTTCTTCCAAACACGGAGGAGATCCAAGAATTTCCCGATTTCGGGCTGCTGATAAGAACTGGACAAGAAATAACATGCCACATACAACCGTGGAGAGCAGTAAAAGCTATCCGGCATGGGCAAGGTCACTGGACCAATGTATTCATGAATTTCGGGTGAATGTGGCATGTGGATTATCGGACGTCGACGTTCAGAAGCGTCGTGAAATCCACGGATGGAATGAGCTGGAGAAAGAAAAGAACAAACCTATATGGAAACTCGTTATCGAGCAGTTTGATGATACGCTTGTAAAAATTCTTCTTGCAGCTGCTGTAATGTCTTTCATCTTGGCTGTCTTTGAGGGCGCTGAGTGCACAGACGTGGGTGGAATGAGAGAAGACTGCAGTGCTGGGCTTACGGCCTTTGTTGAGCCTTTTGTAATTTTGTCTATACTTGTACTGAATGCCCTAGTGGGTGTTTGGCAAGAGAACAATGCGGAGAGCGCACTCCGAGCTCTCAAAGAGCTGCAACCCAGTTTCACAAGAGTATTGCGAGATGATCACCTTTTCTTTGACTTGCCTGCACGTGAACTTGTTCCTGGTGATGTCGTTGACGTCAGGGTAGGGGACAAGGTGCCTGCAGACATACGGATTGTGAAGCTGATAACGCCTACACTAAGAGTGGAACAAAGCTCTCTTACCGGTGAGAGTAAAGCTGTTCTGAAAACATGCACACCTTGTTCCTGTACTGATGTAGATATCCAAGCTAAAGAATGCATGCTATTCGCTGGCACCATCATAGTGAATGGGGGTTGCTTGGGCATTGTTACGAGCATTGGCATGGCCACTGAGATTGGCCATATCCAAGCACAGATCCAATCAGCTGCCCAAGAAGAGCAAGACACACCCCTGAAGAAGAAGCTGGAGGAGTTTGCACGAGTTCTCACCAAGTCCATAGGTGCCATTTGCTTTCTCGTCTGGATAATAAACTACAAACACTTTTTCACGTGGGATTCAATCGATGGGTGGCCTTCCCATGTCACCTTCTCCATTCAAAAGTGCACGTATCACCTAAAAATTGCAGTTGCACTTGCAGTGGCTGCCATCCCAGAGGGATTGCCAGCAGTTATTACAACATGCTTGGCTTTGGGTACTAGGAAGATGGCACAGAAAAATGCCATTGTCCGTAAACTTCCGAGTGTGGAGACTCTCGGTTGCACTACAGTCATATGCTCTGACAAGACAGGCACCCTTACAACCAATCAAATGTCTGTGACCGAGTTTGTGGCCACTGGACACACCACTGATGTTTTCAGACATTATGAAGTAGAGGGAACCACATACAATCCCATGGATGGCAGAATAATTGACTGGTGCAAAGGTGAGATGGACCTGATTTTGCGACATATGGCACAAATCTGTGCTCTGTGTAATGATGCTGACGTTGAGTTCAGAGGAGGTCAGCTTCTTGTTACTGGGATGCCCACTGAGGCTGCTCTAAAGGTGATGGTTGCTTGCTCGTTCTGAAGTTTTGCCTAGGGGTTCTTTTTCCTTGCATAAAGAATCATTATCTTTGTGGAATTTCTGTGCACAGGTTCTTGTAGAGAAAATGGGCATTCCTTATCATGACAAGGCTGGAAATTCGATGCAAGAAAGTATCCAACAGCATGGCAATAGTGCCACAACTTTAGGTTAACAGCTTTACAGTAATTTCTGATTTGTCTGGAATAGTAACATGCATGAGCGAATTTTGAATAATACCAGCATTTTTTTTGCTTCCATAGCTTGTTGTAATTGGTGGACTCAGAGAAGCACTCGCTTAGCATTATTGGAGTTTGATCGGGTTCGGAAATCAATGAGTGTTATTGTAAATACATGCAATGAAGGCAACAAGCTTCTTGTAAAGGTGCTATTCCATTCACTATTATTTTTCAAAAAAACCTGCAGTAAAGCGTGAGATATTCTAACAGCAATATTGAAGTGGATATTAATGCCTATTTTTGTGCCCCCTGAAGGGTGCTGTTGAAAATATTCTGGAGAGAAGCTCATTTATCCAGCTAATAGATGGTTCCTTAGTGGCAATGGATGAAGAAACAAGAGCTTTGCTGATGAACAAGATGCAGAGCATGACATCAAGGGCTTTACGGTGCCTGGCTTTGGCATACAAACAAGACCTTGACGAGTTCAATAATTATCATGGTGAACAACATCCAGCCCACATCAGGTTGCAAGACCCATCTGGCTACAGGGCAATAGAAAATGACCTCATCTTCGTTGGAATTATTGGTTTGAGAGTATGGTCTCATTTCCTATACTTAGGTTCTGTAATCAGATTTAAGAGTCGATGAGCTGAGTACCTTCAAGTTCATTATGCTGACAGTTATGTCGAGTTTAGTTGTAACATGTCTAACATCATTATTGAGAGATTTCCTTGAATTTTCTTGTTGTTTGCAGGATCCTCCTCGTGAAGAGGTTACTCAAGCTGTCAAGGAATGCAAAGAAGCTGGTATCAGAGTGATGGTAATTACAGGAGACAATAAAAAGACTGCTGAGGCTGTATGCAAGGAAATTGGAATATTTCAGAATTATGAGGATTTGAGCATGAAGAGTTTCACAGGGAAAGAATTCTTTGCTCTACCTTCAGAATGTCAGTCAGAAATTATAAGGGGTACTGGAGGCCGGGTTTTTTCTAGAGCTGAACCAAAGCATAAACAGGACATAGTTCGGCTGCTTAAAGATTCTGGGGAGATAGTTGCCATGACTGGAGATGGTGTCAATGATGCACCTGCCTTAAAGCTTGCTGATATTGGCATAGCCATGGGCATTTGTGGAACCGAGGTCTGTTTTCAATGACCCAGGCATTATTGATGGTGAATGCTTATGTATTTCAGGTTTACTTTGGTTGGTTGTTGGTCAGTACACTCTTAAATTTGAATAAAAGTGAAGGAAGGAAAAGTGCAAGGTGTCTGGATCTGGAAATACCTGTTAATAGTTTGTCTTTATCAGGTGGCTAAGGAGGCAGCAGACATGGTTTTGGCAGATGATAACTTTAGCACAATCGTTGCTGCAGTTGAAGAGGGCCGTTCCATTTACAGCAACATGAAGGCTTTCATACGGTGCTTCATCATGATGGCTATCGTATTTATTTCATTCAGGGCACTTGTGATTTATATGCACTATCTTCAATGCTCCTGCCATGTGCATGATACACTTTGTTGTGAATCTCATGTTGAATTGGCATTCGGTCATATTAGAAGTAAATAAGATTCACTGTGGATGCAATCATAGACTTATATAAGCTTTGGCTGTCTAAAATGAATGTTTGTTTATGCATCTTGAACATAAGTGCTCACACATGATCTTTGTTTTCTCAATTCTCAGATTATTACTAGAGTATGGCCAAATCTTCATTATCATGCACCTTCTAACTTGATTATACCTGAGCTTTGTTTCGTCATGCTAAAGATATTTTGTGTCAGTTCATTGCCTACTTGTGCATGGAAGAGATTGGAGGTCCTTGTTTGTTTATCAGTTTGTCAAATGGCTCTGCTGGGTTGATTAATGTATCTTGGAAAGGGTGTTTGCAGGTATATGATCTCTTCCAATATAGGTGAAGTTATTTCGATCTTCTTGACTGCTGCATTGGGCCTACCAGAGGTCTTGATTCCAGTTCATCTTCTATGGGTAAACCTTGTGACTGATGGACCTCCAGCAACAGCTCTTGGATTCAACCCACCTGACATGTGTATAATGAAGGGGTCTCCTCGATCTAAGGATGATGCACTCATCAGTTCATGGGTTTTCTTAAGATACTTGGTATGAGTGCTACATTAAATCACAAAAATGGACAAGTCTTTTGAATGAAGTTCTTTTTCCATCACAGTAATGAGGAGTATGGCAGTGGAGCATGATAAATCATTAATTTTTTGTGATTTATAAATGTAAAATGTCAAGAATCAATTCATCCACAGAAGCAAATACATGATACTGCAGAGTGGTCCAAAGAATACACATTCCTTTTCAGTACAAAAGCAGTCCAAGGAATATCATCATACACATCGACTTTTTTTAAAGTTTGTATACTAGTTCTATAACTGGCTGAAAGTCATAGAGGACAAAGAAGAACTGTCCTTATGTCACAGGGACATATAAACTCTAAAAATATAAAGAGGCAGACTCTAGATTTCCAGGCACTTAAATCTCGATATGGACAAGTAGATGAAACCCAGGAAGGTAAGTTAAACTAAAAATAGTTTCATTTTGTTCGGCTAAGCAGAATAATCATCCAGCAAAGATTAGAAGAGCTCAACATATAAATGATGCTGGTAAAGAGCAGTTCACGACCTGCAACTTCTTGATTTTTTATTTTGGCCTTCTTTTTATGTGGCCTTAGAAGCGAAGGTAAAGGATACTCTGGTCCTACAGATCCCTTGCATTTTATCGAGCCCTGGATAGAAGAGACCTGCTCTATTGTGTGTTTGAAAATGATCAATATTTTTGCACTACAGTAATGCTACTCTAAAGGATTTATGCTGCTGAATTCATATCTATGATCTGCAAGCAAGCATGCCGATCTTTCTCAAGTTTCTTGATTATATGCCTACAGAGCAGTATACTTTGTGGAACAAGAATAGCTGGATATTGCCATGTTGTTTATAACCTTTTTTTCTGGTGTTCATTATCTTGATTTTCTATTCTTTAATACATTACCATAATGCAATTTTACAGGCTGTTGGTTTATATGTTGGGCTTGCAACTGTGGGGATTTTTGTGGTGTGGTATACACATGGATCCTTCATTGGGCTTGACATATCTGGTGATGGGCATTCCTTGGTTAGCTTCTCACAGCTGTCAGGGTGGAGGGAGTGTCACTCCTGGGATGGATTTCAAGTGTCAGCATTCAAGGCAGGATCACTAATATTTTCTTTTACAGATCCTTGTGACTACTTTGTAGCAGGGAAAGCAAAAGCTACCACACTGTCACTGTCTGTGCTTGTATGCATTGAACTCTTGAACTCCTTGAATGCCTTGTCTGAGAATGGGAGTCTTCTAAGAGTGCATCCATGGGCAAATCCTTGGCTACTTTTTGCTATGACAGTCTCACTCAGTCTCCATTTAACCATACTCTATGTCCCTTTTCTGGCAAATGTTTTTGACATTGTACCCCTGACCATCACCGAGTGGTGTTTGGTTTTCTTAATATCCTTTCCCGTTGTATTGATAGATGAAATTTTGAAGGCTATTGGGAGGCGATGGCATTCACAAAGACAGAAGACAATAAAAGTGGCATAAGGAGGAAGCCGTTGTCTTGAAATATTACTATTGAAGAAAGTCCAGAATACATGATGAAATTCTGAAATAATGAGATTGCTTCAATGGAATTCCATTAGAATTGATACCCTTATGTTGTACAAGTTAAGGATATTATAAGATCTTTCCCTCAATGACGCCTGATGCAATTAAGGAGCCTCAATTTATCTGTGAACAACAAAAGGGTGGTTTGATTTTGGACTTTCAAAAGTGCATTTCAGTTCCAGTTCAGCAGACAAATACTGAGACACAGCGCATAAGCAATATAGACAAAAAATATTTTGATTAGCAACCTTTAATGTGCAAAGCTAATAATATGCATAATTTTATCCTTTATCTGGCATTTATGTGTAACTATGCATTACTGCTCTCTGTACTTAACATTTCTTTACTGTTAATTTGTTATAGCTGCTGCTAACATATCAACCATATCAATCCATCTGGCAATCCTTGTCCAAAATTTGGAAACAGTACCCTTTAGTACCACCTCTTTGGTATTGCCTTGCTGTTGTAAGGATTTACTCATACGATAACAAACGACCAACAAAACAGGTTGTCAAAGATCGACTTGCACACTCTTGGTTTATCAGCGATGCATGCCCGAGCAGATACTTGCATAAAACGAGTTTGAATATGATATCAGTGTCCATGAAAGAGCCATTCTGGATGCAACGGTACACATAAGCACTTAAATCTTGAGGACCTTTTAAACGTACATGACATTCTAAACATGATTTAAACTTTGCCCATCTTTTTCTATTTTTTAAGCCGACATAGTGCTTAGTAACGTTTCTGTCAAAAACATTCAGATATTCAAAACGCAAAAACTTCACTGAATCTGGATAAGTTAACATTCACTTGGTTTCACTATTGTATAAGATATAACAAAGTGCATCTTATCGTGGATTCCAGAGGATTATAGATCAATTCTTGATCGTTTCCCTATTCCAAAAGGTCCAGCCAAAGTCAAGTATATATCCAGAAGATTTGTGTCTATATTGAATGACTCAAGGATAAATTAGAATGCAAAGAGAAATAAAGTAGTTACAATATCCCAAGCTTGAGGATAGGTGTTAGACTCAAGAAATGATGAATAGGAGATGGTTGAACCCCACCCGAAGAGGGAAGATTAGGAAGTAATCCTCAACCATGGCTTTTGGGGCAAGTGGTTAGCCCAAGTCTTAGACTGAAGAAATGATGGACAAGAGATGGTTGAACCACACCCTAAGAGGGAGGATTAGGAAGTAATCCTCAACCATGGCTTTTGGGGCAAGTGCTTAGCCCATCATACTCCTAGCTAGTAGGTCATGAGTTCAAATCCCACAATTGGTATCAGAACCTAGGAAGTAGGCTTGGGCAAAGTGGTATGAGAACCTAGGAAGTAGGCTTGGGCAAAGGTGAACCCAACAAAGATTAGAGTCTATCTCTCAGTTTGTAGGTCGGATTTAGACGTGTAAGATACCATTGGAAAGCTCTTGGAACGACCTTTCCAATGCAATTGCTAGATTGAAGATCCAAGATACTTACCATGGGTGAGAACCATGTTCAAGATACTGAGGTTGAGAACAATGGGCTCAAGAGACCAAGGTTGCGAACATGGCAAGCCTTTAGGCAAGTGACCAAGAAGAAGAAGGGAAGGGTTCAATAGAACAAGGTTGAGAGCAAGGGTTCAAGAGACCAAGGTTGAGAACAAGAAGGTTCAAGAGTGAAAGAAAAGTTGGAGAAGCTTGGAGAGGCTTGGAAAATTGAGTTGTCAAGTGGTGAAGTTGGTCTAGCAAACTAGGATAGGACCAGTCTTAGCTCTTTGGGTATGTAACGTAGACCTTGTAGGCTTGTGGTTAGAGCAATAAAACCCAGTAGGTACTTTGGAACATCAACAAGAACAAGTTGACACAAAACAAATAACTTGCACTTTGACTAGCTCACAAAAACCTTCTAAGAATGGATGGAAGTTGTGACTTCAAACACTAAGAGCAGCCAACACAGTAACAATTGGGAACATTCCTCTTACGGGAGTGCCATACATAGGGTTGGCTTGCTAAAAAATGCATAAAATCCCTAATTTATAACAACTATAGAAGGAGAAATCACCTTAACACTGAACTTATGTCATCCCACTTTTTCAAGGATGTGTAGAGAATGACCTTGAGATTGAAAAACTTGAATTTGTCTACAAAAAATGAAGGCGATAACTTGAAAAAGTTGTATACATGAACTAGACAGTTATAACTTTCCAATTAGTGCTTAAACACTCAATTTAGAGCTCTCTAGAGAGAGCAACAATCTCTGCAAGTTGATTGATGCTGAGCAAGGAGCAGTGAACAGAAATGGCACCAAGCAATGATCAAAGAGTATACGTATTGCTTCAGATCAATAATCTCCTTGATTTACAAATGTTTTGGAATCTTTATATAGACACATGAGCGTCTATCCATGCCTTTTCTTCATGAATTCAAATTTGAAATTAGGTAGGTTTGTTAGTTTAGATTGATTGGAATCATTTCCTACAATCTAGCAAAAGGGAAAGTTGGAGTCATATCTACCTCTTGATTGATTGAGTGAGAATCAATCTCAACCACTTCTAAGTCGTGCCTTTTAGGCTTTTTAATCTTTCCTTTTACAAAAATAAATACTTTTGAAATTATATAAGAAGGTGATCCTATGATCAAACTCTCAATACAATAAATGAATGCAAATAAAACTCTACAAGGAGTATATGTGGCATCATCAAAATGATGAATTTGATGAAGATCATCTCCATCTCAAGCATAATGAAAGCTTGATGTTCCAATAGCTCCCCCTCAAGCTAAAATATGTTGGAGTCTTGATTTTGTGATAGGTTCACTACAAGAAAAAGGGAGGTGTAGCGACGCCCCTGAATTGGAAAAAAAAACGGGAAGCATCGCTTATGCGACGAGGTCGTCGCATAAGCGACGCTCAAAATTTCAAATTTTTTTTTTCCTACCCTCGTCGCATAAGCGATGCTAGCGTCACTTATGCGACGCTAATTAAAGAGCGTCGCTAATTTCGTCGCTGCCTAGCGAGGGTGTGAGCGACGTTGGCAAACTGCAGAGCGTCGCATATGCGATGCTTTGGAATGTAAAAAAAAAAAAAAAAAAAAAAATGATTTCTCCCGGCACAACTTGGACACGAGCAAGAAGAGACCGAGAGAGAGAGAGAGAGTGAGAGAGAGAGAGCGCGCGAGAGAGAGAGGGCCGCACAAACTAACAGCAAGCAGGTATGCGCACACACACACACACTTACACACACATACATATGTACACACACACATAGACGCACACACACATACACATATACACACACACATACACACAAATACACACACATATACACACATACACAAATAAGGTTGCATACACACATGCACACATAATGCATACACATGCACACACATATACACATACATATACACACACATACACAGACACATACACACACACACACATAAACACACACATACACACATACACACATACACACATACACACATACACACATACACACATACACACATACACACATACACACATACACACACACATACACACATACACACACATATATGCATACACACACACATAGAGAGAGACATGGACACACATACACATACATGAATACATAATGCATATGCATATGCGTACATCCATACATACTTACATGCATACACACACATATGCATACATAATGCATATGCATATGCGTACATACATACATACTTACATGCATATACACACATATGCATGCATAATTCACATGCATACATACACATACATAATGCATATGCATACATACACATACATAATGCATACACACATATGCATACATAATGCATACACACACATACACACATATGCATACATACATACATAGACACATACACACACATAAACACATACACACTCATAGACACACACACATACACATAGACGCGCACACACATATACACACACATACACACATACACACATAGACACATACACACATAATGATGCATTCACACACATACACATGCATACACACATAGACACACATATACACACACACATATACACACACACATATACACACACATATACACATACACACTCATAGACACACATAATGATGCATTCACACACATACACATGCATACACACATAGACACACATATACACTTACACATCCAAACATACACACTCATAGACACACATTCATACACACACACATCCAAACATACACACTCATAGACACACACACATACACACAGACGCGCACACGCATACACACACATATACACACACACACATAGACACATACACACATAGACACATACACACATAATGATGCATTCACATACACATGCATACACACATAGACACACATATACACACACACATACACACATACACACATACACACATACACACATACACACATACACACACATATATGCATACACACACATAGAGAGACATACACACACATACACATACATGCATACATATGCATACATAATGCATATGCACATACACACACATAGACACATACACACACATAAACACATACACACTCATAGACGTGTAGTGACACATACACATAGACACACACACATACACACACATATACACAAACACATACACACATAGACACATGCACACATAGACACATACACACATACACACATAATGATGCATACACACACATACACATGCATACACATGCATATGCATACATACATGCATACACATACACACATAAACACATACACACACATAGACACATACACACATACACACATACACACTCATAGATACACACACATACACATAGACACACACACACATACACACACATATACACACACACATGCACACATACACACATACACATGCATACACACACATACACATGCATACACACACATACACATGCATACACACACATACACATGCATACACACATACAGACATGTGAAGAGAGATGGTGGATGCAATCCAAAGATGAGTAGGTGCCGTTACAACCAGCTTCACACCAGCCAACTGAGACTTCAGAGTTGATTAGTAGACCCTTTGAGCTTCCTAAATCCACCAAAATATCAGCCAAGTACTTTGGAACATGTATCCCAAAAATTTAAGTCAAGACAGACTAGTTGTGAAATGACTAGCTCCCAAAACTTGCTATTTTTGGACATACACCTGCTGGAAAAAATGAACAGTGCTCTCAACCTGGTAAGAATTTGAAAAATTCCTTTTGGGTATAGCAAATATACTTAGCAAGCTTCCCAATCCAAGTTAAAACACTTCAAATGATGGATTGAGCACTGAGAATAAGTTTCATCAATTTCTGGAACATGCCCACCATTCTCGGGGCTCTACAGAGATAGACCAATGAGCAGTAAATTGCAAATATCTTCAAACACATTACTCCAATGACCTTGAAAATTTATACTAGAAAGTAGACGGTATGAGCTATCCAACGCAAGTTAAAGCACTGAAAAAGGTTCAGTAGAACTTGAGATATGACCTTCTGAAGTTACTGCTCTGAGTGAGTATAGCAGAGAACAAAACAGAGAAGTGAATGATGATAAATGTATAAATTCATATATGATTACAACCACATTGGCAATGAATCTTTTCACAATGTGAGTAGAATGATAGAGCTATGGAGTAAGCTCTTCAATCTCTACAAAATGACATGAAGTGGTCACGTACAAGGCTTGCTAATTGCCTCTTCCTTCTTGCTCCTTTTATAGCTATTCTTGGAGGGAGTTTTGAATTCGAATTCGAATGGCTCCACCTAAAAGTGATCCCCAAAGTTAGAAGATATTCCCTCAGCTCAAAAAGTCATGGGTTTTCGTAGTTAGAGCCACGAAATTGCTTTTACATCATGCATGAGGTAAGCCATCCTTTTCCTTTTTCTTTTTTCAATTACAAGAGATAAAAATGAACTCTTTTACAAGAGGTGTTCACATGACTACACATGTGACTTACAAATGAGGATAATATCAAGCATATCAAGCATGTAGGCTTGGGTAAAATGCACCAAAAAGACACATATACACACACATACACACATACAGACACATATATGCATACACACACACATAGAGAGACATACACACATAAACACATACATGCATACATATGCATACATAATGCATATGCATATGCATACAATGTACATACATACTTGAAGGGGTTTGGAGTGCAGAACAAGAGGAGGAAGGAGGAGATGGAATGAGAGAGAAGAGAGGAGAGACGCGCGGATATGCGTGGGAGCCTCGAAACCCACATAATGATCTCCGTCGAGGCAATGCTCTATAACTGATGTATATATATGAATATGGGGGTAAGGTCACATGACCCTTACATCCCCAACAATCTCCCACTTAAGGGTCAATGTGACCATAAGTGGAAAAATATACAAAGAATGATGTAGGACTATACAATAATGTACAGGAAGAGTCTGGATTTCTACCCATACCAGATCAGCCTACACCAACTGCCTCGAACAAGGTGTATCCATGCACCTCAAACTGCTCTAGACTCATATCGACAAGAGTCGAGCTCATATCTGACTGATGCAAGAACTGATGAAGATCCTGCAAAGCTCCCACTCGCTCCATGCCTATGTCAATCATCGAACGACTGACAACTCCAAGTGCAAATGCTCCAATAGCAACTGCAATGTCTGGTCTCGAGCATAACAACTCGTACATCAGACTCTCGAACGCTGACGAAACATGTGCTATCCTGGCTAACCTAAGTATGTCAGCTATGCCTGTATCCAAGGTATCCAAAGCACTATTATCAAGACCAACATGTCCTGATATATCTATGTCAACATCTGGCATGAGCGAATCCAAGAATGACTGCATAACTGCTGACTCCTCAGCATCTAAATCAGCCATGCTCACAACCAAGGATGTATCTCGCTGTGCATCCTGAGAGCTAATATGCTCTACCATACACTGTATACCATGAGAGCTATCATGCTCTACCAAACCAAGTGTATCATCATGCTCCACATGAGCTAACTGCACAACATCAACACCAAGATCAAACTGATGATCACACTCTAACCGAGTATCATCATAATGCTCTGCATGAGCATCCATATCATGCTCTAAAGCATCCAAATGATCATCCAAAGTGTGCTCTATAAGAGCATCCATATGATCAAAACAATCATGCTCTCCATAAGCATCATGAACATCCAAAACATGCTCTACATATGCATCTATCTGAGCATCTGAATCCTGCCATACATGTGCATCATGAATGTCAATAGACCTATCTGTAGGTAGATAAAATGAGACATGACGAGTCTCACATCGCACATAAGGCGGAACTCCCACTGAGACGAGACTGTCTCTCACATGAAGTACCTGCAGTGGATACATGTGCCCAATCCTAGCACCTCTGACAAGCATAAGCTGTCCCAACTGCAACTGAAAATGATGCTCACCAAGGAATGCATAATATTTGCTCTCCTGTAACTGGCTAACTGAAATCAAGCTCATAGGGAATGAAGGCACATAGCGTACATGTCTGAGTATAAGTGATGCTCCACTAGGTAGCATAAGGCATATATCTCCTGCACCCTCAATGTCATATGTCGTACCATCAGGCATGTGCACACATCCACGACTCTCACCTGAGAATCGACAAAACCACTCACGATGTGGAGTAACATGAAAACTGGCTAATGCATCAAGCAACCAAGCCATATGTGTGCTATATAATGAGCAATAGGAATCATGAGATGAACCATAGGAGAAAGTGATATCACCATCACTGGCATAATCAACTACCATAGACTCTCCTGAAACCACTACCTGATCTGCATCACGTGCATATCTCTGACATCGTCGTCGCATCCGCCTGAAGCAACATCGTCGAATATGGCCCTCATGACCACAGTGCCAACATCGAAGTCGTCGATGTGATCTATGTCTCACATGAGTCAATGGACTCGCATACATATCATGTAGTCTCTGCCATAATGCACTACTCGTCTCCTCATACATAACAGACTCGTATATAGAATCCACAAGCTGTAATCGGATAGTGGAGCTGGCCAATGCATCCATATCCATCCATACATGATCGGGCATGTCACGAGGCCTCTGTGCATCTCTATGCACATACACGTGTAACCCTGCACGAACCAATGTATGCCACATCTGAACTTTCCATCTCGGAAAGTCAGTACCATCGAATCGAGAAGACACCATGCTCGCAATCCAAGACTAGCAATGTAATAAGAGACTAGAAACAATACTCTATCCTGAATAGGATCACACCTGCATATCCATATGCATAATTCACATCACATATGTCTCACTGGAGAAGAAAACCATGTGAACCACCTGTCACATAATCATGCATCTAGCATGCACATAAAACTATGAGCATAAGCCTGCTCACCAAGTCTCCAAAGTGACCAAATAGATGTGAAAGAATCCTGGGAAAAATTCGACAGAGTATCCCCTGAAAACTGAGCAATCAAACAAGATAACCAATCACCAAAGAACAATGAATAATCTGTCACCACCTGTCACTGATATAAATCAAGAAGATAATGGCAACTACATGTGCCAAAAAACTAATGGCAATACACGCCAATACAATGGCAATACAACTCCCACTCAAGAATAAATCCTGCAAGATGGTCCAACCTGTCACAAACAACCTGTGACCAAGTCCAAGTGAATGGAGATAGTCAATGATCCAAAGCTATCACAAAAGCTTCAAGATCCACAAGAGCTCCTTTCTAGCATAAAAGCCGATGAAATTTCGGCAGCATCTCCTCTGTAAAATGGACTCTAGAACCAAAATAACCATGTGGGAATCACCATCCACATATGCCAAGAATCACACTGGCAAATATATATCAATCAATGACCAAATGCTAATAACGGTGACAAACAAACGTGTAACTGAGGCTCCAATCTGGATCATGTACCTGCAAAGAAAACAAAAGATACAAGTACCAAACAAGATCCAAAATCAACTCTCATAAAAGTATGTGCAATCGGCAAGTAAATCCATAACCAAGTGGCATAAGCAAGATATAGACCACAATGCCACTATACATCCATGATCGAACTCATGATGACGTAAACCTCAAAAAGAGTATACCACAATGTCATCTTACATGCCAAACATGTAACAAGATCATGCTCTACTCTCATATGGAGGAGCTAACACAATGATCATACATGTACAATGTCTTGAAGCTCTGAAAATAAGAGCTTGCACACCAAAAATTCTCTCTCGAAGAAGTTCCAAAGCAAATTCAACCTCCAAGTGCAATTAGGGTTGTTTGGGCAAAACTATACTGCTCTGTGTTTTGCTGTTTCAGATGTGATAACCTCTAAATCTGAACTTTTGGTCTTCAGCAAACTTGAAGATCTGCTTCTTGGCTACGTAACGACATAAAGAACACCTCAATCGGAGGTGCGTAGCTCAAGATATGTTCAAAACAAGCACCTATTGTCAATTTCACTTTCACTTGCAACAGTACTGCTCTGTATTCTGCAATTTCAGCAACCTAAAACTCAAAATTTGGATCTGAGTTCTTCTACAAAGTTGTAGCTATCTTTCCAAGCTACAAGCAGCAAGTTGAATCATCGCATTCCGAGCTGTAGAACTCAAGTTATGACAAAAAAACCGACCTGCTGTCTTACTCAATGTAGATTCGCCTTCTACAATTCTCTGCGTTTTTCGAATTTTCGGCACTTCAGAAGTCCGAACCAGGTTTTGCGCCCTTCTAAGAAGTTGTAGCTCTCTGTGTTAGCTACGCACAGAACTTTAAAACGCGTCAATCCGAGCTTCTTAGCTCGAGTTATGACTGAAATACTGAACAGCTGTCAAGAGATGCCGATCTGCACTTCTACCTCTTCTCACCTAAGCTTCCATTGAAGCTTCTTGCACACCAGCCTTCAACATGCTCTGATACCAATGAAGGGGTTTGGAGTGCAGAACAAGAGGAGGAAGGAGGAGATGGAATGAGAGAGAAGAGAGGAGAGACGCGCGGATAAGCGTGGGAGCCTCGAAACCCACATAATGATCTCCGTCGAGGCAATGCTCTATAACTGATGTATATATATGAATATGGGGGTAAGGTCACATGACCCTTACATCCCCAACAATACTTACATGCATAGATACATACACACACACAGACACATACACACATAGACACATACACACACACACACACAAACACATACATACTACATACACACACATACACATACATGCATACATATTGCATATGCATATGCATACATACATACTTACATGCATACATAATGCACATGCTTACATACACATACATAATGCATACACACACATACATACATATGCATATATAATGCATATGCATATGCATACATAATGCATATGCATACATAATGCATATGCATACATAATGCATATGCATACATAATGCATATGCATATGCATACATACATACTTATATGCATACATAATGCACATGCTTACATACACGTACATAATGCATACACACACATACACACATAGACACATACACACATAATGATGCATACACACACATACATATGCATACACACACATATGCATACATACATGCATACACATACACACACATAGATACATACACATAGACACATACACACTCATAGACACATACACATACACATAGACACACACACATATCCACAAACACATACACACATAGACACATACACACATAGACACATACACACATAGACACATACACATGTAATGATGCATACACACATACACATGCATACATAGACACACATAATGATGTATACACACACATACATATGCATACACACACATATGCATACATACATGCATACACATACACACATAGACACATACACACACATAGATACATACATACACATAAACACATACACACTCATAGACACACACACATACACATAGACACACACACACATACACACATAGACACATACACACTTAATGATGCATACACACATACACATGCATACATAGACACACACATAATGATGCATACACACACATACATATGCATACACACACATATGCATACATACATGCATACACATACACACATAGACACATACATACACATAGATACATACATACACATAAACACATCAACACTCATAGACACACACACATACACATAGATACACACACACATATACACACGTACACACATACACACATACACACATAATGATGCATACACACACATACACATGCATACACACACATATGCATACATACATGCATACACATACACACATAGACACATCCACACACATAGATACATACATACACATAAACACATACACACTCATAGACACACGCACATACACATAGACACACACACACGCACACATATACACACACAAACACACATAGACACTTACACGCATAATAATGCATACACACACATACACATGCATACACACATACAAACACATATACACACACACATACACACATACACACATATATGCATACATACACACATATATGCATACACACACATAGAGAGACATACTGACACATACACATACATGCATATATATACATACATAATGCATATGCATATGCATATGCATACATACATACATACATACATGCATACACACACACACACACATATACACATACATACACACACATATACACACACATACACACATAGACACATATACACATAATGATGCATACACACACATACACAGGCATACACACATACGTATACACGCACATACATACACACACACATGCATACATACACATACTTAATGCATACACACTTAAATATGTACACGTATATATATTGATTTCTAACCATTTTGTTTTATATGTTTGGTATTATGGATCCCAGTAGAGAAAGAAAGGCGAAACTCACTCTCATAAAAAGTCTTATGAGAGCAAGAGTTACGTCTGATACTCTATGGGTCATAATCCATGATTACTCAGAGATGTCTGATGAGGAGCTGGATTATACGATCAAGATGCTTACCCAGCGATCAGACGAGGGCTCTTCTGTGGCTCCACATGCAGGAAGAGAGCTAGCTGCTCATAGGTATGTTTTGTTTTCATAAACTTTTTTAATGATATTATAACACATATTTTTATTTATTTCTATCTATCTATTTTTAGGACACCTATACCACCTCCAGCATGTGATAGCAGAGCAGAGTTGCCTATGAGGACATGCATAGGCACCTTAGGACTAGAGTGCGACATAGAGCCAGAGGGGAACATTGTGTACATAGGGAATGGATTGGAGTTCAAGAGAAGAATGCGGGCACTATGCGACTCTTACCTGCGCTTTATCCACTTACCGTGGAAGTAAGTAAAAGTTTTACATATAAATTGAAATATATATCTTATGTTTTATTTACATTATGTTTTTTATTTTTGTAGTGAGCATGATGAGAGGGATAAAAAATATGTGCTTAGTTCACTTGAGACAGAGTTTGGGATAGGATGGTCGCTTAAGTGGTGTTTAAAAGAGATGCGGACACTTATGGCTCATCGTCGCGACAATGCACGTTATGTACTGCTTTTATGTATATATATGTGGATATGAGTATGTGTGTTTATGCATGTATGTATGTATATGAGAGAGAGAGAGAGAGAGAGAGAGAGAGAGAGAGAGAGAGAGAGAGAGAGAGAGAGAGAGAGAGAGAGAGAGAGAGAGAGAGAGAGAGAGAGAGACTAGAGGTATAAATACACGCATACACACACATGCATATATACACACAAAACACATGCATATGCACATATAGATACACATACATACACAACACATGCATACGCATAAATAAATAAATAAATAAATAAATCCTATTTCAAAAATCCTAAATTGAAAACACTAATTTCGATATTAGGGTTTTGAAATCCCTAATTTAAAAACTCTAATTCAACTTTTTAGCCATATGTTTGAAGTATATGTACACCTCCGACGTCCTACTAGAGAGATTTCTCTCCTCCCAACCTTATGCCTCTATATATAGCTACTCGAATCAACGAGGATCATAATATATGTAAAGATATATACACATCATGTAGATAGGATACATAAATATAAAATGGAGTAGATATATTATGCATCACACATACATGCCTAAATGCACACATAAATATATATATACATACTAACATATTTACATGGACACATTTACACATAGACATATATACACATATACATGTACACATCACATATACATGCCTACATGCACACATAAACATATATATATATATACATGCATACATATTTACATGTACATATTTACACATAGACACATATACATATATACATGTACACAATTATAAACACTTGCATATATTACATGAATACATGAATATTTTACATAAATGCATATGCATATATACACATATGCATATTTAACACATGTATACATATATCACACACATGCAAACACATACATATACATGAAATACATATATATGCATACTAACATATGTATACATATAATACACATGAATACACACACATATGCATACACACATGATAAAAATTTGCTCCTCGAAGATAAAGCTATATATAAAATAATTAGGCATACCCCGAGCTTCATGTTCTAACTTAGAAGAACATGATTTCATCTCTCTAATAGGATTCATCGTTATTCAAGTTAATAAAAAAAACCTATTATCTGATATCCATTCAGAAGCTTCAAGTTATTGATCGATAACTAGAGTAGAATTTACTATCTAATCTGCTCATATGTTTTCATTATTGCCATCATTTTGGTAAGACGTCAATATAGTCTCATCTTCATTATCCTTATTGATTTCATTTATTTCTTTTACTGTTAAATCTATGTTCTCATGAATCACATCATCTATTGATGGATTAATATCTATTTCTGGTAATTCCTCTTCCTCATTAGTAGAATCAGCATGTAGAGAATTATCCTCTTCATCAAAAAGATTAGTATCATTATCACGTATAATGATTCTAATTTCTATTTCAGATGTTGATGTATCAGTATCTGATGCTGAATCATCAAGAGGACTTTCTTCGATCTCTCTAACAATAAACTGTTCAAACAATGACCTACCTCTAGGTTGCACATGAATGACTTGCCACCAAGGATGAGCATCTGGGTTTTTATAAAAAAATGCTTGTTCAATATGCCTAGGAAGAATATATGGTTCTTTAGTAGATCGCATTACCTTGGAAGAATCAATTGCCCAAAACCCAGATAATTCCTTTCTTAATGTAGAATTACTACCTTTATACTCCGCTCGAAACCAGTCAACCTTCAAAATGACCTATCAAAATATATAACAACAAAAACCCATTATTAGGTGCTTAAAAAAATAACTAACTCTAAAAAAAATATATAAACTTTTTTCTACCTGTTTGAATGTACGAAATGAAATTTCGTAGATACCAACAATAGTTCCTACGTAACCAAGTTCGCTATCTATAAGGTTCGTGTCTTTTGAGCTAGCACGTGATAGTTGCTTGAAAGAAGCAACAATACTAGAATCCTCTGTTTTACGTAAAGAATCAATGGCTTTGATTCTAATATGCTGTCCAAAAGCCCACATATTAGTAAACATTTGAGCCTGCAAAATAAATTCAATTAGTAAATAGAAACTAACATACATATATGAAAAAAATAAAATATTATTTTAATAAAATTACCTTTCATTCACAACCTATCATTAAATCTCTTTGCTCATCTGAGATTTCTTCATTATTTGCGTTGGCATGTTGCAAACGACTATATAGCCAATTCGTGAAAGAAGGTATATCTATAATCTCATTATTATCGAGATTACGTCTAGATCTTTTGTTTTTTCGCCTTTTACTTCGGAGACTTTGAAGTTCCTCGTACTCGCTAAGGAATGCTTGCATGCATTCGCTATTATATGCTACAAAAGTAGAAACATCATTTTTTTCTTGAAATGTAAATAAGAATGGAATCCCCTTACCTGATAATACCTCATCTGTTATTTTTGAAGAAGACTCGTTGGTCCATGCACGTGGAGCTTCTTCATGAAATCTTTCAAGGTACTCACTAACGTAATACATGCACTCTTGAAGCATCCAACCCTTTGCCATGGATCCTTCTGGTTTTGCTCTTTGTCGCACATAACCTTTTAGTATTTCCATAAATCTCTCGACCCAAAACATCCATCGAGTGTTGACAACACCTGCAATCTCTATCTCATCTACAAGATGGACTAATAAATGAACCCGAATATCAAAAAATGAAGTAGGAAGTTCTTTTTCCATCAAACATAGTAGCTCTTTGCATTCACATTTTTTTTGTGGGATCGAATTTTTATCGATCTCTTTGGATGTAATCCACCTATACATATCATAAAAACAATTATAAAGAAGTTAATTAAAAAATAAAAGATATCCAATATTCATACATATTAAATATAAAAGTATCATAATTACCTTATAAGTGATCCAAGACAATAGATCACATCTCGTACTCCTTTCGTTGTACATCCATCGATAACCAAAGGTAAAATATGTTTCAAAAAGTTATGCCAATCATGGGTCTTTAACCCAGATAAGCTCTTATCATCCATAGTAAACATGTTTTGAAACGATGCTCCATATCCTGTAGGAGTCTTAATCAATTGAATTCTATTGTTGATAGTCTGTATCTCTTTTGTTGTAAGTACCCAAGGAGCAGATGCATAAGTCATTTCTTGTCGATGTCTATAAAAAACTGGCCATAACTTTGGTTTGGATTTTTGATCTTTCAAATCATTCCTTGATGCTGTGGTATCTTTTAGTCCAAGAAGATGCTGCCATAGTGAATAACCAATATTTTTGAATATATGCATAGGATCAAGAAGATGACATACTTTTAACTCTTTCCAATACTCCAAAGAATACCATATTGATATGTTCTCAGCGAGTGCCAATTTTCCTTTACCTCTGTTCACATACTCATTATCTGAATCATCATTGAAGATTTCTGCTTCTGGATCTATCAGAGGTCCATCTGTCCATTTTTTATACCAATCCATAGGCGTCATAGGTTTTGGATACTGGCCTGTTTCAAGCTTTCGATTAAAATGTATCGCTTCTCTTTTAGATCTTAATGGATGATCATCAGGCAAGAATCATCGATGTCGAAGATAAATATTTTTGTTCAGATTCTTACTATAGATTGATCTCAACCAATCAGCACAATATGGACAAGCTTTATAACCCTTAGTAGATATTCCTGCATCATGGAAAATGATAAAAATATAATTAGATTAAATCATATTTATTTACATGCATATTGAATAAAAAAATTACATCAATACCTGAACAAACGCCATATCCAAGAAAATCGTGAATAGTCCAAGCCACAATACCACGAACCGTAATATGTCTTTCATTGATGCTTTTCGATACATGACATTAATACCTCTCCATAACTCTTGAAGATCGTCAATGAGAGGAGCAAGATATACATTCATATCTTTAACTTGTCTTTTGCCTAGGATTAAAAGTGAAAGCATTAAATGTTCCTTTTTAATGCTAAGATATGGCGGAAGATTGTAGTTTATGACTACCACTAGCCATGTTGACCATTTACTGGATTTCATGGAGAATGGATTAACTCCATCTAATGCAACTCCTAACTTTAGATTCTGTGGATTTTGTGCAAATTCAGGCCATGTAGAATCAATATGCTGAAAAGCAACACTATCATGAGGAATTCTGATTATTCCATCAATACTTTTGTGATCATGTCCCCAAGTCAAAAGCTTTGATAATTCGGGGCTTTGAAACATATGTCTAATCCGTGGAGCCAATGGAAAATGTCTCAATACCTTTTTTGGGATTTTACCTTCTTCACCCTTATATCGAGGAGATTGACATTTGGGACATGTCAAAGAGTCTGCATATTCACATCTATATAAAATATAATCATTAGGACATGCATGTATACATTGATAATCTATACCAAGATTGTTGATTATCTTCTTCATTTCATCATGTGAGGTAGGAAGAATATTCTGACTTGGTAAAAACTTTTCAGATAATAACCTGTAAGTTTATCAAAAAAAGATATATTAAAAAAGGTAAATAAATAAATATACATATATACATGTAGGTTTTTATTCTTACTTTAGATAAGGTAAGAACAAGAACTTGAATTGAATGGACACTTTTTGTCCGCGCATCTTTTAAAACTATTAATGCATCTTTCAAAATATTTACACAAAATTTGATTGTTTTGGATGGCAGGATACGATTGTTTGTTTTGGACACATGAAGTATGTACCTTCATTGAATGATTTGTCGATTCACACTTTCAAACTGAACATATGTGTGAATTGACAAATCATTCATATCCTCCAAAACAAACAATCGTATCCTGCCATCCAAACAATCGTATCCATTCAATTCAAGTTCTTCTTCTTATCTTATCTAAAGTAAGAATAAAAACCTGCATATATATATATATATATATATATATATATATATATATATATATATATATATATATATATATATATATATATATATATATATATATATATATATATATATATATATATATATATATATATATATATATATATATATATAGAAAATTGAAAATTATACCTTAATAGTGTCGAAACAGATATATTACTCCATCCAAAACGATTTTGAAGGTTGAGAATAAGTAAGCTCGCACTTAGTCGTGTCAAACGACTTCCTTCATATACATGCTTTAGACATTCCTCTCGAAGATATTTCTCATTTTTAGAAATATCAATGCTCTCACTGTCATTTTGATACCAATCCTCAATAAAATTTGCCATGCCATAATCATCATCATTGTCACACAAATCTTGCACTTTATCGTCTTTTGAATATAGATCTTTCAACTTTGCATATTGCACAGGATTAGTTTTGCGTAGCCACCTCATGGAAGCTTCTGATAATCGTGGTCTTACTGGTAATTGTGAATGCTGTGGACGAATATCATCAACATCATACATTGGAATCTACACATATAAATAAAACTTATTAGTATTCCATAAATGAATAAAAAGTAAACTTCAAATATAAAATTAAGTATATAACTTATTAAATATGGATAGAAAATTTTTATTCTCTCTAGCTAAAAGGTGCTCTTGGAGGTCTACGCCATCCATAATTCACTAATAGTTCATCACCAGCATGTAATGTAGTAATAGCATTGACAACTATGTATCTTGATACATCTCTACTCATGTATGGTGATTCATGACTATTTTCACGCTCCTCAAATGTGCAATTAGTCCTTGAACTATTATGTAACCCTCGACTACTATTTATTAAACCTGCTATATTTCCATGTATGTAAGGTCTTCCATCAATATATAATCTTTCATTTTTTGCATGTAAAATCCTTCTACTAGTAAGGGATGCTGCATTCAAGCATATTCCATAAGTACTCATGCTTTGAACATAACGTGAAAGTCGATGCCAATCTCCCCATCCATATGTAGGACCACAAAATGACATTAGAGTGACTTCAGAGTTCGGCGGCACATACAAATCCTCGACAATAAAGAGACCACGACCAGCATTAGTAATAGTGGATGGAGCAATCATATAGTGATTACCCCAAAAGTTGAAAACCTCTCCATCTAAAGGAAGTGGTCCTCTATTCCATCCTCCATATCTTCTTCTATCATATGTTTGTACTAAAGAACGATCACGAGCTGGAAATGGATAATCTCCAACCGTTTCATTTTCTAAACCAGGAGGTAGAGGATTTCTAGAAACCTCTGCTTGTAATTGATGAACAACAAGTCCATGACGTGTACGAGGTATATTAACATTATGAGAAAAATCATCATCATCATCATCATCGAGCAAGTATTCCTGTATATCAACAATAATTTGATTTTATATATGGTTTTTAAATAAAATAATGCATTAATATATATAGAAAATACATACCCAAGCATTATCACGTTGACTAGGTGATGGTGCATGCTCAAAAGTACCATACTCTACCTCATGTTCAATACATTCCAATCGTGGTCTTTGATACGTGCCATAACAAGAGTTACACCAGCATATAATATGCTCTTCATAGTAAAATTCATCATAATTCCTATCGGAGGACACATGTGAAGTTGTTGCATGGGTAGGAGGTGGTGGAGTACCCTCTGATTGATCAGAATCTGCACATAATAAGAAACATAAAAAAAATATAAGTTATGTATCCATCAAATATATTTAAAATTAAATATTTCATATACTTACAGTATAAAGTCGTTGCACGAAGAGGAGACGGTGGTGGAGTTCCATCTGATTGATCAGAATCTACAAATAATGATATTTGATATTAATAATTTGATTATCTACATAAACAAAAAATTCACATATACATATTTACACATACACACATATTCACATATACACATTTACACATACACACATATTCACATATACACAACTACATATTATTGTGGGATAAATGCATGTATTTTGTATGAATGAGTGTATATGCATGCATGTGTGTGTACGTATATATGTGGATATGTATATGTATGTTTA